>CM069085.1:29153039-29753039 GCA_035578085.1 Solanum pinnatisectum | reverse complement strand
TGTTCTTTACTTATGTGATAATGATATGCTAAGTGGCTTCATTGGATCCTCTCAGGGTTCCATGTGCCATGTTACGTCTAGGGGGTACCCTTGGGTTGTGGCATATTACTGCTAACATAGTCTCTATATCGGCTAAGAATAATTCTCCGTATTAATAATGAACTAAGGTTACTTCAATAAGTATAGTATATAAGTTCAAAGGTTATAAACATGCAGTTAGCTTGCATTGACCATGATATATGACTTATGTTTTATAACTCTTTTATATCATGTTTTAGCTTGGTCAATTGCATGTCATGAAATGAAATGTCCCTTTTAGCATGGTTTAAATGTTTTATGCATGGCTATCATATTTGGTACATCATTTTGTACGAACACATACTCTTGCCTACATTTCCTCAAATGTAGGGTCCGACGGTCAGGGTCAGGGTCATCAATTTTGTGGCTAGTGGTTGAGTTCAAGATTTCCGAGCTTTGGTGAGACCTCATGCTTTGAGGATGGAGTTTTATTGTTTTAGTTTCTTTAATGTATTTATATTTTGGACATGATGTATGGGCTAGGTCCATTTTCATTCTATTGTATTAGATGGCTATGATGAGACAAGCGTTTAGACTTCTGTTTTTTATTTTATAAAATATTTTGGACTTGGTCTATTATTTTACTCTTATTGTTCTATTTCTTATGTTATGAGAGCTAAGTGTATTGTATGGAGTTGTTCGGGGTTCTATACGTCATGTTACATCTAGGGTTTACCCCTGGGTCGTGGCACAATTTTAGGACTATATTACATATTTTTTTTTTCTGGATTTAATTGTTTGAAGACTCATGGTTGGGATTTGGTTGTGGTTATTTTTGGGTTTGAAAGGAGGGGTGTGGCGATACACCGAGTTTTAATTGTTGTGCAGGCATACTCTATTTGGCTGTTGTTGACTATTGTGTAGGCCTCCAGTTGGTAATAATTTATGTAAAAAAGTATGTTAAGTCATTAATTTTGGGTTGCAATTTGGAGAATAAAATGTAATGAAACATACATTTAAAAAGGGTCTAGCGAGCTAATCACTCTACTAGTAATCTCTAAATTGCTACTTTGATCCTGACGTGTTAATATTCTATCTGTAATTTTTGTGTGACATGATTTCATGTAGATTATATACTCTAAACAAGGGGTACAATCCATATTAATACCGAAAGATCCATAATTGAGGTATGTTAAGGCTAAGCGCTACTTTCTTTGAGCATGAATTTTAGAATCCTAAATCGTCAAAGGTTGCAACTTGTCTCAAACTCCTTCAAGCTCAGGTTGCAACATTTGAAGGCTGATTTCTGCAAGAGTGAGTAGGCAATGAATCGAAAGCTCTAAGTTAAAGATTTTTTGGAAACTTCGATAGAAAATCTGTACCAATCCATAAAACCCATGGCCTTAATTTTTATAATGATTGTTGATCTTGCAGTCATTTTTCCAATGGACAAAGAAGCTTGCAATTTTGGCTCTTCTACTCAGAGTTATAACTTTTCTCCCAAAGATGAAAAAAAAAAGTTGAGCATGGAAGATTTTGATTCGACTTCGAAGGAAAATCTATACATAACCATAAATCCCATGGCTGTGATTTTTATATGGATTTAGGATATCTAAGTTATCTTTCCAATGAAAAAATAAGCTCGCGATTTTGGCTCTCCTACTGAAAGTTATGAATTTTCTTCCATAGACGTGCAAAGCTGAAAAATTGAGCATGAAAGATTTTGTGCTGTCTTTGAAGGCAAAACTGTACAAATCTATAAAACTTCTAGACATGATTTTTATATAGATTGAAGATCTCGAAGTTATCTTCCTACAAAAAATAAGCTCATTATTTTGGAGCTCCTACTCAAAGTTATGAATTTTCTCCCAAATTGAACAATGCTATAGAAAGCTGAAGAGTCAAGCACGCCAAATTCTGAGACGACTTCAAAGAAACATATGTACTAATACATAAAGCCTATGGACGTGATTTTTGATGACCTCAAATTTATCTTTCAAATAGAAAAATAACTCAATATTTCGGCATTTCTACTCCAAGTTACAAATTTTCTTTCATATGTGCACAAAGCTGAAGAGTCAAGAATGCCAGATTTTAAACTGACTTTGAAGACAAATATCTATAAAGCCTATGGACTTGAGTTAATATGGATAGAAGTTCTCAATGTTATTTTCAACATAAAAAGAATCTCATTATTTCAACGATCCTACTCCGAGTAATGAATTTTCTTCTATGAACGCACAAAGCTTGAAAGGTAACCTTTGGCTGCGATTTAGTCGTCTTTTACAAAAAGGGGCTCGTGGTTATGTAAATGAAATAAACAATCAAAATTCAAAATTTTAGATGATAAGATTCTTATTGAAATATAATTCACCATTTATTGCTTAAAATATCACTACACCATAATGAAAAGATAAACAAATCCTAAGAAAAAAACAAAAACCTGACTACGAAAAAAAGTTTGAAGCTTATGATTTCTTGGAGACTTGTCTCAACTGCCCCTTCTAGTCTGGATATTCTTTCAACTTCATCATTAGACAATGTATGATTCGCCTCAATGGTATAAATCTCACCTTCTATAATGGTGACATTCTCTTGATATTTATTAAGGAGCGTGACAATCTTCATTTTCTTAAGAGGTTAAGACTTCTAAGTCTTTCTCCACATCTGCTAGAGTTGCTTGAAGCTTCCCTATGGATCCGTCCAACTTTCCATATTCCATCTTTGCACTATCAAGATGTTGTTGTACATTAGAGATGGACTTTTTCATGTGATTCTTTAGTCATCTTTGATGATCTCAAAGCATCATATTCTACGTACGACTTGAAGAAATCCTCGACAAGATCATCCAAAGCAGAAATATCAATAATGTCCATTTTTCTAATCTCCTCAAGTGTTGAAGCAATACTTGACTCCAAGTCTTCAAAGACATCAAAAGAACTCAAGGAAAATTGTGTAAGTCATCCACAGAATGTGCCCACATCTCAGAAACAAAGGTTGATTTGACGCAAATAATAGTTTCTTGTGGTTGAAAAGTAGGAGCACCAAGTTGCAATTGCCATGAAAAAGGCCTGAATGATTTCGTACACGTAATTTGATTCATGACAACTTCGGTCACATTGATACCATTTGGTTGGGACAACTTCTTGTCATCCAAAGAACTAGAAGGTGACTTCCTAGGTGGAACTACTTCCAATGAAAGTATCACGTCATTAAGGGAAGAATGGAAACCTATTGCAGCCACAAAAAGATCATTAAGACCTGTAGTGAAATCTACAATCACATCATTGCCAAGGCCATCGTTGTATAATTTCTGAAGGTCTAACTAAAAAAAGGGGATAAAAAAATTCATTAGATTCAAAACATAGAGGACCTTACTTGGTTTGCTTATTCAGATAATGATGCCTAGTTTGAGTCCTCATCGACACAGTCATTATCATCAATGCCAATTGTATCTAAAATGTTGATACCACAAGAGACATCATCTAGTTATTGTGTCTTTCTTTTTGGACGATTCCAATGATGATCTTCACTCTCTATTGGACTAAAAAATGCATTGGTTTTCCCAACACCATTCGGTGAAGCATACATACGGGTAACATCATCACAAGTTTTCTCAAGGTTTGATGTTTTGTCATTACCATTGTCTGATGAAATAAATATGAGTTTAATTTCTACTGAAAGAACCTTGACCAACTTTGGAAGTGGTGGAAGTAACCTTTGAGACTAATGTAAGGTGCCTCACTTTTGATTTTGAGGCACGTCCCTTTCTTTTGAGGTTTTGGACTAGGATAAGGTCTTGGCGACTTGTGGAGTATCATTTGATTTCGCTTAAGACTTGGAAAAGGACGTGAATTTTCTATTGGTTGATCAGAAGCCCCTTTAGATGACATGGATTTATGGTCATGCTTCGATTTCTTCAAAATTAAGTGGAGGTTTCCTTGTGAAGAATTCATCTTACGAGATGGCCACCAATTCCCATACTCGCGGGTCATTAAAGGAGCACCCTCTAATGGGCATATTGGAATTATAACTTTCAAAAAAGTATCAAGTCAAAAGGAGGAATTCCAAAGTTGCATTTATGTTAACAGTGTACCATTGTAAGGCTGCTCCATAAGATCTCTAAGAATATCTTGATAAAAGATTAATTTGCAACTAAATAATTTAGGGCTATAGACCTCCACGATGAAATTTGATTCATGCCTAAGGGTTACATATCCCGAACAAAAGCTTATAATAAATTCACTCCATGACTTTGAAAGTTTGCCATTATCGGTATCAATCCCTGCCTTGCAGTATTGCTAAATGATAGGGGCGATGAGCATCATCATGTTGAAATAGCTTTTGGGCATCAGTAAAATTGAAACATTTGGTTATCTTCTCACCAGATATTTTGCATAGAGGTATGGATCGATATGAATGATTGGCACAATGATGAGTCCCAAAGTATTCCCTAAGCCAACCATATATACATAGTGTATGGTGAAAATTATATTTGACACACTCAAGTTTGGAGAAGTAGAGATTTCTTTCAAGTGGCGACATATACTAGCAAGAACCGGGACTGCCAGGGAGAATTTCTTTCGATGAGCCATCAAGATCGCAACTTTAATAACACTAGCACACACATAGTTGCCTTTCTTGTTCGAAAGCACGAATTTGCAAAGTAAACAAGTAAAGAAGGCTGCCAAATTAGTCTCATCTCTAAGGGATTCTTCCACATTTAGCTCGTTAAAGGGGGCATTCTCCTTGTCAGTCTACGGTAGGAAGTCCAAATCAACAAGTCCAGAAGGATTATGTTTCAACCTTGGCTTTGTGGCTCATACCTTTCACATGTATTGCGGAGGCTCAACATATATATTAGGTCCTATAAACCAGAACCTCACACAATCATAGATGCACACGTCATGGAGATCAACTTTCGCTAATCTATAGAAGGCCGACAATAAATATAGAGAACTTTTGGGAAGAAGAAATTCTCCTTGAGGATCAATCTAGGTTAATTCTTTCGCTGGGGGAACAACTTCATCATAAAAGTAACCTCCAATTTCTTGTAAGTCCCAAAGTGATATGGACAACTCTCCAATGAAAGTAGAAATCGTGTTGATGGATGGATGCCAAAGCTCACAAAAAGCATGGAGCACGTTGTCGTCATAGTCCTATGTGAACAAAGAAGTATATACATCATCCTAAATCTTGATGAACACCAAAATCTCCTTGTGGCGAGGTAGCACATCCTCTACCCATTCCCAGTAACCAGATGTGTAGCAGACATTACCAAAGTTAGAAGAGGGAACACTCTAGTTGCCAAAACATCCATCGGGATGAGAAGATTAGGAAGATGCTACATCATGATGAATTGTGGATTTCAGTAAAGGAACTTTCATATGAGTAGCCTTTCTCAAGAAGTTTCTGATGAAGTCCTTGGTACCCATTTTTTACCATTATTTAAGGAGAAGATATTCATCAAACACCCACTAATAAGGGAGAAGACACTGATAGCCGTAGGCTAAACCTCCAAAAGTAGGACTTTGGCATTCAGATTTTGTTGGTCGCCCTTTACTTCAGTAAGAGGATGTGGCATATCTCGGTTGCAGAAGTGCATCGTGTTGCGGGACCATTTATGTATTTCTCTATAAAAAATCTTCAAAATTTATTAAAAGGAAAAAGTTAGATCCGTAAGCACATGTCCAAAGTAAAGGTGGTAACCCCAAACTTTTGTGGTTGCCAGTGGTTGATTTTTAATAGAAAACTGAATGAGTACAAATGCAATCTAATTGTGAATTTCATATATGATATAGCCTTGCAATTTTTATTTCTAACTTCACAAGAAGCTTGTGATTTTGTTATTCCTACGTCAAGATATGTTTTTTTCTTGTGAAGCCGCACAAAGCTGGTGCAGTCAGTTCATCAAAACTTTAAGCTAATTTTAAAAAAAAATCACCCCAGTGAATCCGGGAGTTGTCTGCTCGTGATTTTCAGATATATTATAGCTCTACGAGTCTAGCTTTTGAATAATCAAATGGATCACGATCTAGATATTCCTACAATGATATATGAATTTTCTACCATAAAGTGATGAAAGTCAGAGACAGAAAAAGGACTTACTTGAGAGAGAGGGACTCAATTGAAGTTGATGATGTGACAAATCATATACAATCACTAGGGGAATGAGGGTATATATAAAATTCAAAATACGGAGACATCAATTTTATTCTTAAGGATTATGAAAAACTATAATGATGGAAAGTTTGGTTCCTACAAATTATGGAAATAATGGTAAGTTTTCCTAGGAACCAAATTAAGGTAAGTTTTCATAGGAATCAAATTATAATAAGTTTTAATAGAAACAAAATTATGGAAATTTCATTGGATCAAAACATGGGAAAATCCTGAAAATCAAGTAAATAAAGTGTAAAGTTTCCCCGGAAACCAACATGGAAAAATAGGAAGGGCTTTAACACGTTTACTTCAAGTTGCACAAAATTGTGAAACCATGGAAAGTCATGAAAAAAAGGGTGGCCAACACGTTTTTCCCTCAAGGTACAACAAAAGTATGAAAACTATTAAAGTTACCTCAAGTTTCACAAACATTATGTGAATATGGAAATGTTTGAAAAAAAGTTACTTCAAGTTATACATATGTTTCTGCACACAATTGGGGGAAACTTTCCTCGTAATCAACTATGGTGAATTTTGAAAAGTTCTCTACATACGTGTGAGAAGGCCTTCGAATGAGGTTTAGACTCACATAATGAGAATTTAAAGTCCTTACATTTTCAAGTGGTCGAACGAAATTGGAGGAGAAACTACCGGAAGGGCGTTCAACCCCAAGGAAAACAACGCCAAAAATTTAGCCAAAAGCACAAGCTCCGTATCACTAGATCAATATTGTAGACGCAATCCTTGCTCATCGAATTTGAAGCCATTTTGTAGTTGATGACCTGAATCAAAACAATAAGCTACCAAGAAATACCATGCAACAAGTCTTCATGAGCTGGAAACACTTCAAATTTAAAATGAGTTGGTAAATGACCGAAAGTCAAATAATCTCTTACAAATTTGAGAAAGGTGTCCGAAAGACTCCAGTATATGTTGATTTGGATAGCCTTAACATGTTGGCATTGGCATTTCTTATGAAGTTTCAAATGTTTTGCCAAAGATCAATTACGTGAATTTTTTTTTTTTTTTGCTTAACAAATACTTTAAGGCTTGTCTTTACAAGTTTGACAAATTGAACACCCCAACAAGCCTCGAAGCAGGAAAAATTTGTAGAAGGTGAAATTTTACGAATAAATCCATTAAAAATTTAGATTAAATCTTAAATTCACGATACGTTGACAAAGTCAAATTATTTGTTACTAAAGTCGAATAAATATTTTAAGCCAAAATTTTATGTCTTAAATAAAGTCCAAATTACATTTAAGCCCGTCAATTAAGTTTACAAGACGAGCTCAATTCCTGTTCTTCATGCTCAAGATCCTCTAAAATTACTTGGACAAAAATACCCCTAAAACGGTAGCTTAGCCTATATAAAGGGGTCTTTATAGGCTAGAAGAACATACATAAATACATAGAGAATCCTTGCTCCGTAGGGGTGATATGCAAGTCTTCCATATATAATGAAGTCTTCGCTCCAAGTGTTGAGCCGCAAGTACTTCACCAAATCAACAACAATCATAGAGAGAAGAATCAAGGGATTGCATCTCTTTTCTTAAAGTTTTCATAAAAATTATAACCTTCGCACAAATTCAAATACAAATGCTATTGTTTGCTTGCTATTTTCCTTTCTTTTTTCCTATATTTCAAGAACGAAACTTTAGTCGCATACAACAATAATAATACAAATGAAATACTATTCCAAATCATGAGTAGGGGTTTCATGAAATAACAAATTCTGAATTTATATAAACAAAAATGAAAGAATCTTTAAAGAAAACATAAATAGTTCTCTATACAAAGCATTGTTGAACCTTGGTTAGTAGTTAGTGTATATTATTACACACATAGTTACAATAACTAATTTGCATCTGAACAAAAATACTGACGTGCAATAATAAAAAATTATAAAAATTCAAACTAAGAAAGTTATATGGATAAAACACAAACATACACATCTTCCTTAGGACTTATTATAAGAAGATAGATAAAAATAACCATATAAAATCAATGCCTATTTTTTGAGCTCCTGTCCGACAACCTCTTTAATAAACTAATCAATACTCAAGAGTCTTCTTCATCATGTCTAGTTAAAGAATGAATCTGATAATGGAATAATAAAAGAACAATGAAATATAAAGAATAATCTTGAGTTGATATTTCATGAAACAACAAAATGTGTGAATGTGTATTGACAACAAAGGAGGAATATCATGGAGTATATTAAATTATATGATTTTGATAGTTGGGGGTTTACTAAAAAGTCTTGGAATTAATGATATTATTAAGAGTAGAAATTCAATATATATAATTATGGAGGTGAAACTTTAAAAATAAATAAAGAAAGAAAAGCACAAATAATAAAGATAAAAGAAATACATTTATATATAGAGATATAAATTTCTCGAAGGAAAAACACAAATTAAGAATATAAAAGATATACCTTTATATCATATAGAAATATATATTTCTTTAATTGAATAAATAAAAAAGCAAAAAAACAACAAAGAAAGGACAAAAAAGTAATTAAAGAATATTATATAAATATCACTAATGATAAGATGTAGTGAAGAAATAGTAAAATAAGAAATAGAGAAATATTATAGGAAAAGATAATAATAACATAAATGACAAAACAAATTCAATATGTCTATTGATGAAGAAGGAATTAAATATGTGTGACATCCCCAAACTCAAGGAGTCCAATTGGCACCTAATGTCAAAACTTAGGCCTAAGCCGACCCTGCTAAACCACTTGGTAATGGCGCATTAAAACCACACACAGTCAAAAAATTAAATAAAAATATATCTTAGCTTAAAAATAAGCCCTCGGCCGGCAAGACCCTTGTCCAATGCTCTACAAATAAAATAGCTACTCCCAATAGTTTATATAAAGCAAGAAACAATTAGCATAGAAGCCTATTTGGGCCGTCGAGGCCACCGTGGTATCTAGGAAAGCATAAACTCTATGTGCATCATCAAAGCCACCATGATATCTATACATGAGCTGAAGTAAGGTACATAACTAACCAATATGTCAAGCAACTATCAAACATCGAACAACTAGAAATCAAGGTCAACATAGCAAATAACGTGCTGATACAACCCAACACTCTAGTCTGTAAGCCTTTATGAATATAATACTTGGACGGGACAAGACCCCGACCTACCCTAAAACTATAACAACAAAATAAGAAAACTTCTAGGACTCTGGTAACCCTTGGAAGAAGTGAGTCAACACATCAGCTGGATAGGCGGTAGTGCTACTCAGCAGATTGTCTAGTCATTGCTCAAGGCCTGCAGGCATGAATGCAGCGCCCTGATAAGGGGCGTCAGTAAAAAATAATGTACCAAGCATGTAAGGTAAATTGAAAGATGAAACAAAAGTACAAGTACTGAATAAAAAGGACAGGGGTGGAACATAAATACAATACCTCATCTCCCTACAATAAGATACTATAAACACATAACAAGAAATAACCTAACCAGCCTCCATAAGCCTGACATGTAAAAACAACATAAATCACTATAAGTCCTAACAAACTCAAATAATTACTAAATAGCCAGATTAGCCCCTTACTTAGATCCCAATGATAATCTGATTTGAAATGTCTGAATGTACATGTGCCATGAATCAACACAAATCTGAGGCTTATACAATACATAAATGCTGCCTCGTAGGTACAACCTACCTGACCCTTAGGCTCTGTCTACCTGGCTCGTAGGCTCGGTCTACCCACCTTGTAGAATCGGTCTACCTAGCTTGTACACCTGGTCTACCAGGACCATAGATTTGGTCTACCCATCCCATAGGCTCAGTATAACAATCAATCTTTGTGCTCAAGGATCATGCAGTGTCAAAATTTGATGAGGCCAAAACAAGATCATAGGTGGTAACCTGATGATCAAACATCACAACAATAAAAAGTAATCATAATTTATCAAACACAATCAAACATGCCTTTTCAAGACACCAACCAAGGAGTAGAGTGTCGCCAATAGACATTATTTCATATGGTCGTAGACAACTCAATAGGATAAGGCTAAAGGTCAATAAATGACCAAACCCCGGCATAACAATCTTAGGACATTAGGATAATGCCAAAAGAGAAATAATAGTCATAGCACACCTTTCAACCAATGCCCAAAAGGTGTCTCTATAAAGCTTGCCCAATAAAAAGTAATGCAAAAATGCCGAAATCAGCGAGAGTGCAAAGAACAAGTCATGACTAATCAATCAGACACTATTGCCACACTCATGACCAGCCAAATCCAAACCACAAAATGAGGCAAATAAAAACAATAATCAACACCTAACTCAATTGAAGACATTGCAATAACATCTCAAATGAGCAACAAGCTCCTGAGACAACATAACTAGGCGTAATTCACGTCGTTCAATCCAGCAACCATCGTTTGGAGCTCTAATAAGAATCATACCAGCACCATTACCTCATGAACTTTAACACCATCACTAAACCATAATAACAACAAAATAAGACAAAGGCACTGCCCACAACCACAATATCAAAAACACCACTACGAGGCTCAAAAATTTCTAAAAATGAAACTAGGATATGGAATTACAAAGGAGAGTTGTAAAAGTGAGATTAACTCAACCAAAATTTCTGAAATAATACTATTAAAATTCTACCTCCTTGCAACAACAACAGTTTGAGCCTAAATCAAAAAAAAATTATACCACAACGATGATCTCGCAGCATAGAGCAACTTCCGTTAAACATTCGAGTTGAGAATCCAAGCATCCAAGGAGTATTGGAAGGTTAGTTTATCATTTTTTTTTTGGGCTTTCTACTGATTTTATGAAAAAAATGACGAAGGTGGCGTACTTTTAAAAAATCACCGACTTAGAGTGAAGGGGCCTACTAGAGCTGCCAACTACCACAGTCTCACGAAAATGAGCATAACTCTCTACTATGATGTCGTATAGATGAGTGGTTTAGTGTGTTGGAAACTAGACTCGTATACATTTGATTTGATAGGTAATTCGCATTCCAAGATTTTATATACTAGGAGAAACTGGCAAAAACATTTGACCAAAATTTTAGTGAAATTCCTTAACATCATTTACAATAACCTTTGCCGACTTTTATTTATCAACTTTTTTGACATTAACACTTAAAAATAAAAACATTTTGCAATTAAAAAGAGCTCATAAAACATCCTTCCATATGTGTTAAGATGTCTTACTCTTATTCCAAAAGCACAAGTTAATTCCAATGTTCAAATGGACAGGGTGTCACCTCCCCCTCTTAGGGACATTTTTCCTTGAATGATGATAGTATTTTTGACATCATAGTAACCCATATAACATATAAGTAACATAACTCATATACTCAAATCCTGGTTTACTTAATTGAAAGAATGAATAGATGGGGATTTATGGATTTCATGTCCTCCTCAACTGCTCACGTGAGCTCCTGAACATTACGGCTCTGCCACAACACCTTTACATAAAATATATCCTTAGTTTTGCTACCTTATTATTTGGCGATCTACTATGGAAACATGGACTTCTTCATAAGATAGCTCCTACGAAATCTAAATCTTGGTTGTCGGGACTATACATGTTGGATCTCCAATACACTTTTGTAACATATAAACATGAAAAATTGGGTGTATTCTCACGACCCAAGGTACCCCCTAGGCGCAACATGGCGTATAAGACCCCGAGAGGCCACATACAAGGAACTAGCATTTATAACATAAGAAATAGAACAAAAGAGATTAAGAACAATATTTCAAGTCTCAAAAGTTTTATAAAAGTAAAGCAGAAGTCTAAACACTTGTCTTATTATCCATCTAGTACATAAAAATGAAATTTGGCATAGCCCGTACATCATGTCCAAAACTGAAAGTAAGAAAGAAAATTGAAATAATGAACAGCCATTCTCGAAGCATGATGACTCAACAAAGCTCAGAAATCTCTCAAATCAATCTCTAGCCATGAAACAAAGAACCTTGACTGTCGGACCCTACATTTGGGGAAATGTAGGCAAGAGTATGTGTTAGTACAAAATATGTACCAAGTATGATAGCGATGAATAAAACATTTAAAACATGCTAAAAAGGGACATTTTATTGAGTATGCAATAATCAAGCTATAACATGAAATCTCAAATGCTAGAAAACATAAGCTGTAAAACATGATCAATGCAAGTGAACATCATCTTAAAACATACTTACGATACTTCTTAAAGCAACCTTGGTTTATCATAACTTTGCATGTTTGTGGGAAGTAGCCTTGACCGACATATAAGACCATGTGAGCTAGCAACATGGAATCTGGTGTCTCCCACACCGAAAAGAGTTTTCCTACTTGCCAAGGTAAGTACTATGAACTTCTAGCTATTGTGGATCAACTAGCTAATGTCTATCTAGACAATCCTATGTTGGCACATAGTTTATGGGACTTGGGTAATGCCACTTGTCCACTCGGTACTAAGCTTAACATCTACGGAATAGTTCTTAATCCTATTCATCTTAGCTCTTAAAGGAACATGAGTAATCACTTATTGTCCTTACATCACATGACATGGGTAATTGCCTAATGTCATTCAATAGAGAGCATGGGTAATCGCCTCTTGCCTCAACATTAACATAACTTCCTTAATCATTGGTTTATTTTAGGTGTGAAAAGCCTTTCAACCTTAGGAACCCTTAATATGTGAGAAAACCTTTCAAAATCATGCTTTCATGTGTATATGGGAAAATCTTTTCAACAACACAACAACAACATCATCATTGATACTTCACTCTCAAAGCATCTTCTAAACATTTACATAAATTCCATAAAAACATGCTTAATTTCATAATCTCCCATTTCATCATTTAAAACCCATATCATATCATCATAAGTTGGAAAACATGGGAATTATATGGGCTCATGGGGAATCATCATAAAACCATAGTATTTCATAAATTCATGCATAAAAGATCATAATTCAATAATTTGAATCAATAATTAAGAGAACCCATAACATAGATGAAAACCCTAATTCAATTAGGGGATTTCTAATTTTGAAAATAGAAGAATTTGGGAAATCCATGAATGGAAGGAATCCATGGATGAAAACTATCATACCTCAATACCAAAAGCTTGCCTTCAATGATGGAATTGGAGACTTGCCTTAAAACCTAGATTGGACCCTATGTCATCTTTTTCTTCTTCAAGTTTTCTAGAGAGAGAAATATTTTGGGAAATACGACTTGCTCTTCTTTTGTAAATTTGAGAGAATAACTTGAATGAGTTGAATTGGGTTAAAATAACTTATATAGGGGTCCTAGGCAAGGGTAAAGCGACATAGTATTGGTTTAAAGAAATGTGGAAAAGACCCAAAAGCCCTTGAACTTACAACTGAGGAACCTCTTCACGGTGACCCTTATGAGCCGTCAAGGATCATATGGGCCGTGGTGGTACTCGTAGTTCTTGACCAGTGGCCTAGGGAAACCACCTAAACTACTGACTTACCTTACAACCCACACCACGAGAAATCCTAGCCTTTACAACTTATCTAGGTGGATCATGAGAAGGGTTAGCCTTGGAGTGGGTACTGCCTCCCTTTTATGGGCACCATCACGAGCCGTGGTAGCCACCAAGAGTCATATAGGTGATCGTCGGAGGGGAACCCTTTTTGTACAGGCACTCTAACCCTTCACGAGCCTGACCACACCTCGTGGTGCCCTTCACAACCCATCTAGGTCTTCGTGAAGGGTTCCTTGGCCTAGTCTTGGGCTGGTGACCTCTCACTTGATCCTTTCCTTAGGCCACTAGATTCTGAGGTGTTACTTTATCTCCCCCTTGGGAACATTCGTCCTCGAATAGGATTCTAAACATCAAATAGAGACAAGAATTCTATCCTATCAGCCCATGATGCATGAAATCTCATAAATGCACATATTAGAATAGAAGACATCAACTTCAAGCTAAAGCATGTTAAACATATCATATCATGAAGTCTAAATGCAACTCATACTCAAATGCACATAAACATGTAGAAACCAATCAAGTTGACTCATTTTCTCAAACACTTAAGCTTTTTCATGAACATGCATAAATGAGGAAATCATGGAATTATCTAAGACACATGACACCAAAAGAATAAATCATGAGGAGCTCAATACCTCAAGATAGAGTAGGGTTAGAAGGAAAGAGATGAGGATAACCGGACATCATATTGGCCTTGGCCTCCCAAGTAGCTCCCTCAACTAGCTAATTCCTCCACAACACTTTCACATAAGCAACTGCTTTGTTTCTCAACTTCTTGACTTGCCGGTCTAAAATCTCAACCGAAACTTCATCATAAGGAAGATTCTCCTTAACTCCTGTACCTTGTAAGGGAACTATAGATGTCGGATCACCAACACATTTCTTCAACATGGAGACATGGAAAACTAGATGTACCGATGCCAATTTATCAGGCAATTCTAGTTCATAAGCTATCTTACAAATACACCTCAAAATTTGATATGGGCCTACATAACGGGGATTAAGCTTCCCTTTCTTACCAAACCTGATTACACCCTTCATGAGTGAGATTTTCAAGTAACCTAATCATGAACATTGAACTCAAAATCTCTTCTTCTTACATCGGCATATGACTTTTGCTGACTTTGAGCTGTTTTCAACCTTTCTCTAATTAGTCAAACTTTCTCCATAGACTCATGCACAAACTAGGGACCTATTAGGGAAACTTCACCCACCTCAAACCAGCCTATGGGAGATCTACACCTCCTATGATACAATGCCTCAAATGGAGCCATGCCAATACTTGAGTGATAACTAATGTTATAGGAAAACTAAATCAAAGGCAAGTGATAATCCCAATCACCCTTGAAATCAATCACACAAATCTCAACATATCCTACAAAGTTTGGATAATACGCTCCACTTTCCCATCGATTTGTGGATGAAAGGCCGAAGACCCTTTTGGAAAGACTTCCAAAATTGTGAAGTAAATTGAGTACCACGATCGAAGATAAAGGATAAAGGCACTCCATCCAACTTTACCATTTATCTCAAGTGCAAGTTAGTATAGTCCTCCGCCGAATAAGAAACCTTGGAAGGGATGAAATGAGCCGATTTCATTATTCGATCTACAATAGCCCAAATTGAGTTGTGTTGTCGCCGGGTGCGGGGCAAACCAACAATAAAGGCCATATTCAAATCTTCCCACTTCCATGTAAGAATGCTAATATCTTTGGATAAACCTACTGATTTTTGATGATTAACTTTCACTTGTGACAATTAGGAAACTTAGACACAAATTTCGCAATATCATTCTTCATCCCATTCCACCAACAGATTTCCTGCAAATCACTGTATGTCTTAGTGGCTCCCAGGTGAACAGAGTACCAAGAACTATAGGGTTCTTATAAGATCTAGTCCCTCAAGTCATGAACAATAGGAACACACAAATGACCTTGATATCTAAGTACTATATCTCCCCATTTGGAGAAATCCTCTACAAACATTTTAAGCACTACTTCCTTCAATTCAAGAAAATTCGGATCAAGACCTTGCTTTGCCTTCACATCCACCACAAAAGACAATTTGGAAACATTATGAACCATAACACTACCTTTAGTAGAGCCTACTAGCTGAACAACCAACCAGGCCATGAGCATCTCGAATTAACATTTTTCTATCATCCTTAATATGAGAAACACTACCTATATGTCACGACCCAAGTGTACCCTCTAGAAGTAACAAGGCATACAAGATCCCAAGAGGGTCTCATATAAGCCACTCAGCATATCATAACATAAAACAGTAGAAATGATGTAGAAATTTAAAACATTTTTCCATACAATCAAGTCTTTTAAAAACAAGAGGAAGCCTAATACACTTTTGTCTCAAACCGTCTAGTACATGAAAATCTTTGGGACACAGCCCATACAATATTTCTAACATCAAAATAAAAGACATAGGTAGCATAAATCATCAAGATAGACATAACATAAGAATTATTCAACATAAGACATAATCCAAAAACATAAGAGATACAACATATTCATAGGCATAGTCAATACTTAGATCATAATAACATAAGAGAAACACTGCATAAGTAACCTCAAGCATACTTCAATCAAAGCATGGATAAGACCCCATAAATGTCACCCATGCTAAGTAGACCACCTTGGGCCATCTTTAAAGTTCATCATCTTTTATTCATATCTTTAGCTTATCTTTCATCGACAAGGGAAATCACCTCTAGTCATACATCTCATGGAAGTCCATTCAAGCTAATATCCACACAATTCATTCTTAATGACATGATTCACACTCTTCTTGCTTTTCTTTTCAAGACAAAGGGGATTCACCTCTATGCCCACTATGAAGGCTAATGGGTATCCACCTCTTGCCTTATTAAGGAATCATAGGTATTCACTTGCATGTTCATTTTAAGGAATCATAGGTATTCGCCTCGATGTCCTAATATGGTATAATGTAGGTATTGACCTCCACATCACTTTATAAGGATCATAGTTATTCACCTCCATGTCCATCATAATATGATATAGGTATTTGCCTCCATATCACTTTATAAGGATCATGGGTATTCGCCTACATGTCCATCATAATATGATATAGGTATTTGCCTCCATATCACTTTAAAGGCTAATGAGTATTCACCTCTTTCAGTGCTTTAGAAGTTATATATTAAGGGTAGTGACCTCACACTTCTCATCTGATGAGATGGGTAATCACCTCATGTTTATCTATTTAGGAATATGAGAAATCACCTCACATCCCTCTCATATGAAGGTATTTGGGGAATCACCTCAAGCGTCATCACATATCATATTCCTTGGACTTAGATTCATTTTAGGTGAGCAAGCTTTTCAACCTAAAATCATTCTATGTGAGATAACCTTTCACATCATGCATAGGTGTGTATATGAGAATGCCCTTTCAACAATACGACAAATACATCATAATCATAAACACTTCACTCTGAAAGCCTTAACATTCACAATTCAAATATTAGCTTTATTATCAAAGCCCTATCAATCAACATTCATGACAACAAACCTTTACTCTTAAAGTAATACTCCTTACCATTATCATATATATCTAGATCTCAAGACATTCTAATCACATGCTTCATTCTTTAGCAATTCTAATAATATATCGTCATATAGACATAAACTTAACATTTACTCATCATGATTCAACATGTATACTTTAGCCTCTTTCAATTCATATCTATGTGCCCTAATCTAAAGAAATCTACAACACATATCATCAATCCGAGAAGATTATCTTTAAATCCTCTATTTCCCCCTTCAAGGCAAAAAACCCACCTACTTCAATTTCATCTTTCTAGACAAGGGTTAGGCATATAAACATGTAATTTCATCTTAAAAACATGATTTACTACTAATTCGATCATAAATAATCATTATCCACTCAATTGGATCAACATACATCAATACCCACAATATTGGAAGAAACCCTAACTAGAATTGGGGATTTCATCTTCACAATTGGGGAAAAGTAGGGAAATCCGTGGATGGAAGATGTCCATGGATGAAAAACTATCATACCTTAGTCAAAATGCCCTCAAAAGCCTGGAGATTGGGTGCCTTGATCTTGACCTAGCTTCAAACTCTATCTTTTTCTTCAAGTTTTAGAGAGAGAATATTTGAAAGAATGAATTTTTGGGATTCTTTTGGGGTTATGGAAATAATGACTTAATTGGTGATTTTAAAGGCTTAAAATAGCTTATATAGCTGTACTAAGTCTAGGCAAAATGACCTCACTTAATGCCCACTTAAATAGGAATTTCCCAAAATAGCCTTCACCAGGTAGCCTAGTGCCAGGCACTACCGCAGGCTCCAAGAGCCGTGGTCCTCACCACTGCCCGTGGTCCTTGGTCTAGTGGCTAGGCCACCACGTCTTGGCCTCCAAAAGTTCAACGCATTTCCACGAGCTTTCACACGAGTTGTGGTCTTCACTACTGGTCGTGAAGTGGCTCGTGATGATGAGCCAACTTTAGGCAGCCCTTAGGGAGCTACTGCCAAAGCACCACAGACCACACCACAAGCGTTGGTCCTCACCACTGATCGTGGTGGTGGTTGTGAAGATAGGAAGTGCCTTGGAAAGCTTGGGGTAGCCATTGCCCTTGCCTTTGCCCTTGCCCCTTTGCCTTTGCTCTTGTTGCTCTCATACTTAGCCCTAGTTGGCCTACTATACTACGGGGTGTTACAATATCTCTCCCTTGGGAACATTCATCCTCGAATGATGATTCTAAATACCTTACGGATGGCAAGACTCAATACTAGTAGACCATCATGCATGCAACACATCTAAATGCCCATAACCAAGGAGGAATTCTATCTCCAAGCTAAACATACTCAATGCCACATAAGGAAGTAGGAACTTCATCTAACAACCCCTTATGAAGGAAATCTCATAACTAAACATGTCCAAGGGGGAACTACAATCTCCGAGCTAAAACATGCTCAACACAATTTCTCGGAGCTCATATGCAGTTTAGTCTCAGAAAGCATTCATTCAAGGAGGAATCTCTCAACTCCGAACTGAGGCATGCTTATCAATTCATCTCATGAAGTCTATAGGAAACTTATACTCAATGTTCTACAACATGAGAAAATCAATCATATAAAATTATTTTTTAAGTCACAAGCTTTCATGAGCATGTAATCATAAAGGGAAATCATGGCAACAAATAAAACACACATGACTTTCTAAACAAGGAGCTAACCATAAGGGACTCTCCCTCATAGGAAGATATTTCATCTACTCTCAAACCTTCTAAGGGGACTAGGGGTGTCGGATCTCGAACACATTCCTTTCTACTTAGAGACATTGAAAACCGAATGCACCTACGCCAACTCACTAGGAAAAGCTAGCTCATAAGAATCCTAACCACATGCCTCAAGATTTCTCATGGGCCTACAAAGTGGGGACTAAACTTCCCTTTTTTACTAAACTCACTACACCCTTCTTGGGTGGGATATTTAAAGTAAGCACAAATCATTCACATTAGGAACACACAATGACCTTGCCATCTAGGCACACCATCTCCACCTTGTGAGGAAGCCTCAGCGGACATTCTAAATATCGGCTCTTTCCATTCCACTAAGGTCGGATCAGGACATTGCTTAAATTTCATATTTAACATACAAGACGATCTGGAGCCATCTTAAACCATAACACTACCCTTGGTAGAGTCTACTAACCGAATCAACCTTACTACACTCATAATGATCATGACGGGTTCTAAAAGCCATTATCGGGACATCATGATCTTCTACCCTCATTTGGTGCTAACCCGACCTAAGATCAATCTTAACAAGGTAACTAACTCTTTGATGTTGGTCAATACTTGAACCTTCCTCTCTCTCATCTTAACTAGGTGGTATATGAAACTCTTAAAGTAAACTTTAAGACAACATAATCCAAACTTATGGCATAGTTTCTGTAACGACTCGAAAAATGAGTAGGTTGAACTAGAGCCTTAATGTTAGGGTTAGTTTAACTTTGAGTTGATGTCCAGGATATTTTAGAAATAAAATGAGTAAGGAAGAAGCCTAGGGTTCAAGCAAGGGCCTAAGCTAGCAAGGTGGAGTGAAAGGGAACAAGTTGTTCTTCGGACATTTTGGCGATGGGGCTGTTTAATCGCCCAAAGGGCTTGGTGAGTCGACCTTGTGTCCTTGGGATAACCTAGTGGGCTGTCCCCATGACCTATCTGCTGGAAATTTAGGCAAGCTAGGTCGGTGCTCGCCTACCTAGTTGGCAAATCGCCCAATGGTCCTCTAGATCGCCTAGTGAGCTGCCCACTTTTGGGAGCCTACTAGAAAACTTGGTGAGCCAAGGGTCCAATAGGCAAGTCGCCTGGTGCCCTTGGTGAGCAATGTGGTGCAAAGGGTGAGCTAAATTGTGGAAGGTGGTTAATTTTAAGTTAAAACTTTGTGGGTCCTTAGTTCTTTTCCAAAGTTTAGTCCACATTATTTTATTGCTTTCCTAGCAAGTATATAACCTTTTTAGACTTGAATTCCTTCAATTAAGTCACTTTTTAAGAAAACCCAAATCAATCAAAAGAGTTTTTCCTCTAAAAAAATTCTCTCTATAGAAGTTCCTAAAGAAGAAGAAGAAGAAGTGGGAGCTAGGGTTTGTGGATTCAAGGTGTTTCTTCCTCAAATTTCTTGGGGATTCACAAGCAAGGTATGGTAGTCTTCATCCTAGACTTAGTTTCTTACAAGGAGCCAATTTCAAATCTTCAAAGTTCCCCAAAAACCTTTCAATCTATGCATGGGTTCAATTTCAAAGCATTTTCAAAAGGTTTTACATGATGAATTATGAATGGATTGTTTAATTATTGATGAATTATGGTAAATTTATTCTATGAACCCATCTTTTCCCCAAATTCTTGAGTTGTGAATTGTTATTTGGAATTGATTGATCATGAAAGTATGTTGAATTGTTTATATTTATATGGATTTGGTTATTGAATCATGTCAATTTCCTTATCTATTGTAGTATCTTAGATTTATGGGTTGATGTTGGTTCATAGCCCTAAGGGGCAATTTCATGAAGGATTATGTATGATTATGATGTGAAGTATATGTGTGTGATCTCAATGAAAGTGTTATGATCATGTTTAGAATGTAACTGTGTTATGATTGAATGTTATTTCTCAATTAACACCTATGATTGGTGAGGCTATATGTGAAAGGTTATTCTCACATACACACACTCATGAATGACTAGTGAATGAAGTTTCTATGATGATGTTAATGTTGAAGTATCTATTGAAAGACTATTCTCAATTATACTCTAATGAATGATAATGACAAGTTGTGAAAGGGCTTTCTCACAATATGGGATTCTTAGTTGAAAGGCTATTCTCATCTTTGAATATATGAGCTATCTATTAGATTAATGTTGGGTTTGAGATGGATGCTCATCCAGAAGTTGAGGTAGGGTATCTAGTAACAATCTCTTATCCTATAGTGATGACTAAAGAAATGAATGTTAAGTACTCCATGGGGAATAATGGTAAGCCTCGAGTTGATATGAATTGAGATGGATGCTCATCTGAGAGTTGCGGCAGGGTATCTAGTAACAATCTCTTGAGATGGATGCGTATCCGTGAGTTGAGGCGGGGTATCTAGTAGTAGTCTCCCTATCTCATAACTATCTGCCCACATAGGTCTAGATATTGGATCAACCAAGCTAAAAGTAATGGTCGTACCTTAGGCAAGTAGGAATCCGTTATTCGGTGAGGGTGACACTGGGATTCCATGAATTGATTGCATGGTCTATGTAGGTTAAGGCTTACCCCCATAAAGAATGTTAATAAACTATGGCTTCTCAAGAATGCACTACTTAGTGTGGGTCGTAGTATGGGATGACATCCATGCATTACACAAGTAGGCTTTGAGAGGGGTTATGGTGTGTTCCTTTATGTTATAATGTTAAATGAAATGAATATGCTCTTATGATGATAATAATGGAGAATGTTGACTTATGTATTTAACGTAATGATGCATGCTATACTTAGATTGTATTATGAGTTACTTCCTTTTCATGACATAATGGATATGAATGTGCCTCGTCTATGGTGGCTTCAAAGGAGTACTTAGTTTGAGTAGTAGTGTGGGATGCTACTTATAAATTGCACAAGTATGACTTAGAGTTGCCCTAGGTGATGGTCTTAATATGTTGATATGACTTATGAAATGTTCATGTCTCTTACGTATGAGTATTGTGTAAAGATGGAAAGGAAGAATGGTAAGTTCACTTTTGGTGGCCTCACGTGGTATCTAGTGTGGATGGTGTTATGGGACGCTATTCATACATTGCACAAGGTATGGCTTGGGGTTACTTGAGGTGAAAGCTTAAGCTAATGAAATGTCTTATATGTTGATTATGTTCTAATGTGGTGAAATGACTTGTATATTAGTTATGTGTGTATATTATTCCTTGATGTTTGCGTAATCGAGACACAATTTCCAATTCAAGTGTCTACGATTGTACAATAAAAATATAACCCAACCAAATGGGTTGGGGTTGAGTCCTAAGGGAGCGGTTTCTGAGAATTAAGAGTTAAGCATAAATATGCTGGAGTTAACCATAGCTAAAAACATTACAGAGTAAAAACATATTAAATTAAGGGGTCGACACGAATGTCAATTATGAATGGGGGGTTTAAAGTCGATTAACAACTAAAACAATGAAAACAAAAAGATGTGAATATAGGGAGACAGGATTCTTGGGATGTGATAGGAATATGGGATAAAATACACAATCGGGTAAATGCTATTGATAATCAATTGCTGAACATTTGTAACTAAGCTAGACTTTAGTGGGGGTAAATTCTCTTTCGAGCAACTTACCCCAAATCAACTCGGTTTCTCTCAAACACCGAGTTGCTGTTTTTAAGCACAGCCTCTGCCTTAACCCATTCACTCTTTTGAGCTGAATGTGTGGGAAAAGGCCTATGATTCACACTCTCTAGCTAAACCCATGACGGCCCAATAACCACCGACAATCGATTTAGTAGTCTTAGTTTTAAAACCCCTCTCTCTCGCAACCCAAAAACACTTAGATGATATCGTAGTTGCAACTACAATCCCATTAAGTTCAAAAATAACTACTAAACGAAATCACATTTAAACAACAAATAGACTAATAATAAGCAATACCCAACATGAAATTTAATCCATATTCACAAAATCACACCCCAAGAATTGGGGTCTAGCTAGACATAGAGAAAAGGAAGAAAATGATACCAAATTGAAGTAACATCAACTGTGTATAATTTATATTAACTTCAATCGAGTCTAGGATGAAGAATCATCAACACCCACTTCCAATTTCTTGGAATTGAAGGTCTTCAAATATCCAAAAAGCTAAGAACAAGGTCTCTCTACTTGAAACTTAGAAAAATAAAAATGTTGTATTTGAAATTGCACACTAAGATAAATATTCAAACTAGTATTTATAGTTGTCTAAAAATGTGTTGCGACTGATCACTCGGCGCAGTTAGTCGGGATTGCCAATACACTCGGCGATCCGCCCTTTGGTCTGCTTTATAGCCTTTCATCTTTTGCCTTCAGCATCTTCGCGTTTTGGATCATTAGGCGGTATAGTACTGCTTCGCGAAACTGTTCGGTGATGTGCCGACTGCTCCTTTTTATCACTGACTTGATCTTTTCCTTTAGGGCTCAGTACACTGGAACTTTAGGCGAGGTTGATGCCATTCGGCGACTCGCCTAATGCATTAGGCTATCCTCATGCCTTATTTTCTTCATCTTTTAATCCGTTTTGTTCCTTTATGCCAAGTAGTGTCCATGCTTTGCCTCAAACTTCAAATACCTGAAACTTAAGGATTTACATCAGTTATTGAGACAAAATATGCATTTGAGGACACTAATTATAGTAAAATGAAGCCCTAAATGAGTCCAAATTATGGACTCATCAACACCCCAACTTAAACTTTTGCTTGTCCTCAAGTAAAACTTAAGTTTGGTAGTTCAAAAAGGATGTCTCGAATAGTGCTACACAAGACTCAATCATGAATGCACACGTAAGACTCAATTTACTCATGTGAAGATCAAATGTGCACTCAAAGTTTCAAGTTGTGACACAGAATTATTAAAGAATCTCAAGCTCACCATACTTGCTTCAAATGCAGGTTCAAGCTCAACTAAAGTGTTCAAATGCTCTCACACAAATAATGATTCCATATTCACACACAATGGTTCAACAATTTAAAGCTCCGTAATAAAATGCAATGCTCACACTCATAAAAAAGAACACAATGCATGCTCTCACTTATAGGTTTGCCCATATTTTCCAACAGACAATTGTTTCAGCTCACTCCAGATCAAAAAGGTCTTTTCAAGGCTTGTAATGGGGCTGAGTGCAAAGGTATGGTCATTTAGGCTCAGTGACTTTCATCCTCATGAAATGTGGTGCTCACAACACTTCCTGTCCTCTTCCTTTATCATTTTCTTTAGTGCTCATAAGTCATTCCATTATTCACTTTCCATGGATTGTTCGAACTCCACATTTCTTTTGTACTTTATTCCATGACTTTTTCTTTTTCATTCTTTTCTTTTCTCTTATCTTTTTTTTTTAATATGGAGGGATTCCATTTTTTCTCAAAACCATGGGTTAAAAGAGACTTTTCTTGTACTTCTTGACTTGCCTTCTCTTTTCACCACACCCCCAACTTAGGCTTTTGGCCTAAGTTGGCTATTCAATCAACCACAAATCAAGAGGATTATAGGTAATGGATTAAGGGAGGTCATGTTTTCATCATGTTTCTTCCAAAGAAAGGTAAGGCGCAAGGGGTGTTCAAAAGAGGTTCACACACTCACAAGGTAGGCCACAAAAAAGGCATATGTCAAATTGGCTCACACTCTTTGAAGTTGCCTAAGATCACATCAAGAGATAGCCTTACTTAGCTGACCAGACCAACGGGGCAAATTCTAAGTGTTATCATGCATGGTTCACAATAAGCACATCACACAAGGCATCAACACCAAAGTCAGGCAAGACTCCACACTTTTGCTAGTGTGCAATGAACATCACGAGAGAATCAATTCAATAATTGGCTAGTAACAACGAGATGCAAAGAGTTTACATATTGTCTATGCAACTTTGTTTGGCCTCATCGTAGCTGCACATTCATGTTTGTTCGATTATGAGCACTATTCAAGTCATCGATAGTGATCGGGACCGATGCTCAAATTTGCAACAAAACAGCCACATTCAACATAGAAGGGGTGGCAACAATTTGCAAAAATTTCTCGAAAGGGTCAAAAATCATTATCAATTTAAAAATCAAGGAGCCACAAGCTCAAACCTTCCACAAAAAGCAGTGTCAACACAATTTAAACTAAAAACCCAATATATACACAAAACTAATATGCACAAAGGTGGGCCTCACCTCACCACAAACAAAAACTATTTGTCCTCAAATGCAAATAAGAATATCCAAAAGTCAAAATAAAGTAAGACAGAGAGGGAGGTAAAGAGGGGATCTTGTCTATGCAGTCGCTCTATCTATATGGGCATCAGTGCCTGGTGTAGTGCTCGAGATCTGGATATTAGTGCTCGGAGTATCAATTTGGACTTGGGCTTTAGTGCTCGAAGTTACCTCAGAAGGACCAGCTCCACTAGATTCGACTAGCGGTGTATCTACCAAGGAAGCCTCAACAGTTGCATCTACCATGGCCTCCTCCGTCTCAGTAGGGCCTTCACATGAGACCTCATCAGCACCGCCATGCATTTACTCATCCGTCTCTACCTCAAACTGGCGCTCAGCTGGCTCAACTGGCACATTGGGAATATCCACCATCTCGAAGACCATAGACATATCGGTGGACTTCTGCTGGTCCACATCATTTTTCAATTTAGCTATGGCAGCTTTTAAAGCCTTCACCTCCTCTGTGGTCCCTTAGTTGCACTCATACATTGGTATCCTAGCCACTAAAGCATTAATAGTAGTGCTTAATGGTGTCACATCGTCAGCTAGAGATGTATGAATCATGCCCGGAACAAAATCCTCTAGTCTGGCAGCCTGACGATTAGCAGAGTAGGCAAGCTGCCCCATCCAGAGTAGGGAAGCCTGGGGGAGTAGAGCCCGGGAAATAACAGCAACATCAGTAGGTCTGGGAGATAATACAACTACAAAAGAAGCTGGAGTATCAGTAAGAGGAACAATGGCAATAGATGCACCCGAAGGCCTAAGGACCAGAGTAGGCAAAGATGCCTTTGTAGATGATGATTTTGTGTTCACAGAGTTCATCGGGACTGCTTTTTTCATTTCTGCCTAATCCTAATGGTACTCAGCCTCGATCCTCTAGATATCAGTGGAGGATATGGGAATTACTTCCACATCCTTCTTTGTATCTCTAGGTACCCGAGCATGTTTGCACAGCTCGGTGATCAATATCGGGAAGGAAAGTGATGTCCGACGCTGCTTTGCATGCATAAGAATCTCTAAACTAATGATCATCCCCAAATTTATTCTTGTTTCCTTTATGATGCAACCTAGATAGACTGCCTTAGCAAGGTGAAGGATCGACTCATTCTGGGATGGCATAATTGTGCCGCTGATAAACCCGAACCAGAATCTTGCAGCTATGTCCAGATCTTTCTTTTCAATCGGAGCCTATTCTGCCAGCCACTTCGGAGTATCATCTGAAATTAGTGGGGCTAACCACTTTTTCATCTCATATAGCTTCTCTCTTCTGATCAAGTGTTGCCAGTGATCATTAATTTTCGTGGACATGCCCAAGACTATGTTGATTGCATCATCATCACACTTCACCCTTTTCCCTCTAACTACCACATGGTCAACTGGTTTGAAATCAGCTACCAGCTTTTTTTTCTATGGTATCAAAGCACTGTAGGCACTGTAGAACTCACAGACCCAATTTGGAATATATGGGTCACGAGTTTAGGTGAAGATCTGAAATTTATGTGCCTTTAGACAGCACATAATCTCAGGGTACTGATCAATAACTCCATAAATGGACAGACGCTTCTCCTCAATAATTTTTCTTAGCCGCTCAGTCTTGAATCTATTCATCAACTTTGGAGGAAGGCCCTGTAATGGTGGTGCCAGCACCATTGCTTGTTCTGGGACCGAAGGAGTAGGATTGGTAGGCTGAGGGTTCCTGATCCTAGATGGATCATTTTTCTTTTTAGATTGCAACTCCGCCCTTTGTGCTATGATGAGTTCATCATCCTCAGACTCTATAGTTTGAGGCTCCTGATGCTTATTCTCACCCTCAGATGAGGTAAGGTAAGTGGCATACATGCCATCACTGTCAGAGCTTGCTTCTAATAACTCAGTTTCTATGCCTTTGCCTTTGCCTTTTCCACCAGTTGTGGAAAGTCTTGTGGCTTTTCCCTTTGATGCAGCTGCATCTTCATTGATTTTAATCCCTTTTACCTTATTGTGGGGTGGCATGTTTCTTCCTGCAACTTTAGATCTAGCCATGTCTTCCAAACATCGGGATAAAGTTAAAACAAATTTAATCAAATTCATGGAAACAAAGCTGCAGAAAGACTCACTGAATCAATCAGCGAGTCGTCAAATCCCTTTGGCGAGCTAGGTCAGCTCGCCGATAGGATTAGCTTAAAAATTGTGACAAATAGGTGAAGGGAATGACCTTTTGACGAATCGCCAACTACTTTCGGCGAGCAAGGGGTTGTCCGCCGAAAGTTACAGAAACCAACAACACATTTAGCATGAATTTAAAGGTGAGATGGGGATATTAGGCGAACCACCAAGAAGTTCGACGAGTTCGACCTAGCTCACCAAACGGCCCAATGTGCCTATTTTCAACCCATCTTCTCTAATTTAACCTCGTAACCCCCGTAAACAAAATTAGAACATGCACAAGTTAAATTAAGTTAAGAACCATAGCACCTATCCTCCCAGAATACTCAGATTTCTCTCAGATCTACCAAGCTAGACAACATGCAAGCACAACTACATAAAATTTAAATCACTTCAACACACAAGCATACAGGATTTCAAATTTAAAAAGGCATTTGAACAATTAGATCTTATCAGAGAGGCTCAGCACATGACAATACAACCATATTATTTGCATACGAGAACAAATAAATATAAGTTCGGGGTTCATAAGACTAAACTTATTTGCCGATTAAAATGATATTTGAATTGCTAGGCGGCAATGTATTCCAACTCCAAGCACAAATCAACAACCAAAATACTTATGGAATGAAAAAATATTTAAAATACTTCCTTGGTGTTAGTTTACGAAGTTTGAAATTGAGGAAAAGTGAAGAGTTTGATGCTTTAAGACCGTTGGCTATTAATACCCATCCAGTTCACGTCCATTTGGCGATGTTAGTCGGAACCACTAATCTACTCGGTAGCGTGTTGAGTTATTACTTACTTTGCCGAGTTTTATAGGACCTCCATTCAAAGTGAGGGGCCAATCGACGGTCTTCATCGAGATCGCCGACCTTATCGGCGATCTGCCAATAATCTCCTGTGCTCGCCGAGTTTTATAGGCTCCAAGTTAAAATTGTGTTGAGCTAAATGGTGGATAAAATTAGGCATGCCGACCTCTTCGGAGATGCACCGAATGGAACATTTACTCGCTAAACTGCACCTATCAAAAACTTTACACACTCAAACTTACAAAATAAACACAACATTGTTTCTAAAACAAAAATACAGCGTTAAAGGGTTTTGGGTTGCCTCCTAAACAGTGCCTTAGTTAACATCGTGGCACGACTCAAGTCACCATTCAAACCTCATTTTTAGGGTTAGCCATAGTATCACTTGGCAACCCACTATTTTGTTGTGAGCAGAGATGAGGCAACGCATGACCCATAAGGTTCTCGAGCACCTGGATAGACCTGGAGTGAGAACCAATCATCTATTTCATCATTTCGATGTTCCCTTTCATCTCATCCAGCACTCTATCATGCTTAGTTACCTTGTGGAGAATGATTGAGAGCGTTCCTTTGACACGTTTGCTCTCATTGTTCTTAGGCCTTCTTCACTCATGAGAAAGGATGTATTTATCCTTCTTTTTGCATTGGACTTCGATCTTCACTATCTTTTTGGCCAACTCATCCATCTGAGTCATCTGTGTCACCAATATGAAGTCCTTCTCTACTTTTTATTTTTTCTCGACCAGGTGATCAAGCAGTTGCACTGCTATCGCATATGGCTGTTTTGCAATGCCACCCGATATGAGTTGATTGGCCAATGCCTTGTTTTCGGGACCAAGACTTCTGTAGAAATAGTCAAGGAGGACTATATCGGGAATTTCATGAGTTGGGCATTAAATTATCAGTTCTTTAAACCTAGCCCATGTCTCATGGATCTGTTCACCTTCCAATTGTTTGAAGGTAAGGATACGATCCCTGAACATCATCACTTCTAATGAAGGAAACTCCATTTGTTCACGAGTTCTGCTCAATAGTCTCAACTCTTCTGCTTTAAAGCCCACACAAGCGAAATAGAAAATTAAAAGTTAAGTAAGTAAACTATGACTTAACAAAAGCAACATTTAACTAGACTCAAATTTCTCAAGTAACACCACTCCCCGGCAGCGTCGCCATTTTGATGTTTGCATAATCAAGACACAACTTCTAATTCAAGTGTCTACGATCGTACAATAGTAATATAACCCAACCGAATTGGTTGGGGTTGAGTCCCAAGGGAGCGGTTTCTGAGAATTAAGAGTTAAGCACGAATATACTAGAGTTAACCATAACTAAAAATATTATCAAGTAAAAACATAATAAATTAAGGGGTTGACACGAATTTTAATTATTAATGGGGGGTTTGTAGTTGATTAACAACTAAAATAATGAAAATAAAAATATTCGAATATAGGGAGATGGGATTCTTGGGATGTGATAGGAATATGGGATAAACTACACAATCGGGTAAATGCTATTGATAATCAATTGCTGAACATTTGAAACTATGCTAGACTTTAGTGGGGCTAAATTCTCTCTTGAGCAACTTACCCCGAATCAACTATATTTCTCTCGAACACCAAGTTGCCGCTTTTAAGCATAGCCTCCGCCTTAGCCCAATCACTCTCTCGAGCTGAATGTGTAGGAAAAGGCCTAGGATTCACTCTCTTAAGCATAACCTGTGGCGACCTAATAATCACCAACTATCAATTTAGTAGTCTTAGTTTTAAAACCTCTTTCTCGAGCAAGCCAAAAACACTAAGATGAAATCGTATTTGCAACTACAATCCCATTAAGTTCAAACACAACTACTAAATGAAATCACATTTAAACAATAGATAGACTAACAATAAGCAATACCCAACAGGATATTTAAACCATATTCACAAAATCACACTCCAAGAATTGTAGTTTTAGCTAGACATAGAGAAAAGAAAGAAAATTATACCAAATCGAAGTAACATCAATTGGGTATGATTTATATTCACTTCAATCCAGTCTAAGATGAAGAATCTTCAACACCCACTTCCAATTTCTTGGAACTGGAAGTCTTCAAATCTCCAAAAGCTAAGAACAAGGTCTCTCAACTTGAAACTTAGAAAAATAAAAATGTTGTATCTGAAATTGCATACTAAGATAAAAATTCAAACTATTATTTATAGTTGTCTAAAAATGTGTTGTGAAGGATCACTCGGTGCAGTTAGTCAAGATCATCGATGCACTCGGCGATCCGCCCTTTGGTCTGCTTCATCATCATTCAGCTTTTGGCTTCAGCTTCTTTGCATTCTGGATCATTGGCAATATAGTACTACTTTGCGAAACTGTTTGGCAATGCGCTGACTGCTCCTTTTCATCACCGACGTGATCTTTTCCTTTAGGGCTAAGCATACTGGAACTTTGGGCTTAGTTGAGGCCATTCTGCAACTCGCCTAATGCATTAGGCGATCCTCAGGCCTTATTTTCTTCATCTTCTCAGCCATTTTGTTCCTTTTTGCCATGTAGTGTCCATGCTTTGCCTATAACTCCAAATACCTTAAACCTAAGGATTTACTTTAGTTATTGAGACAAACTATGCATTTGAGGACACTAATTCTATTAAAATGAAGCCCTAAATAAGTCTAAATTGTGGACTTATCATGCCTCTTATGCTTATGTTCATGATGTTTTCTCAAAATTGCATATATCATGACTTTCAAATAAAATATCTATTTTAAGCATGGTTTTTTGATAGCTATTATACTTAGTAGTTAATTGTGCTAACCCATATTTTCTTTACCTTTATGAAGTGTGGGGATTGGCACTCAGTTTGATACTCTCTAGTTGAAGCTTGGATTGAGGTTCTTCCAAGACTAAGGGGTATGTCCTCATAGATCGAGGAGAAGTGCTCAGATGTTTCTTTTCTTTCCTGTATTAGTCAATTGTAAAGGGTCGTGTCCTTACTTTAGTTTTCAAGATATTGTTTTAGATGGCCATGTGAGACAATAGACTTCCGCTATTTTTGAATGTTTGTAAATGAAGTTTTGATTGTATGGATTTAAATAAAGTTTTAATTCCATACCATTTTCCTTGTATCGAATGTTATGAATGTTATGAGGCTTGTATGAGACCCTTCGGGGTCAAGTACGCTGTGTAACTTCCAGGGTATAGGCTCGGGTCATTACAAACATGGCAGTAGAGCGTGAGGTTTTGGGATTGGTTTTTAAGATTAATGTCTCACAAGGCACATCTAGTAGAGTCTTGTTCATCGGTGTAAGTTGTGACACATATATGAGTGAGAGGCTATAGGACGTTAGGAATCTACACTTCTTACATTATTCTTGAAGTCGTGCCTTAGAGTTTAGCTATATAAGTGTCCTTTTCCTAATTCTTCTCTTGTGTTTATATGATATGAATACAAGAAGGACGCCCGCAAGAAGAGTGGAAGAGGAGAATGTGAATGAGGGAGTTCCTCCCCAAGGTTGTCAAGGAGACCAAGTTCCTCAAGGCAATCAAGTTCCAGTTGATGCTCCGGCCATGACCAATGAAGAAATTAGGTCAGTTTTTCTAACCTTAGCCCAAGCCATGACTGCCCAAGTTAATAGGGATGTGGGGCCTCGAGTGAATGCTAATAAGAGTACTATGGCTTCTAGGTTGAGGGATTTTGTGAGGATGAATCCTTCGGTATTTCTTGGTTCTAAGGTGGGAGGGGGTGCCCAAGAATTTCTGGATGAGGTGTATAAGATAGTCAATGCTATGGGGGTGACTTCTAGAGAAAAAGCGGAACTAGCTTCTTACCAATTGAAGGATGTTACCCAAGTTTGGTTCACTCAATTAAAAAGTAATAGGCCGATAGGAGCGGGTCCTATAGAATGGGAGGAATTTAAGAAAGCATTCCTTGGTAGGTACTTTCCCTTGAGAAGAGAGAGGATAAGGTGGAGTAATTTAACAACCTTAGGCAAGGTAGCATGAGTGTGGAGGAGTATACCTTGAAATTTACCCTATTGTCTAAGTATGCTCCATCTTTGGTGTCCAACCCTAGAGATGAGATGAGTAGGTTTGTGACTGGTGTATCTCACCTACTTAAGGAAGAGTGTCGTATAGCAATGCTTCATGATGACATGAACATTTCTAGACTCATAGTGTATGCTCAATCTATTGAGGAGTCCAAACTTGAGAGAAACAGTAGGGAGATGAAGAGGTCTAGGTCTGATGAACAAAGTCAACCAAGGTCCAAAAAGAGGTTCTCCAATAAAGATTCCCCAATGGTTAACAATGATAAGGTGTCTAACCCTAAATATCAAGGAGGGAATGGAAGCGGTTCTTTTTTTGAAAGATCTAGATGTGCAAGTGTGGAAAGAAACATTTGGGTAAGTACCTTGCCGGCACGGATGGTTGCTTTGGGTGTGGAAAGAAGGGTCATAAGATGAGAGATTGCCAAACACTCTCGGAAAAAGGAAGGGATGATAAGCAAGCTTCTCTTGATGGTCCGGATCCTAATGCTCCAATGAAAAATTATTTCTATGTGCTTCAAGCTAACAAGGACAAAGGAGCTCATCCGGATGAAGGCACCGGTATGTGATAGCTCTTTATATAGTTGTGAATGTTGTTTTTAGGTTCCTATGTTTTTTTCAAGTTAGCCTTAGCTGGGTTTGCTCCAAAGTGGAGGATGTTAAGTGAATAGTAAGGTTGTTGAGAGTTCCGAGATCCTTATCTCTTTCTTTCTATTCTTATTCAAGCTTGCGACCAAGAGTTCCTTGTAGCTTGTTTCATGTTTTGGAGTCATGAGTGAATATGTGTTTCCATGGTCTCCTTATGTTATGCATGTTCTTGATGAATTCATGTTTGAATGAGTTTTATGAATTGTGTTCCTCATGTTGATGTGCATCTAGTATGATTTGTCTATATGCTTCATGAGGTTGACTGTTGAACATGACTAAATGTTCTTTTAAGAGAAATTGCATAATGTGCTTAATGATGTTATGATGAGCATGATTTGAGTTGGAGAAGGTAATTCCTCTAATGTAATGATAAATGTTGAAGTTATGATGCACAATGAGTTTGTAGATGTAGTTCCTACTTTCTTGTGTTGCATTGAGCTTATTGATGTGGAGTTGATGTTTCCTCCTATGATTTTGTGCACTGTACTGATGTGTTATGCTTCATGGGCTGCTAGTCTTGAGTCGGTATCCCTTAAAGTGTTTAAATGTCATTCGAGGACGAATGTTCCTAAGGGGGGGGGGGATAATGTAACCACCCAGAAAATGAGTAGGTTGAACTATAGGCTTAACGTTAGGGTTAGTGGAACTTTGAGTTGATGTCTAGGCTATTTTAGAACTAAAACGAGTAAGGAAGAAGCCTAGGGCTCAAGCAAGGGCCTAAGCTAGCAAGGTGGAGTGAAAGGGAACAAGTTGTTCTTAGGACCTTTTGGCGATGGGGCTATTTTATCACCCAAAGGGCTTGGCAAGTCGCCCTTGTGCCCTTGGGATCGCCTAGTGGGCTATCCCCATGACCTAGCTGCTGAAAATTTAGGCGAGCTAGGTCGGGGCTTTCCTACCTGGTTGGAGAATTGCCTAATGGTCCTCTAGATCACCTAGTGAGCTTCCCACTTTTGGGAGCCTACTGGAAAACTTGGCGAGCCAAGTGGTGCAAAGGGCTAGCTAAATCGTGGAAGGTGGTTAATTTTAAGTTAAAACTTTGTGGGTCCTTAGTTCTTTTCCAAAATTGAGTCCACATTATTTTATTACTTTCCTAGCAAGTATATAACCTTTTTAGACTTGAATTCCTTCAATTAAGTCACTTTTTAAGAAAACCCAAATCAATCAAAAGAGTTCTTCCTCTAAAAAAATTCTCTCTCTAGAAGTTCCCAAAGAAGAAGAAGAAGAAGTGGGAGCTAGGGTTTGTGGATTCAAGGTGTTTCTTCCTCAAATTTCTTGGGGATTCACAAGCAAGGTATGGTAGTCTTCATTATTGACTTAGTTTCTTTGAAGGAGCCAATTTCGAAGATGATTTCAAATCTTCAAAGTTCCCCAAAAACCCTACTTTTCAATATATGCATGGGTTCAATACAAAAACATTTTCCAAAGGTTTTACGTGATGAATTATGAATATATTGTTGAATTATTGATGCATTATGGTCAATTTCTTTACGAACCCATGTTTCCCCCAAATTCTTGAGTTGTGAATTGTGATTGGGAATTGATCGATCATGAAAGTATGTTAAATTGTTTATGTTTATATGGAATTTGTTATTGAATCATGTCAATTTCCTTATTTATTGTAGTATCTTAGATTTATGAGTTGATGTTGGTTCATAGCCCTAAGGGGCAATTTCATGAATGATTATGTATGATTATAATGAGAAGTATATGTGTGTGATCTCAATGAAAGTGTTATGATCATGTTTAGAATGTAATTGTATTATGATTGAATGTTATTTCTCAATTAACACCTATGAATGAGGAGGCTATATGTGAAAGGTTATTCTCACATACACACACTCATGAATGACTCATGAATGAAGTTTCTATGATAATGTTAATGATGAAGTATCTATTGAAAGGCTATTCTCAATTGTACTCTAATGAATGATAATATTGTGAAAGGACTTTCTCACAATATGGGATTCTTAGTTGAAAGGCTATTCACATGTTTGAATCTATGAGCTATCTAATAAATGAATGTTGGGTTTGAGATGGATGCTCATCCGGAAGTTGAGGCGGGGTATCTAGTAACAATATCTTATCCCATAATGATGACTAAAGAAGTGAATGTTAAGTACTCCATGGGGAATTATGCTAAGCACCGAGTTGATATGAATTGAGATGGATGCTCATCTGGGAGTTAAGGCGGGGTATCTAGTAACAATCTCTTGAGATGTATGCTCATCCGTTAGTTGAGGCGGGGAATCTAGTAGCAATCTCCATATCCCATAACTATGTGCACATAGGTCTAGCTAGTGGATCCACCTAAGCTAAAAGTAATGGTCCTACCTTAGACAAGTCGGAATGCATTATTCGGTGAGGGTGACACCGGGATTCCATGAATTGCTCACATGGTCTATGTCAGTTAGGGTTTACCCCCACAGAGAATGTTAATGAACTATGGCTTCTCAATAATGCACTACTTAGTGTGGGTGGTTGTATGGGTTTCCATCCATGCACTGCACAAGTAGGCTTTGAGAGTGGTTATGGTGTGTTCCTTTATGTTATAATATTAAATGAAATGAATATGCTCTTATGATGATACTATTGGAGAATGTTGACTTATGTATTTAACGTAATGATGAATGTTATACTTGGATTGTATTATGAGTAACTTCCTTTTCATGACATAATGGATATGAATGTGCCTCGTCTATGGTGGCTTTGAAGGAGTACTTAGTGTGGGTAGTAGTATAGGATGCTACTCATACATTGCACAAGTATGACTTAGAGTTGCCCAAGGTGATGGTCCTAATGTGTTGCTATGAATTATGTAATGTTTATATCTCTTATGTATGAGTATTATGTAAGGATGGAAAGGAAGAATGGGAAGTTCACTTTTGGTGGCCTCAAGTGGTATCTGGTGTGGATGGTGGTATGAGACGCTATTCATACATTGCACAAGGTATGGCTTGGGGTTACTTGAGGTGAAACCTTAAGATAATGAAATGTCTTATATGTTGCTTATGTTCTAATGAGGTGAAAAGACTTTTATGTTGGTTATGTGTGTATATTATGCCTCTTATGCTTATGTTCACGAAGTTTTCTCAAAATGGCATATATCAGGACTTTCAAATAAAATGTCCGTTTTAAGCATGGTTTTTGCATGGCTATCATACTTAGTACTTAATTGTGCTAACCCATATTTTCTTTACCTTTATGAAGTGTAGGGATTGACACTCAATTTGATACTCTCTAGTTGAAGCATGGATTAAGATTCCTCCAATACTAAGGGGTTTGTCCTGATAGATCGAGGACAAGTGTTTAGATGTTTCTTTTCTTTCCTGTAATAGCTATTTGTTAGTGTTTCGATTGTAAAGGGTCGTGTCCCTACTTTAGTTTTCAAGATATTGTTTTAGATGGTCATGTGCGACAATAAATTTCTGCTATTCTAGAATGTTTTTAAATGAAGTTTTGATTGTATGGATTTAAATAAAGTTTTAATTCCTACCATTTTCCTTATATCGAATGTTATGAATGCTATGAGGCTTGTACGAGACCCTTTAGGGTCAAGTACGCCGTGTAACTTCCAGGGTATAGACTCGGGTCGTTACATTTTCTCCCCTTCCACTCTCGGATAGTCTCATTTAGGAACTAACAATTTGACTACACGGGTTCTACAATCACATCGGAGCATAATAGGAGTGCAACCAAACCATCACAAAGATAGCATCAAAATCTAGCAAATCACAAACATCAATTAAGAAGCTATCAACATATTAGGATCCACATCGGGAGCACACACTTCTTCACCTCTAGCTTGAATAGCATAAAACCTATTTTGCTTTGGGGAATTCACACCTGAACCAATTGTACTGGATGAAGGGTAGGGTTGACACCTACGATGACTATCTCCTTCATTTCTAGCAATTATTGGACAATGCCTTATCTTGTGGCCCAGCTTACCACAACCAAAAAAAAAATTGGAACCCGCTAAGCACTAACCCTCATGCCTTATATCACACTTATTACACCCTGGTAATAGAACCTCATTACCATCTCCTTGAGTCTTAGGGTTAGATACTTTCTCCTAGGTTACCTTAGGAGTACTTGAGGGCCCTTTCCCGGGGAACTTTTGTCTAAACCTGGGGTGACCTTGTCCATCATACCTTGTGTTGGCGAAGTTTTATCCCTCTTTGCATCCTTATTCTTCTCCTTGAGTTTGATTCCTCAGTTTTTTGGAATGCACCATAAGAAGTGAAATATCCATATCTTTGACAAGCATTGTCATATGACATTATTTTTCTAACATGTCAAACACTCCCATCAAAAATTTATTCATCTTAGCCCTAGAATCTGCCACCATAGTTGGAGCGTGCTTGGATAATTAGGTGAACTCTAGAGCATTCTCCCTCACACTTATATTTCCTTAATGAAGGTTCATGAACACTTGCATTTTAGCTTCCCTTAACTCAAGGGGAAAGAACCTATCAAGAAAAGTAGACTTAAACACTTCCCACTCTATAAGACCCTATTCTACCGGCCTAGGTTCTTTCCATTGGTTGTACTACACTTGAGCAACATCTTTCAATTGATAAGTGGCCAATTCCGCCTTCTCTACTTGAGTTAATCCCATTATAGGAAGTACCTTATATACCTCATCTATAAACCCTTGAGGATCTTCCTCAACTTTTGAGCCATAAAATTCCAGAGGGTTCATCCTAGTACAGTCCCTCACTCTTGAAGCCGCTGAATTCACATTAGGCTTCATGGGGGCTACCACCTCTCTATTGACTTGGGCTATTATGACAACCAACACTTGGAAAGCCGACCTACACTCCGATTAGTCACATTCTCACCCAAACGGTCAATCAGAGCTTGTGGAGCTTGTGCATGAGCTTCTTGATCCACTATGTCTTCCTCATTCCTTCTAACATTTGCCCTTGTATTAGCCTTATCTTGTAGATCATTGGGGTAAGGGTTAGGAGAAAGACCTTATTAGATCTAAGCTCCATGCACAACTTAGAGAAATGAAGAAGTGAGATTTCCTAATCATCTAATAGCTTTGTATTCGTAAATGTGGTGCGCTTCACACTTATGAACAAGACTCTACTAGACGTGGTTTTGAAACATCCTAGAATCATTCTAAACCTTGTGCTATGATACAACGTTTGTCACGACTCAGGGGTACCCCATAGATGTAACAAGATGTACAAGACCCCGAGAGGGTCTCATACAAGCCGCTCAGCATATGATAACACAAAGCAATAGAAATGATGTGGAAATTTAAAACATTTTCCCCTACAATCAAGTCTTTTAAAAATGAGTGGAAGTCTATTACACTTTTGTCTTAAACCATCTAGTACATGAAAATATTTGGGACGTATCCGATACAATAGTTCTAACATAAAAATGAAATACATAAAGGAAAGGTTATCAAATCCTCGATGCTATGAGGACTCACCAAGTGTTCACTCCTTGCTCTACTATGAGCCTAGCCACGGGGATGGAACTCAATATCGCCGGATCCTACATTTGATAAGAATGCAGGGAAGAGTATGCATTAGTACAAAATGTACTAAATATGATAGCTAGCATATATCATCAACATAGACATAACATAAGCATTAGTCAACATAAAACATAATCCATAAACATAAGAGATACAACATATTCATAAGCTTAGTCAATAATTAGATCATCATAATGTAAGAGATGCACTTCATCACTAACCTCAAGCATACTTAAATCAAAGCATGGATAAGACCCCATAAATCTCACCCAAGCTAAGTAGACCACCTTGGCCCATCTTCCAAGTTCATTATCTTTTATTCACATCTTTAGCTTATCTTTCATGGACAAGGGGAATCACCTCTAGTCATACATCTCATGGAAGGCCTTTCAAGCTACAATCCACACAATTCATTCTTCATGACATAATTCACATTATTCTTGCTTTTCTTTTCAAGACAAAGGGGATTCACCTTTATGCCCACTATGAAGGCTAATGGGTATTCACCTCTTGCCTTATTAAGGAATCATAGGTATTTGCCTCCATGTTCATTTTAAGGAATCATAGGTATTTGCCTCTATGTTCATTTTAAGGATTCATAGGTATTCGCCTCCATGTCCTAATATGGTATAATGAAGGTATTCGCCTCCATGTCCTAATATGGTATAATGAAGGTATTCACCTCCATGTCCTAATATGGTATAATGAAGGTATTCGCCTCCACATCACTTTATAAGGGTCATGGGTATTCTCTTGCATGTCCATCATAATATAATATATCTATTCACCTCCATATCACTTTAAAGGCTAATGGGTATTCACCTCTTGCCTTGCTTTAGAAGTTATCTATTAAGGGTAGTCACCTCACACTTCTCATCTCATGACATGGGTAATCACCTCATGTTTATCTATTTAGGAATATGGTAAATCACTTCACACCCTCTCTTATGAGGGTCTTTGGGGAATCACCTCAAGCCTTATCACATCTCCTAGTCCTTAGACTTAGATTCATTTTAGGTGAGCAAGACTTTCAACCTAGAATCATTCTATATGAGAGAACCTTTCACATCATGCATAGGTGTGTATATGAGAATGTCCTTTCAATAACACAACAACTACATCATAATCATATACACTTCACTCTCTAACCGTTGACATTCATAATTCACATATTAGCTTTATTCTCAAAGCCCCATCAATCCGCATTCACGACTACAAGCCTTTACTCTCAAAGAAATAGTCCTTACCATAATCATATATGCCTAGATCTCAAGATATTCTAATCACATTTTTCATTCTTTAGCAATTCTAATCACATTTTTCATTCTTTAGCAATTCTAATCATATATCATCATTGTAACACCCCGAATTCTAGTAGGCTGGACTAGGGCTAAGAGTGAGGGGGTAACTAACCATGAAAGAGGGCAAGGGCCTAAAATACCTTGGGAAGGGTGAATAAAAAACATTTTTCCCTTGTTCCACCTGGCGAGGGGAAGTTCAATTGCCAAAGTGACTTGGAGATTGGCCAAGTGGAGCCTCTATCGCCTAGTGATCTGTCCCCCTTGGCTTAGCTACTGGAAAATTGGGCAAGTAAGGTCAGGGCTCGCCAGTTGGGTTAAATGATCGTAAATCAACATATAACCCAACTAAATGAGTTGGGGTTGAATCCCACAGGGAATGGTACGTGTTTGAGAATCAATTGGAAAGTATGAACATGGTCAAATCAGTCATATGAATAAAAATTATCGAATAAAGACATCATTCAAATCAAGGGTTGACACAAATGTCAAATCGGAGGTTTTGGTTTTGGTTAACAACTACAAATAGCGAGAATCAATACGAAGTAACAATAATGAGACGGGTTCTTGGTATGTGATTCAATTATAGGCTAATATTGACAAATGGGTAATTTAAACTATTAGAAAATAGCTAGATATTAGTGAGTAAGCTAGGCTATAGAGGAGATAAACTTTCTCTCGAACAATTTACCCCGAATCAAGTCGATTTCTCTCGAACATCAAGAAGCAAGCAAAATAAGAACTGCCCACACCTTAGTCCATTCACTCTCTCGAGCTGAATGTGTGGGATTGGGTTTAAGATTTACTCTCTTGAGCTGAACCCATGTCAACCTAAGACCCACTGACCATCAATCAATAAGCTTTTTGAAAACCTTTCTCCTAGCAAGCCAAAAACACAAGGGTAGAACTGCATTTGCAACTACAATTCTTAAATTAAACCACAATTACTGATTGAACTAACTTCTAAACAACATTTAAACGAACAATTAGAAATACCCATAAACTAGATCAGCCCATAATCACATAATCACATAATCACACCTAAGAATTGGAGTTTTAGCTAAACATCATACAAAGATAAAAATTGTTACCAAATTGAGTTTCCATCAACTAGGTAAGATTGATTTTGTCTTTACAATCGTCCAATTCAAAGACTCTCAAAGACCCACTTCCAATTTCTCAAAAGTGAAAAAACTTCAGTTCTTCAAAGCTTAGGAAAAATTAGGGAAAACTTGTCTCAATCTCAGAATCTTATGATATTATAAAAATCAATATAAGATAGATACTAAACTAAATGTTCAAAAATGTATTTATAGTCGCCAAAAAAGTGCTACGAAGAGCAACTTGGCGACGTAAGTCGGGCTCGCCGAACAACTCGGTGAGCCGCCCTTTTATTACTTTCATCACCTTTCTGCCTTGGCATTCAACACCCTCAAGTTTTGTAACTTTGGACGATTTAGCACTACATCGTGGAACTACTCGATGATTCGGCGACTCTTCCTTTCTATCGCCAACTTGATTTATTCCCTCAGGGCTTAGCACACTAGAATTTTAAGCAGTCAAATGGCCATTCAGCAACTCTCCAAGTGGACTTGGCGATCACCAAGCTTTCATTTCTTCATTTTTTCAACTCTCTTTGTTCCTATTTGCAAATTAGTGTCCTTGCTTTGTTCCTCAATCCATATACCTGGAGATAAAGGGTTTTTCATCAGTTATTGGCACAAAATAAGCATTTGAGGATGCTAAATCTATATAAATAAAGCCCTAAATTAGTCCAAATTTAGGACTCATTAACACCCCCAACTTAAACTTTTCATTGTCCTGAAATAAAACTCAAGTTCAGCAGTTCAAAAAAGGATGTCTCAAACAGTGCTACACAAGACTCAATCATAAATGCACACAACAAGACTCAACTTACTTATGTAAGGATCAATTGTGCACTCAAAGATTCAAGTTCTGACTCACCATCATCAAAGATTCTCAAGTTCACAATACTTGCTTCAAATGCAAGTTGAAGCTTAACAAAGGTACTAAAATGCCCTCATAGGAAGAATGATTCCATATTCACAAATAATTGTTCAACAAATTATAGTCCGAAATCACATACAACTCTCACACTCATAAAGATGAATACATGCATGAATTGACCCATCAGTTTACCCTTATTTTCCAATCAACATTCACTTCAACTCACTGAAGATCAAAAAGGTATTTTCAAGGCTTATAATGGGGTTGAGTGCAAAGGTAAGGTCATTTAGGCTCAGTGGATACTATCTTGTAGCAACCCAAAAATCTAGTAAGACCTAGCTAAAGATTGACTAAAATCTAGTAGGTTAAACTAGAGCTTCATGTGCGAGTTTAGAGTTGGAAACTTGATTAAATGATGTTAAATGGTTCCCAAGTTCAGGTTGAGAAGTTTGAAGGTTAAATGTCAAGACACGACTATAATGCCCGAAAACTAGTAAGTTGAACTACTGTGTTGTAGTGTCTTTTAGTGGAGTTTTGGAGTGTTGTATGAGGGTTAAAATCAAGATAAATGGCTCCCCCATATTTAGAATGAAATTTTTAAGGGTTAAACGTCCGGGTAGGACTCCCCAAGGACCAACGAAGGAATCCTTGAGGAGGACCCCAACATTGCCCAAAAAGATATCAAAACAGCTTGATCTATGTCCATGATTCATGCCCCTTAGATTGACCTACACCTCATAGGTTATGGGCGTAGGTCAGGCCTGCAACACCCTGCAAGTTTGGAGCCTCAGGTCCAAACGACAGACCCAAACCACGCCCCTTAGACCAATCCATGGTCCGTGGATGGTCAAGTAGTAGGTGCTGCCAGTTTTTAGTGATTTAGTTTTAAGTTAGGAGTTTAGGGTCAACTTCACATAGTAATATCTCATAGCTCAAAATTAATTAGGTGGGCCATTACCTATTGAATTAAAGGTCTCTGAGTCCTTTTTCCAACGCCAACGAGTTTGCCCTATTCCGATCTCGGAGTAAAACGTTATGCCTGAAATAATGAAGCACTATCAATCTCCAACCATGAGACCCATTGACATCCCTTAGACCCATCCATGGTCTGTGGAGGGGGATCCGTAGATGCTGCCAGTTTTGGCAAGTTTAGTTTTAAGTTGGGGTTTGGGAATTAACTTAGTTAATTAATTAACGGCTTAGGGAGTCGGTTAAGTGGCCAAATAACCTCCTATAAATAGTTAATAAGACCCTAAACTAAGTTATTAACTCATTATAACTCAAGACCCCAAATAAAAATCCAACTTCTTTTCCCTGCCAAAATCTTCTCTCTAAAAACTCCATTGAAGAACAAAGGAAGAAATCAACCTAGAGCTCGAAGATGGAATCTTTGCCATATGATTTTGATGGGAATCTACACCTAAGGTATGGAGGTTTTCATTATTTGTTTGCTTTCACCAAGAAGCCCTTCAAATTGAGTTTTCAAACTTCCCCAATTTTTAGGTTTTCAATCAATATCATGGATCACCTTCTAAAAATGTTTCAATTGTTCAACTATGATTGTTTTTGTTTAGATATGTTGATTTGTGGGTGGATTTACGGTATATTGATGGTCTATGAACAAAATCCCCATATGATGGTCAAGATTTCATGAGACTCCCAACCCTAGATATGACTCTGCTTTACATATGTGATGGTTTTGCAAGTTGATCCAATTGATTGGATGTGAGTTAATTATGATGTAATTGCATGATCTAAGTGTGGTCTTACATGTATACTTGATTAACCTAAGATTTCTAAGGTTAATTGATATAGTCTAGGGTTGGATCATGGTATTCCCTTATCTAATGTGCTATTGTTATATGTTTTGGATGTGTTGGTCCATAGCCCTTGAGGGGCATATTGTGAAGGTCCTATGCCTATTGTGTATGTAGTGGTATTGTTAAAAAGGCCATGCTTCCCTTGCCCTTACACTTGATTATGAATGAATTGTCTAGGATGATGACATGTTGAGGCTGTGTTGAATGGAAGGTTATTCTCATAAAAGACTATACGTATGATGTGAAAGGTTTTCTCACATGTTAATGATTCTAAGGGTGAAAGACAATTCTCACTTTATGAATCTATGAGCTATTAGGGTATATGATGGTTTAGGTGTCTAAGGCATTCTTCAATGGACCTAAACTTAAGTAAAGGCTTAATGAGAATTTTAAAGGGAATTATACTTAGCACCGAGAGGATATGTAATTGAGATGGAGGCTTAACGTTAGCAAGTCTGGCCTCTCCATGTATGTTGTCTCATGGGATGGAAACCTTTTACGTTAGCAAGTCTAGGTTTCTAGTAGCAATCCCCATATCCCGTAACTACGTGCACCCATAGGTATTAGCTTAGTGGATCCACCTAGATAACTATTCATGTAGTTCTACCTTAGCAAGTAGAATACCTTTTTTCGGAGTGGGGTTATATGACACCGGATTCTATTTAGCTCACATGGTCTATGTCGGTTAGAGTTGACATTCCCTAAATAAAATGAATAAAAACTATAATAAGATCATGGACTCTAATTACGACTTCTTAAGAGGTACTAAGTATGGGTTGTAGTATGGGATGCTACCTATACATTGCACAAGTGAACTTTAAGAGGGGTTATGGTAAGGTTCTCTTATGTTATGAGGACTAATGAATTATGAATGGATGATATGAATGAATGTTAAAGTTGACTTCACTTGTTATGAATCATGATCATGAATATCTCCCTACTTATGTATGTTGGTGATGTACGAACCAAAAGTAAGCTATGAATGTTGTTTGTGATCTAAATGTGATAATTAGCATTTGGTAGGGTTATGGGACTTTACCTTTGCATTTCACTAATATGACTTTAGGTTGCTTATATGTTGGTATGAAATTATGTTGTGTATGATCATGGTAGCCTAAAGGTGACACTTAGTGTAGAGAGGATTATGGGATCCTATCTATGCATTGCACAAGTGTAGCTTAGGGTTGCCCATGTCGTAGTTCTATGATGTTGATATGACCTTGGTATGTACTTATGCATGTGAACTATGTATTGTGATAATTGGAGTATGCATTATGTTGTGTTGGAGATTATGTTTTAATTATGATGATATCCTTTATGATATGATGAATTGTGAATGGTTTGTCTTATGAGCTACATTCTCCAACTATTTCAATGATGATGTTCAAAACTAGCATAAAGCATGGTTTTAAACAAAATGTCCTTTTATGCATGTTTTAAGGATTTTCTTGCATTGTTTCCATACTAAGTACTTTTTGTGCTAACCCCATTCTTCTACATTTTCTATAAGTGTAGGCTTTGGAGATATTGGATGCTATCCTTGTGGCTAGGTTCATAGGAGATCAAGAAGAAGAAGGTGGGTGAGTCTTCATAGTATTTGAGGACTTAACCAAATGTCCTTTATTCTCTATGTTTATGTTTTAGTTTGATGTAAGGGTCGTGTCCCTAATATTTATTATGTAAGGATCGTGTCCCTAAGTTTGCATTAAAGAGTTTGTTGTTCTAAAAGTTATAGATGGTTTGAGACATAGTGTCATAGTTTCTCTCATTTTATAAAGTCTTCAATTGTAAAGAAAAGTTTTAAATTTTCCATATTTTTCCTATGCTCTTATGTTCAAGTTATGCTATGAGACTTGTGTGAGACCCCTTGGGGTCAAGTATGCCGGTTACGACTAGAGGGTGCTCTCGAGTTGTGACAAACATGGTATGAGAGCATATGTTTTTGGGAAGGTAATAGGATGTATCAAACCACATCAAGTAGAGTCTTGTTCATCAGTTTTTGAGTCGCGACACATCTATGAGCGAGTGGCTATTGGACGTTTGTAAGTTTCATATCTTCATTCTCTAGTCATGTGACTAGATAGGACTTGATATGCTGGATTTAGATGTCATCCTTAGGTTGGATTGGTAGTGTTATTGTTATGTTCCTATGTGATGTTAGAACCCGTATAGTCAAGTTGTTAGTCCTTAAATAAATTTTTTGGAGAGTGGAAGGGGGAAAGATCTATTCATATGTTTGGACTATGTTTTGTCTAAAGATTGACTTTGAGGGTTGCATGTACCACCTAGTTAAGGTGAAGAAGAAGAAATGTAAGTGTTGTCCAACTTCAAATGGTTAGTTGTCTTTTAAGATTGATCTTAAGTATGGTTATTTTAAAAAGGGTGTTTAGATAATACCTAGGTTTGATTGGATGGTAGATCTCACCAAAGGTGATGGTATGGGTTCCTTATAGGTTTTGTCTTGGAAAATGAAAAATTGCCCGGTGCTTAAGGTTAGAGGATAAGAAAAGTTCCTCCTAATGGTTCTGGATTGTATTATGTTTTATTATATTCCAGTGTTACTTGCCTTTTATGACTAGATAAGCTAGGCCTTAATGTTGTCCTTAATGTGAATGGGCTTCATATTTGTTTCATGATATTGAGGGTAGAACTCTACTTGACCATTTTGAGTTTTGGTTGGTTGTAGAAGTTTGATGAAAGAGGGTGTTTGAGTAATTCTTATATGTGTTGAGTGAATAGATTCCCCTAAAAAGGATAGTAGTGTAATTCACCATGGTCTAGAATAACCTTGTGTGATGAATGTAAAAACTTAGTGATAACTTGCCCCGACCTTAGAATTGAAAGAAATTCTGCTTAGAAAAGTTTGTATAAGTTTACTTCCATGATGAAGGTGATGTTGTTAGATGGTAAGGTCATTGAGTGTCCTTGATGTCCATGATTTGGATTGTCTTGAAATATTCACCTTGAGAAGTGTATTGAGTTTGGGAAGTTTAGTCCTGGTTTTGTAGGCTTATATGAAATCTTGAGTAAAGCTAGTAAGGTTGGGATGCATTGTTGATAGATTTCGTTTGATTTTTAAACCCAACTTGTCCATTATGAGTTGTGATGAGTTGGAGGATTAAATTAATAGTGGTGCATAAGTTATGTTAAGAATATGTTGAGGTGGTATTTTAGTAAGGGTTTCGGTAGAAGGTACCTATTTGGGAGGCCAATGGCCAACAATATGTCTGAATATCCTTATGTTCCCTTTTATTCCTCCTCTGCCTCAAGATGATAAGTTCTCCTTGACTCATTTTATGATTTTGGAGTCTTGGATGTTATGCGTGTCTTATAATTTCCTTGTTCCATAGAGTTACTTTTGTTAACCTTGGTAGGGTTTGGATGCATGATTACTAGACATCTGTTAGTTTTAGATCCCAGTAAGGTTGCAATGATTCTTGGTAAAGCTTTAGGTGTATTTGAAAGGAGTAGTTTTTGAGGTTTTGGTAAGGGGCTTACTCCCAAGGAAGAGATCATGTGCTTAGATAGCAAACTTGATTGAGAGTTTTAGTATCGTCATCCTTTTCTTCTATTCCTATTCTAGCTTGAAACCAAGAAGTTCCTTTTTGGACTTGTTCCATGTTTAGGAGTCATGGGTATTTTAGAGATTTCCATGATCTCCTTATATTATGCATGCTTTTGAAAAAAAAACCAATTCTTATTTCATATAAAGTTAGTTTTCATGATTTACATGTTCCTCATATTGTTGTGCATCTTATGGCATATTGACTTCGTGAGATGATTTGATGAACATGCTTTGTTATGCTTTTGATGAAATGGTACATTGGCTCAATGTTGTTGTGTTGAGCTTGCTTTTAGAGGAAAATGTAATTTCCCCTTATGATTATCTGTTTTAAGATCTTAGAATAGTTAGTACAGGCACAATCCCAAGGGGGGAGATGGTGTGCCTAGCTAGCAATGTTATTATCTGTTTATATGTCACCATGACTTCTTTATATGATAAACATTCATGAAAACTTGTATTTTAAAAGAAATGAGTGTATGTGAATAGTTTTTCCTCATGTGTAGTGCTTTGAGTAAAAGTCCTATTTGTACTTCATGAGAAGGTTATATGAGCATGCTTTAGTTAAGAGTTGAAAATTCCTCCTTAAATGAAATGCTCTTTGGAAATGTTTTGCATATGAATTCCATGAAGCGTTGTTGAGCATGTTATGACTAGGAGAAGGTAGTTCCTCCTACGAACATGAGATATATTGCATTGCATGCATATTTAGTTGATAGATGTAGTTCCTATTTCCTTATATTGCATTGATCATGTTGAATTGGAGTTAATGTTTCCTCCTTGAATAAGTGCACATTGTGAATAGTGTGTTTTGATTTGTGCACTAATGTGATGTTTCATGCATGTTGGGCTGCTATTCTTGAGTCGTTAATCCCCTAATGTGTTTTAAGTGTCATTCGAAGACGAATGTTCCTAAGGGGGAGATAATGTAGCAACCCAAAAATCTAGTAAGACCTAGCTAAAGCTTGACTAAAATCTAGTAGGTAAAACTAGAGCTTCACATGCGAGTTTAGAGTTGGAAACTTGATTAAATGATGTTAAATGGTTCCCAAGTTCAGGTTGAGAAGTTTAAAGGTTAAACGTCAAGACACGACTATAATGCCCGAAAACTAGTAAGTTGAACTACTATTTTGTAGTGTCTTATAGTGGAGTTTTGGAGTGTTGTATGAGGGTTAAAATCAAGATAAATGGCTCCTTTACTTAGAATGACATTTTTAGAGGTTAAACGTCCGAGTACGACTCCCCAATGACCACCTAAGGGGTCCTTGAGGAGGACCCCCAACATTGCCCAAAAATCTGTCAAAATAGCTTGATCTACACCAATGATTCACGCCTTTTAAATTGACCTACACCCCATAGGTCATAGGCATAGGTTGGGCTTGCAACACCTTGCATGTTTTGAGCCTTAGGTCCAAATGACCGACCCAAACTAGGCCCCTTAGACTAATCCACGGTCCGTGGATGGTCAAGTAGTAGGTGCTGCCAGTTTTTAGTGATTTAGTTTTAAGTTAGGAGCTTAGGGTCAACTTCAAATAGTCATATCTCATAGCTCAAAATGAATTAGGTGGGCCATTACCTATCAAATTAAAGGTCTTTGATTCCTCTTTCCAATGCCACCGAGTTTGTCTTATTCCTATCTCAGAGTAAAAAGTTATGCCCAAAATAGTAAAGCACTGTCAGTCCCCAACCACGAGACCCATTGACGGTCCTTAGACCCATCCACGGTCCGTAGATGGGGATCCGTAGATGCTGCCAGTTTTGTCAAGTTTAGTTTTAAGTTGGGGTTTCGGGAAATAAATTAGTTAATTAATTAACGGCATAGGGAGTCGGTTAAGAGGTCAAATAATGTCCTATAAATAGTCAATAAGACCCTAAACTAAGTCATTAACTCATTATAACTCAAGACCCCAAATCAAAACCCAACTTCTTTTCCCTACCAAAATCTTCCCTCTAGAACCTCCATTGAAGAACAAAGGAAGAAATCAACCTAGGGCTTGAAGATGGAAGCTTTTTCATAGGATTTTGATGGTAATCTACACCTAAGGTATGGTGGCTTTCATTCTTGGTTTGTTTTCATCAAGAAGCCCTTCAAATTGAGTTTTCAAACTTCCCTAATTTCTAGGTTTTCAATCAATATCATGGGTCACTTTCTAAAAACGTTTCAATTGTTCAACTATGATTTTTTATGTCTAGATATGATGATTTGAGGGTGGATTGATTGTATATTGATTGTTTATGAACAAAATCCCCATACGACCCATGATTTCCCCCTTTTCTCAAATTATGAACTAGAGTTGGTTTGATTGATCATGTAGGCATGTCAATTGATATTGTGTACACTAAATGATATTATCTTGAATCTTTCAAGATTTCATGAGACCCCCAACCCTAGATATGATTCTTCCTTACATATGAGATGGTTTTGCAAGTTGATCCAATTGATTGGATGTGAGTTAATTATGATATAATTGCATGATCTAAGTTTGTTCTTACATGTATGCTTGATTAACCTAAGATTTCTAAGGTGAATTGATATAGTCTAGGGTTGGATTATGGTATTCCCTTATCTAATGTGCTATTGTTATATGTTTTGGATGTGTTGGTCCATAGCCCTTGAGGGGCATATTGTGAAGGTCCTATGCCTATTGTGTATGTTGTGGTATTGTTAAAAAGGCCATGCTTCCCTTACCCTTACACTTGATTATGAATGAATTGTCTAGGATGATGACATGTTGAGGTTATGTTGAATGAAAGGTTATTCTCATAAAACACTATATGTATGATGTGAAAGGTTTTCTCTCATGTTAATGTTTCTAAGGGTGAAAGGCAATTCTCACTTTATGAATCTATGAGATATTATGGTATATGATGGTTTGGGTGTCTAAGGCATGCTTCAATGAACCTATACTTAAGTAAAGGCTTAATATGACTTTTAAAGGGAATTAAACTTAGCACCGAGAGGATATGTAAATGAGATGGAGGCTTCACGTTAGCAAGTCCGGCCTCCCCATGTATGTTGTGTCATGTGATGGAAACCTTTTACTCTAGCAAGTCCGGCCTCCCTATGTACGTTGTCTCATGGGATGGAAACCTTTTTCGTTAGCAAGTTTGGGTTTGTAGTAGCAATCCCCATATCTCGTAACTATGTGTACCCATAGGTATTAGCTTAGTGGATCCACCTAGATAGCTATTCATGTAGTTCTACCTTGGCAAGTAGAATACCTTCTTTCGGTGTGGGGTTATATGACACCGGATTCCATTTAGCTCACATGGTCTATGTCGGTTAGAGTTGACATTCCGTAAATAAAATGAATATGAGCTATACATAGATCATAGACTCTAATTATGACTTCTTAAGAGGTACTACTTGGTATGGGTGGTAGTATGGGATGCTACCTATACATTGCACAAGTGAACTTTAAGAGGGGTTATGGTTAGGTTCTCTTATGTTATGACGACTAATGAAATACGAATGGATGATATGAATGAATGTTAAGGTTGACTTCACTTGTTATGAATCATGATCATGAATGTCTCCTCACTTATGTATGTTGGTGATGTAAGAACCAAAAGTAAGCTATGAATGTTGTTGGTGATCTAAATGTGATACCTAGAATTTGGTATGGTTATGGGACTTTACCTTTGCATTACACTAATATGACTTTAGGTTGCTTATATGTTGGTATGAACTTATGTTGTGTATGATCATGGTAGCCTAAAGGTGAGACTTAGTGTAGGTAGGATTATGGAATCCTATCTATGCATTGCACAAGCGTAGCTTAGGGTTGCCCATGTGGTAGATCTATATTGTTGATATGACCTTGGTATGTACTTATGCATGTGAACTATGTATTGTGATAATTGGAGTATGCATTATGTTGTGTTGGAGATTATGTTGTAATTGTGATGATATCCTTTATGATATGATGAATTGTGAATGGTTTGTCTTATGAGCAACATTCTCCAACTATTTCAACGATGATGTCAAAAGTGGCATAAAGCATGGCATTAAACAAAATGTCCTTTTATGTATGTTTTAAGGATTTTCTTGCATGTCTTCCATACTTAATACTTTTTATGCTAACCCCATTCTTCTACATTTTCTATAAGTGTAGGCTTTGGAGATATTGGATGCTATCCTTGTGGCTAGGTTCATAGGAGATCAAGAAGAAGAAGATGGGTGAGTCCTCATAGTATTCGAAGACTTAACCAAATGTCCTTTATTGTCTATCTTTATGTTTTAGTTTGATGTACGGGTCGTGTCCCTAAGATTTATTTTGTAAGGGTCGTGTCCCTAAGTTTGCGTTAAAGAGTTTGTTATTCTAAAAGTTATTGATGGTTTGAGACATAGTGTCATAGTTTCTCTCATTTTATATATTCTTCTATTGTAAAGAAAAGTTTTAAATTTTCCACATTTTTCATATGCTCTTATGTTCAAGTTATGCTATGAGACTTGTATGAGACCCCTTCGGGCTCAAGTACACCAATTACGACTACAGGGTGTTCTCGGGTCGTGACAAACATGGTATCAGAGCATAAGTTTTTGGGAAGGTAATAGGATGTTTGAAACCACGTCTAGTAGAGTCTTGTTCATCGGTGTGAGTCGCGAAACATCTATGAGCAAGAGGCTATAGGATGTTTGGAAGTGTCACTTCTTCATTCTCCAGTCATGCCATAGAGTTTAACTCTATAAGGTCTCTGTCTCTAATTGGTGGTCTTCTAGATGTGACTACTCATAGGGCTCTTGTTGCAATAAGCAAGGGAGAAGGTGTTGGTTGAAATGCCAATTTTGGCTATGTGACTAGATAGGACTTGATATGCTAGATTTAGATGTCATCCTTAGGTTGGATTGGTAGTGTTACTATTATGTTCCTATGAGATGTTAGAACCCATATAGTCAAATTGTTAGTCCCTAAATGATTTTTTCGGAGAGTGGAAGGGGGAAAGATCTATTCCATATGTTTAGACTATGTTTTGTCTTACGATTGACTTTGAGGGTTTCATGTACCACCTAGTTAAGCTGAAGAGGAAGAATTGTAAGTGTTGACAAACTTCAAAGGTTTAGTTGTCTTTTAAGATTGATCTTAAGTATGGTCATTTGAGAAAGGGTGTTTAGATAATACCTAGGTTTGATTGGATGGTAGATCTCACCAAAGGTGATGGTATGGGTTCCTTAGAGGTATTGCCTTGGAAAATGAGAAATTGCCTGGTTCTTAAGGTTAGAGGATAAGAAAAGTTCCTCCTAATGGTTCTAGAATGTGTTATATTTTATTAGATTCCGGTGTTACTTGCCTTTTATGACTTGATAAGCTAGGCCTTGATGCTGTCCTTAATGCGAATGGGCTTCATAATTGTTTCATGATATTGAGGGTAGAACTCTACTTGACCATTTTTAGTTTTGGTAGGTTGTATAAGTTTGATAAAAGAGGGTGTTTGAGTAATGCCTATATGTGTTGAATGAATAGATTCCCCTAAAAAGGATAGTAGTGTAATTCACCATGGTCTAGAATAACCTTGTGTGATGAATGTAAAAACTTAGTGGTGACTTGCCCCGACCTTAGAATTGAAAGTAATTGTGCTTAGAAAAGTTCGTATAAGTTTACTTCCTTGTGGAAGGTGATATTCTTAGATGATAAGGTCATTGAGTGTCCTTGATGTCCATGATTTGGTTTGGCTTGAAATACTCACCTTGAGAAGTGCATTGAGTTTGGGAAGTTTAGTCCTGGATTTGGAGGCTTGTATGAAATCTTGAGTAAAGCTAGTAAGGTTGGGAAGCATTGTTGATAGATTTCGTTTGATTTTTAAACCCAACTTGTCCATTATGAGTTGTGTTGTGTTGGAGGATTAGATTAATAATGGTGCATAAGTTATGTTAAGAGTATATTGAGGTGGTATTTTAGCAAGGGTATTGGTTGAAGGTACTTATTTGGGAGGCCAAGAGCCAATGAGATGTCCCAATATCCTTATGTTCCCTTTTATTCCTCCCCTAGCTCAAGTTGATAAGTCCTCCTTGACTCATTTTATGATTTTGGAGTATTGGATGTTATGTGTGTCCTATAATTTCCTTGTTCCATAGAGTTACCTTTGTTAACCTTGGTAGGATTTGGATGCATGATTACTACACATCTATTAGTTTTAGATCCCAACAAAATTACAATTAGTCTTGGTAAAGCTTTAGGTGTGTTTGAAAGGTGTAGTTTTTGAGGTTTTGGTAAGGGGCTTACTCCCAAGGAAGAGATCATGTACGTAGATAGGAAACTTGATTGAGAGTTCCGGTATCGTCATCCCTTTCTTCTATTCCTATTCTAGCTTGAAACCAAGAAGTTCCTTTTTGGACTTGTTCCATGTCTAGGAGTCATGAGTATTTTAGAGATTTCCATGATCTCCGTATGTTATTCATGTTTTTGAAAAAAAAAATTCTTACTTCATATAAAGTGAGTTTTCATGATTTACATGTTCCTCATGTTGTTGTGCATCTTAGTATGATGATGGCATATTTGACTTCGTGAGACGATTTGATGAACATGCTCTGTTATGCTTTTGATCAAATGGCACATCGGCTCCATATTGTTGTGTTGAGCTTGCTTTTAGAGGAAAATGTAATTTCCCCATATGATTATGTGATTTAAGATGTTAGAATGGTTGGTATAGGCACACTCCCAAGGGGGGGAGATGGTTTGTCTAGCTAGCAATGTTATTATCTGTTTATATGTCTCCATGACTTCTTTATATGATGAACAATCATGAAAACTTTTGTTTTAAAAGAAATGAGTGTATGTGAATGGTTTTTCCTCATGTGTAGTGCTTTGAGTAAAAGTCCTATTTGTACTTCATGAGAAGGTTATATGAGCATAGTTTAGTTAGAAGTTGAAAATTCCTCCTTAAATGAAATGCTCTTTGAAAATGATTTGCATATGAATTCCATGAGGGGACATTGAGCATGTTATGACTAGGAGAAGGTAGTTCCACCTATGAACATGAGATATGTTGCATTTCATGCATATTGAGTGGATAGAAGTAGTTCCTACTTCCTTATATTGCATTAATCATGTTGAATTGGTGTTAATGTTTCCTCCTTGAATAAGTGCACATAGTGAATAGTGTGTTTTGAGTTGTGCACTAATGTTATGTTTCATGCATGTTGGGCTTCTAGTCTTGAGTCATTAATCCCCTAATGTGTTTTAAGTGTCATTCGAAGACGAATGTTCCTAAGGGGGAGATAATGTAGCAACCCAAAAATCTAGTAAGACCTAGCTAAAGCTTGACTAAAATCTAGTAGGTAAAACTAGAGCTTCACATGCGAGTTTAGAGTTGGAAACTTGATTAAATGATGTTAAATGGTTCCCAAGTTCAGGTTGAGAAGTTTAAAGGTTAAACATCAAGATATGACTATAACGCCCGAAAACTAGTAAGTTGAAATACTGTGTTGTAATGTCTTGTAATGGAGTTTTGGAGTGTTGTATGAGAGTTAAAATCAAGATAAATGGCTGCCGTACTTAGAATAACATGTTTAGAGGTTAAACGTCCAGTACGACTCCCCAAGGACCACCCAAGGGATCCTTGAGGAGGACCCCAACATTGCCCAACAAGCTGTCAAAATAGCTTGATCTACGCCAATGATTCACGCACCTTAGATTGACCTACGCCCCGTAGGTCATGGGCGTAGGTCAAGCCTGCAGCACCATACAAGTTTTGAGCCATAGGTCCAAACGACGGACCCAAACCACGCCCCTTAGACCAATCCACGATCCGTGGATGGTCAAGTCGTAGGTGCTGCCAGTTATTAGTGATTTAGTTTTAAGTTAGGAGTTTAGGGTCAAATTCAAATAGTCATGTCTCATAGCTCAAAATGAATTAGGTGGGCCATTACCTACCCAATTAAAGGTCTATGAGTCCTCTTTCCAATGCCACCGAGTTTGTCCTATTCCGATCTAGGAGTAAAAAGTTATGCCCGAAATAGTGAAGCACTGTCAATCCCCAACCGCGAGACCCATTGACGACCCTTAGACCCATCCAATTGTTCAACTATGATTGTTTATGTTTATGTATGATGATTTGTGGGTGGATTGATGGTGTATTTATGGTTTATGAACAAAATCCCCATATGACCCATGATTTCCCCTTTTTCCCAAATTATGAACAAAGGTTGGTTTGATTGATCATGTAGGCTTGTCAATTGATATTGTGTACATTAAATTATGTTTATTATTGGTGATACTACTGATTTTAGATGATATTAACTTGAATATTTCAAGATTTAAGGAGACCCCCAACACTAGCTATGGTTCTTCTTTACATTATGTGATGATTTTGTATGTTGGTCCAATAGATTGGATGTGAGTTGATTATGATATAATTGCATGATCTAAGTGTGGTCTTACATGTATACTTGATTAACTTAAGATTTCTAAGGTTAATTGATATTGGATCATGGTATTCCCTTATCTAATGTGCTATTGATATATGTTTTGGATGTGTTGGTCCATAGCCCTTGAGGGGAATATTGTGGAGGTCCAGTGACTATTGTGTATGTTGTGGTATTTTTGAAAAGGCCATGATTCCCTTACCGTTACACTTGATTATGAATGAATTGTCTAGGATGATGACATGTTGAGGTTGTGTTGAATGAAAGGTTATTCTCATAAAACACTATAGGTATGATGTGAAAGGTTTTCTCACATGTTACTGATTCTAAGGGTGAAAGGCAATTCTAGCTTTATGAATCTATGAGCTATTATGGTATATGATGGTTTGGGTGCCTAAGGCATTCTTCAATTAACCTAAACTTAAGTAAAGGCTTAATGTGACTTTTAAAGGGAATTATACTTAGCAACAAGAGGATATCTAAATGAGATGGAGACTTCATGTTAGTAAGTCCGACCTCCCCATGTATGTTGTCTCATGGGATGGAAACTTTTTTTGTTAGCAAGTTTGGGTTTCTAGTACCAATCCCCATATACCATAACTACGTGCCCCCGTAGGTATTAGCTTAGTAGATCCACCTAGATAGCTATTCATGTAGTTCTACCTTGGCCAGTAGAACACCCTTTTTCGGTATGGGGTTATATGACACCGAATTCCATGTAGCTGACATGGTCTATGTCAGTTAGAGTTGACATTCCCTAAACAAAATGAATACGAGCTATAATAAGATCTTGGACTCTAATTATGACTTCTTAAGATGTACTACTTAGTATGGGTGGTAGTATGGGATGCTACCTATACATTGCACAAGTGGACTTCAAGAGGGGTTATCGTTAGGTTCTCTTATGTTGTGACGACTAATGAATTATGAATGGATGATATGAATAAATGTTAATGTTGACTTCACTTGTTATGAATCATTATCATGAATTTCTATTTACTTATGTATGCTGGTGATATATGAACCAAAAGTAAGATATGAATGTTGTTGGTGATCTAAATGTGATACTTTGCATTTGGTAGAGTTGTGGGACTTTACCTTTGTATTGCACTAGTATGAAATTAGGTTGCTTATATGTTGGTATGAACTTATGTTATGTATGATCAAGGTAGCCTAAAGGTGAGACTTAGTGTAGGTAGGATTATGGGATCTTATCTATGCATTGCATACGTGTAGCTTAGGGTGGCCCATGTGGTAGTTCTGTTATGTTGGTATGACCTTGGTATGTACTTATGCATGTGAACTATGTATTGTGATGCTTGGAGTATGCATTATGTTGTGTTGGAGATTATGTTGTAATTATGATGATATCCGTTATGATGTGATGAATTGTGAATGGTTTGGCTGATGAGCTACATTATCCAACTATATCAGCGATGATGTTCAAAACTGGCATAAAGCTTGGTTTTAAACAAAATGTCCTTTTATGCATGTTTTAAGGATTTTCTTGCATGGCTTCCATACTTAGTACTTTTTGTACTAACCCCATTCTTCTACATTTTCTATAAGTGTAGGCTTTGGAGATATTGGATGCTATCCTTGTGGCTAGGTTCATAGGAGATCAAGAAGAAGAAGATGGGTGAGTCCTCATAGTATTCGAGGACTTGAACAAATGTCCTTTATTGTCTATCTTTATATTTTAGTTTGATGTAAGGGCCGTGTCCCTAAGATTTATTATGTAAGGTCGTGTCCCTTAGTTTGCATTCAAGAGTTTGTTATTCTAAATGTTATAGATGGTTTGAGACATAATGTCATAGTTTCTGTCATTTTATAAAGTCTTCAATTGTAAAGAAAAGTTTTAAATTTTCTGCATTTTTCCTATGCTCTTATGTTCAAGTTATGCTATGAGGCTTGTATGAGACCCTTCGAGGTCAAGCATGCTAGTTACGACTAGGGGGTTCTCTCGGGTCATGACATATCCTCATGAAATGTGGCATGAACATCACTTTCTTTACTTTTCATCAACATTTTCTCCCATGCTCAAACTTTCACCCCATTATTCACTTCCAATGGAATACTGGACACCCCATTTCTTTTGCAGCTTTCACAACTTTTATTTCTCAACTTTTGCATTCTATTTTTGTTTTTCTTCTTTTCTCTTATTTTTTGTATGGAGGGGTTCCATCTTTTTCAAAACCATGGATCAAGGGGGACTTCTTCACACTTCTTGATTTACCTTCTCTTGTCACCACACCCCCAACTTAGGCTTTTGGCCTAAGTTGGCTAATTAAACAAACCACACTTCATGAGGATTATGGGTGAATGGATAAAGTGCGGTTACAATGGAAGCAAGTTTCTTCCAAGAAAAGGATAAGGCTCAAAAATGGATTTTAGCAAAGTTCACACACTCACAAGGTTGACAACACAAGAGGTATATTGTCAAATTGTTTCACTCTTCAAAATTATTACCTAAGATCATTTCAAGAGCTTGCATCACTTAGTCAACCGGACCAACGAGGCAGATTGTAGGTGTCATCACATAACGTTCACGGTAAGCTCATCACACCAGGCATTGACATTAATATCAAACAAGACTCCACACGTTCTCTAGTGTACAATGTTCATCACAAGAGACTCATTCGATAATCGGCTAGTCACAACGAGATGCAAAAAGTCCACATATTGTCTATGCAACTTCATTTGGCCTCATTATTGCCGCACATTCATTTTTGTTTGATTAAGAGTGCTATTCAAGTCATCGGTATTGATCATAACCAATACTTAAATTAGCATAAGAACAACCATAATCAAACACAACAAGAGGCGGTAAAATTTTTAGAAGGGTCAAAAACCATTTGTATTTAAAACAATAAGGCACAAGCTCAAACATCCACAAAATAGTATCAAAACTTAATTCAAACACAAAACCCAATATATAAACAAAAATGATAATCACAAGAGGTAGGCATGGAAATGCCTTACCCCACCACAAATAAAAGCAATTTGTTCTCAAATGCAAAAAAATACTAAAAAGTCAATAAAAATGACATAGAGGAAGGTCAAGAATGGTTCTGTCTACACAATAGCTCCATCTATCTAGGCATTAGTGCCCGGTGTCATATCAGCAGCACTGGTTCCACTAGGGCCTGTCATGGACGTCTCTTTCAGCAATGTCTAAATCACCGATTGTACAATCATCTCCTCTAGGTTTGGAAGGTCTCCATATATGGTCTCCCCTGGCACCTCTATCTACTCCTAATTGGTCTATACCTCCAACTCATCGTCTGTCAAATCATCCATCTATCTCCAGTGGTGGCTGAAGGAATTTCACACGTAGCCGAGGCATCCACATCATCCGCTGCCTCTAATAGTGAAGTAAAGTGAGTGGACTTCAAGTAGTCCACATCCTTCTTAAGATCTGCAACCTCAACTTTTAAAGCCGTCACATTTGAAGTGGCCCCCTATTGACTCTCACAACTCTCTACACTCATAGTGAGAGTGTCAATAGATGCTCAGAGGGGTGTCAATGCAGAAAGGATGGCCCTCTCAATCATCCAAGGTACCTCAGCTTCTAACTAGGTAGCTTGTACATCAGCAGAATGGGCTAGGTGCCCCATTTTCAGGATTACGGTTTGAGTAATCCTGGTGGGCTGGGAAGAAGTACAAACACCAAGAATTGGGAGGTAATGGAAGCATGTTGTAACGACCTGTAAAACAAATAGGTGAAAATAGAGCCCAACATGTATGTGTTGTAGTTGGTGTGAGGTTTGAGGGTATTTAATGTTGTGACGAGCTTTGATTAAGGGGTTTAGGGGTCAAACATAAAGGTATGACTCCCCAAGGACCACCCTAGGGGTCCTTAAGGAGGACCCTTAGTCTAATCCCCAAGACCCCAAAGAACCATGAAAGTCACCAAAGGTTTGGAGACCTACGGAAGGGGACAATGCCCCATAGGTGCATCAACGCCTCGTGGATGGCCTCTGTAGGTCAAGCCCTATATTGCCAAGCTGCATCCCCAAACCACGGACCAACAGGATGGTCCGTTAGTGTACTCACAGTCCGTGAGTCTAGGGCATGGTTTGCTGCTAGTTTTCTGTCCAAGTCGGCCAAGGTGAGGGGTGGTTTGGTATATTCCTCCGTTGGTTTGTTTGGGTAATGGACAGTTATTATTCGTTTATTAACATATTTTAAGGGGTTTTAATGTATTAAAACATATTTTAGACTTCATTATTTCAAAACCAAAAAACAAAACCTCCCCTCCCCTCCAAAAGTTCTCCCTCTAGAAACCCCCATTGGAGGTGAAGACATCAAGCTTCCAAGGTCAAATCTTCAAGTTTTTCAAGGGATTTTCATGGGATTCTTCTTAAAAGGTATGGTGGTCTTCATACTTGACTTAGTTTCTTTCAAGGATCCAATCTCAAAAGTGATTTCAAGTCTCCAATGTTTTCTCTAAAACCCTAGTTTTCAATCTATGAATGGGTTCAATTCTAAATGATTTCCAAAGGCTTTATTGAATTGATTTATGAATGAATTGTGGATTTAAAGATTAATTAAGATGATTTCTTCCTAGAACCCATGTTTTCCCCCAAATTCCTAAATTGTGATTTGTAAATGGGAGTTGATTGATTATGCAAGTATGTTAAATTGTTGATGCTTATATTGAATTAAGTGATTGAATCATGTAAATTTCATTATATAATGTAGAATCTTGTACTTATGGATTTATGTTGGTTCTTAGCCTTGAAGGGCAAGTTATGATCAAATTACATATTGAAGTAGAATTGTGCTTGATATATTGATCCACTTGAAAGGTGGAGGTGTTTACTTACTATGTATAATGTGGTATTGAATGGATGGATATCCTCCTTGTACATCTATATATATGAAGGATCTATGATGATCATGATGTAAAGTATATGTGTGTGATTTCAATGAATGTATAATGATCATGTTTAGAATGTAAGTGTGTTATGATTGAATGTTATTTCTCAATTAACACTTATGAATGATATTTATGTGAAAGATTATTCTCACATACACACACACACTCAAGAATGACTAATGAATGAAGTCTCTATGATAATGTTAATGATGATGGGTTAATTGAAAGGCTATCCTCAATTGTACACTAATGAAGGATAATGACTTGTTGTGAAAGGACTTTCTCACAATAAGGGGATTCCTAAGTAAAAGGCTATTCTTATCTTTCAATCTATGAACTTTCTAATGAATGAATGTTGTGATGGGGTGGATACTCATCCCAGAGTTGAGGCGGAGTATCTAGTAATAATCCCTGTATCCCATTTTAATGAATGTTGGGTTTGAGATGGATACTCATCCATGAGTTTATGTGGGGTATCTATTCACAATCTCTTATCCCATAATGAACTAATGTAATGAATGTTAAGTACTCTGTGGGGAATAATTCTAAGCACCATGCATATATGAATTGGGGTGGATGCTCATCCGTGAGTTGAGGTGGAGTATCTAGTAGCAACTTCTTGAGATGGATGATCATCCGTAAGTTGAGGTGGGATATCTAGTAGCAATATCCCTATCCCATAACTATGCGCCCACATAGGTCTAGTTAGTGGATCCACTTAACCTAAAAACAATGGTCCTACCTTAGGCAAGTAGGAATCCCTTATCCGGTGAGGGTAACACCGGGATTCCATGAATTGCTCACATGCTCTATGTCAGTTAAGGCTTACCCCACAAAGAATGTTAATGAACTATGGGTTCTTAAGAATGGACTACTTAGTATGGGTGGTGGTTTGAGACGCCATCTATGCATTGCACAAGTAGGCTTTGAGAGGGGTCATTGTGTGTTCCTTTATAATGTTAAGTGTAATGAGTGGGCTCTTATGATCATCTTAATATGAATGTTAGTCTAATGTCTAAAATTAATGAAGGTGCTCTTAATGTAATGAAGTTAATGAAGAATCTTGACTTATATGATGAATGTGAAGATGCATGCTATACTTGGATTGTATTATAAGTTACTTTCTTTTCATCACTTAATGAATATGAATATGCCTTGTCTATGGTGGCTTCAAGGAGTACTTAGTGTGAGTAGTAGTATAGGATGCTACTTATACATTGCACAAGTGTGACTTAGAGCTGCCCTAGGTGATGGTATATATGTATTGATATGACTCATGTAATGTTTTTGTCTCTTGTGTTTTTGTATTGTGTAAGGATGGAAAGGTTGAATGGTAAGTTCAGTTTTGGTGACCTTATGGTGGTACTTTGGTGTGGATGGTGGTATGGGACACTATCCAAACATTGCACAAAGTATAGCTTGAGGGTTACTTGAGATGAAGGTTTAATGTGAAGGTAATGGTTCATATGTGATTATCTTATAATGTGGTTAAATGACTTGAATATTGATTATGTGTTGTATTATGCCTCTTATGCTTATGTTCAGGAAGTTTTATCTAAATGGCATATATCATGACTTTCAAATAAAATGTCCATTTTAAGCATGTTTTTGCATGGCTATCATACTTAGTACTTAATTGCGCTAACCCCATTCTTCACATGTTTGCTACAAGTGTAGGTTCCAGAACTGAGTGGTTTTCTCAAGTGAAGCATGGACTTGAGTTCCCCAAGACTAAGTGGTATATCCTCATAGATCGAGGACAAGTGTTTAGATGTTCCTTTTTTTTCATCTAATATACTATTGTTAAGTTTTTTTATTGTAAAGGGTCGTGACCCTATTTTGTTTCAAGTATTTTATTTAGATGGCCAGGTGAGAAGATAGACTTCTGCTTACTTTTAATGATTTTGTTTGTTGGATCTATAAAAGAAAAGTTTAAAATTTCGCAAAATTTCTAAGTATCTTTTGTTATGATTCTATGAGGCTTGTATAAGACCCCTTTGGGGTCAAGTATGCCATTTCGCTTCTGGGGTGTAGACTCAGATTATGACAAACATGGTATCAGAGCACATGATTTTGAGAATGGTCTTTAGTATTGATGTCTCACAAGCCACGTCTAGTAGAGTCTTGTTCATCAGTGTGAGTCACGACATATCTATGAGCGAGAGGCTATAGGATGTTAGGAAGTTACACTTCTTTCATTATTCTTGAAGTCGTGCCTTAGAGTTTAGCTCTATAAGTGTCCTTTTCCTAATCATTTTCTTGTGTTTATAGGATATGAATACAAGAAGGACTCCCGCAAGGAGAGTGGAAGAGGAGAATGTGAATGAGGGAGTTCCTCTTCAAGATTGCCAAGGTCCTCAAGGTGGCCAAGTTCCTCAAGGAAACAAAGTTCCAGTGGATGTTCCACCCTTGACCAATGAAGAGATTAGGTCAGCTTTTCTAACCTTTGCCCAAGCTGTGACGACCTAAGTAAATAGAGATGTAAGGCCTAGAGTGAATGTTATTGAGAGTACTATAGCTTCTAGGTTGAGAGACTTTGTGGGGATGAATCCTCCGATTTTTCTTGGTCCTAAGGTGGGAGAGGATCCCCAAGAGTTTTTGGATGAAGTGTGTAAGATAGTCAATGATATAGGGGTGACTTCTAGAGAAAAAGCGAAACTTGCCTCCTACCAACTGAAAGATGTACCCAAATTTGGTTCACTCAATGGAAAGGCAATAGGCCTATAGGAGTGGGTCCTATAGAATGGGAGGAGTTTAAGAAAGCTTTCCTTAGTAAGTACTTTCCCCGTAAGAATAGGGAGGTTAAGGTGGAGGAGTTTATAAACCTTAGGCAAGGTAGCATGACTATGGAGGAGTATTCCTTGAAGTTTACCCTATTGTCTAAGTATGCTCCATCTTTGGTGTCCAACCCTAGGGATGAGATGAGTAGGTTTGTGACCCTTGTATCTGACCTAGTTAAGAAAGAGTGCCGTACAACGATGCTTTATGATGACATAAACATTTCTAGACTCATTGTGTATGCTCAATATATTGATGAGTCCAAACTCGAGAGGAAGAGTTGAGAGATGAATAGGTCTAGGTCTGATGAGCAAAGTCAGTGAAGGTCCAAAAAGAGGTTCTACAATCAAGATTCCTCTATGGTCAACAAGGATAGGTTGTCTTACCCTAACTTTCAAGGAGGAAATGGAAGTGATTCTTCTTTTGAGAGGCCTAGATGTGCCAAGTGTGGGAAGCAACATTTGGGTAAGTGTCTTGCCGGCACAGATGGGTGCTTTAGGTGTGGAAAGAAGGGTCATAAGATGAGAGATTGCCCAACACTCTCGACAAAAGGAAAGGAGGATAAGCAAGCTTCTCTTAAAGGCCCGGACCTTGATGTTCCAAAGTGGAACGGCTTGTATACTCTATAAGCTAGCAAGGACAAAGGAGCTAATCCGGATGAATATACCGGTAAGTGATAGTTCCTTTTGGTTGTGAATGTTGTATTGAGATTCCTAAGATGTTTTCATGTTAGACTTAGTTGGGTTTTCTCCTATGTGGGGGATAGTATGTTGAATAGTAAGGTGGTTGAGAGTTTTGATATCCTTATATCTTTCCTTTTATTTTTATTCAAGCTTGAGGCCAAGAGTTCCTTGTAGCTTGTTTCATGTTTTGGACTCATGTGTGATTATGTGTTTCCATGGTCTCCTTATGTTATGCATGTTATAGTTGAATTCTTGTTTGAATGAGATAATGAGTTTATACAAATTATGTTCCTCTTGTTGATATGCATTTAGTATAAGTTCTCTATAGGCTTCATGAGGTTAAATATGGAACATGCCTAAATGTGCTTTTGAGAATAATTACAAAATGTGCTTAATGATGTTGTGATAAGCATGATATGAGTGGGGAAGGTAATTCCTCCAACGTAATGAGAAATGTTGAAGTTATGTTGCATAATGAGTTTGTAGATGTAGTTCCTACTTTCTTGTGTTGCATTGAGCTTATTGATGTGGAGTTGAGGTTTCCTCCTAGTTTTGTACTTTTTTTTTTATGATGTTGCATGCAAGATGGGCTGCTAATCTTGAGTCGTTAACCCCTTAATGTGTTTTAAGTGTCATTTGGGGATGAATGTTCCTAAGTGGGGGAAAATGTAACGACCCATAAAATAAATAGGTGAAACTAGAGCCTAACATGTGTGTGTTTGAGTTAGTGTGAGGTTTTAGGGTGTTTAATATTGTTCCGAGCTGTGGTTGAGAGATTTAGGGGTCAAACATCAAGGTAAGTCTCCCCAAGGACCACCATAGGGGTCCTTGAGGAGGACCTTTAGTCTAACCCCCAAGACCCCAAAGAACCATGAAAGTCACCAAAAGTTTGGTGACCTACGGAAGGAGACCATGCCCTGCAGGTCCATCCACACCCTGTGGATGGCCTCTGTAGGTCAAGCCACCTATTTCCAAGCTGCAGCCCCAAACCACGGACCAATAGGATTTTCCGTTAGTGGACTCATGGTCCATGAGTCTAGGGCGTAGTTCACTGCCAGTTTTCTGTGCAAGTCGGCCAAGGTGAGGAGTGGTTTGCTAAATTCCCCTCTTGGTTAGTTTGGGTCATGGACGGTTATTATTGGTTTATTAACATATTTTAAGGGTTTTTAATGTATTAAAACATATTTTAGACTTCATTATTTAAAAACCCAAAATCAAAACCTCCATTCCCCTTAAAAAGTTCTCTCTCTAGAAACCCCCATTGGAAGTGAAGACTTCAAGCTTCCAAGGTCAAATCTTCAAGTTTTTCAAGGGATTTTCGTGGGATTCTTATTAAAAAGGTATGGTGGTCTTCATCCTTGGCTAAGTTTCTTTCAACGAGCCCATCTCAAAAGTGATTCCAAGTCTCCAATGTTTTCTGTAAAACCCCAGTTTTCAATATATGCATGGGTTCGATTCTAAATGATTTACAAAGGCTTTATTGCATTGATTTATGTATGAATTGTGGATTTATATATGAATTAAGATGATTTCTTCCTAGAACCCATGTTTTCCCCCAATTTCCTAAATTGTGATTTGTGATTGGGAGTTGATTGATTATGCAAGTATGTTGAATTGTTGATGATTATATTGAATGAAGTATTTGAATCATGTCAATTTTATTATCTATTGTAGTATCTTGGATTTAGCCTTGAAGGGCAAGTTATGATCAAATTATATATTGAAGTAGAATTATGCTTGATATATTGATCCACTTGAAAGGTGGAGACGTTTACTTACTATGTATAATGTGGTATTGAATGGATATATTTTCTTTGTACCTCTATATATATGAAGGATCTATTAATGGTCATGATGTAAAGTATATGTGTGTTATTTCAATGAATGTGTAATGATCATGTTTAGAATGTAAATGTGTTATGATTGAATGTTATTTCTCAATTAACACTTATGGATAATGATTATGTGAAAGGTTATTCTCACACACACACTCTCATGAATGACTAATGAATGAAGTCTCTATGATAATGTTAATGACGATGGGTTAATTGAAAGGCTATCCTCAATTGTACTCTAATGAATGATAATGACTTGTTGTGAAAGGACTTTCTCACAATAAGGGGATTCCTAGGTGAAAGGCTATTCTCATCTTTGAATCTATGAGCTTTCTAATGAATGAATGTAGGGATGGGATGGATGCTCATCCGAGAGTTGAGGCGAAATATCTAGTAACGATCCCTATATCCCATTTTAATGAATGATGGATTTGAGATGGATACTCATCCATGAGTTTAGGGGTATCTAGTAACAATATCTTATCCCATAATGAACTAATGTAATGAATGTTAAGTACTCTGTGGGGAATAATGCTAAGCACCGAGTGGATATTAATTAAGGTGGATGCTTATCCGTGAGTTGAGGCGGAGTATCGAGTAGCAACTTCTTGAGATGGATACTCATCCATAAGTTGAGGTGAGGTATCTAGTAACAATCTCCCTATCCTATAACTATGTGCCCACATAGGTCTAGCTAGTCGATCTACTTAAGCTAAAAACAATGGTCCTACCTTAGGCAAGTAGGAATCCCTTATTTGGATATGGTGACACTAGGATTCCATGAATTGCTCACATGGTCTATGTCGGTTAAGGCTTACCCCCACAAAGAATGTTAATGAACTATGGCTTCTTAAGAATGCACTACTTAGCTTTGGTAGTGGTATGGGGCGCCATCTCTTCATTGCACAAGTAGGCTTTGAGAGGGGTCATGGTGTGTTCCTTTATAATGTTAAGTATAATGAGTGGGCTCTTATGACCATCTTAATATGAATGTTAATCTAATGTCTAAGTGAATGAAGGTGCTCTTAATGTAATGAAGTTTATGAAGAATATGAATGTGCTTTGTATATGGTGGCTTCAAGGAGTACTTAGTGTGAGTAGTAGTATGGGATGCTACTTATACATTGCACAAGTATGACTTAGAGTTGCCCTAGGTGATGGTCTTTATGTGTTTATATGACTCATGTAATATTTATGTCTCTTGTGTATTAGTATTTTGTATGGATGGAAAGGTTGAATGGTAAGTTCACTTTTGGTGACCTAAAGGTGGTACTTTGGTGTGTATGGTGGTATGGGACGCTATCCATACATTGCACAAAGTATAGCTTGAGGGTTACTTGAGGTGAAGGTTTAATATGAAGGTATTTGTTCATATGTGATTATGTTCTAATGTGGTTAAAAGACTTGTATATTGATTGTCTTTTATTATGCCTCTTATGCTTATGTTCATGAAGTTTTATTGAAATGGCATATATCATGACTTACAAATAAAATTTCTATTTTAATCATGTTTTTGCATGGCTATCATACTTAGTACTTAATTGTGCTAACACCATCCTTCTTTATGTTTACTACAAATGTAGGTTCTGGCAATTGAGTGGTTTTCTCTAGTGAAACTTGGACTTGAGTTCCCCAAGACTAAGTGGTATGTCCTCATAGATCGAGGACAAGTGTTTAGATGTTCCTTTCTTTTCATATAATAGGCTATTGTTAAGTTTTTTGATTGTAAAGGGTCGTGACCCTATTTTGTTTCAAGTATGTTGTTTAGATGGCCATGTGAGACAATAGGCTTCTGCTTGATTTTAATGATTTCGATTGTTAGATTTATAAAAGAAAAGTTTTAAATTCCACACTATTGCTAAGTATCTTATGTTATGAATGCTATGAGGCTTGTATAAGACCCCTTCGGGGTCAAGTACACCGTGTCGCTTTCGGGGTGTAGACTCGGCTTGTGACACATGTGTACCTAAAGGTCTGGAGCCTGGATTAGGCAAAGGTGCCTCTGCAGGTATCGTCTCAACATCAACCTCCGTGGATGTATCCACTAGAGTTGCTCTCCTTCTGTCTGCCTCCTCTCGGGTGTACTTGGCCTCTATACATCGGATGTCTGTGGAGGATGTGGGAGCGACCTTGATATCCCTCTTCTCATCACTAGGAACTCCAGCATGCCGCCACAGCTCTGTAATTAAGACCGGTAATGGAAGGGACGTCTGGCTCTGCTTAACCCCTATGGCCATCTCCTGCTCTTTGATGAGTCCCAAATCGATACTCCTACAGGATATGAGTGACCCAAGGCAGGCTGTTTTAGGATGGCAGAGGATGGAATCATTCTGGGATGGCATAATGGAGCTGCTGATGAGTCCAAACCAGTATCGCGTAGCTACATTCAACTCTTTCTTCTCAATTAGAGCTCCTACCTCAATCTACCTCAGGGTGGTGATAGAGATGAGGGGAGCAAGCTAGCCCTTGAGATCATCCAAGTGTGTCGTAGTGGTAGCCAAATTTTGGTAGTTAAAGGTTGACCCTCTATCCAATACTTTATTGATGTGATCTTGACTGCATCTTACTACTGTCTGCCGTACCACAATAGACTCTACCACCCTGAAATTGCTGGACTTTTTTTTACCCTTAGGTACCAAGTCACTATATGCTGCGTAGAACTCCTGAACCCATATAGGAATATAGGGGCCTCGGGGCCTGAAGAACTGCTTCAACTGGTGAAAATGGAGAGTGTCCCTCAAAGTGGAATACTACCCACTAAGCCCTCTATGGATAGCACCTTCTCTTTGAGAATTCTCATCAACCTCTCAGCCTTTAATCTGTTGAGTAGCCGGGGAGGAGGACCCTGTATTGGTGACACTGGAACTATAGTCGGTGTCGGTGCTATCATTGTATTAGCTGTATGAGGGGTGGCCTCTGGAACTGTCGATAAATCAGGGAGAGACCTAGCACAAATTTTTGCACGTTGGGACTATAAAGGTTGGTCCTCATCCGGCTTAGAAAATGCAACTTGGGAGTCAAAGGACTCTCCCTCGCTACCAGAGTTGTTCTTCGGAACCTCAGATACAGGCTTCTTGCCTTTGTCTTTTCCTCCATTTGGAGGTTCCTTCCTTCCCTTTTTAGAAGGGGTAACTGCCCCCTCGTTGATGACTATGCCCCGAGCTCTTTTGCGGGGTGGCATGTCTATGTTTGTTCTAATAATATCTGCGTAACACACCAAAATAAGTTAGAATGATTCACAGAAAAATGTAGAAATCATCTCGCAGAACGACTCGCTGAACCAATTAGCAAGTCATAGAATCACTTTGGCGAGTTAGATTGGGCTTATCGAAAGGATTGGCTAAAAAATTTTCCAAAAAAATGGCATGTCGGAGATGGGAGGGGCCTTTCAGTGAATCACCGACATCCTTCGGCAAACACATACTAGCTTGCAGAAAGTTACAGTGTATTTTAGGGGTTGAGGACACACAAAGGGCGATCAAAGAAGACTTTCGGCGAGTCGCCAAGTGTACTCGGCAAACTCAAGATTCTCACTGAAAGTTACAGAACCAAACTTCAATAATAGCATGAAAATAAAGGCGATTGAGGGGAATTCGGTGAACCGTCGAGTGGTTCGGTGAGCTCGATCCAGCTCGCCAAACTGCCCAACGTGCCTACTTTCAACCCCGACTTCCAAAATAACTCCAATGTCCCCAAAAAGAAAATCAAGCCATACACTTGTTCAATTAATCCTAGACCCATAAGACCCATGCCACCGGGGTACTCAGACTTCCCCCGATTTGGCCAAGATTGGCCATTTGATGACTTTAGCCCTTAAGAATGTCATCAAACGCTCTATCATTGGGAAAAGCACATCATTTAGCACAAATATGGGTTACTCAGACTTCACCTGACTAAACCCAACAACAATTAAGCACAACCCAAAAATTTATGATCAATTTTAAAGCAAGAATTTTGGGAAATCAACAACTTAGGCAATTTAGGCAGGATATCGAATTTAAAACATGAAAATAATCACACTTATATGAATTCAGAGAGGCCCAACACACATCACTAAGAACAATGTAATTGCAAATGCGTTTAACCACTAAATACGAGTTTGGGTTTTGGAAAACCAACCTTTAATGCTAAATATGAGAATTTGTAAAGCTAGACGGCAAAGTATCAAACTCCAAACACAAATTCAATGACTAGAAAGCAGTAAAGATGATAAAATATTGAAAATATAGTGCGGGTATGATTGTATGAAGTTAAAAAGTAAGGGAATGTGAAAGAGTTTGAACTTTTAAACCTTTGGCCTTTCAAAAACCGAGTTCTTGCCCTTCTGGTGACATTACTTTTCTTTGCCAAACCACTCAGTGACACGCTGAGTGGTTATTTACCTTGCCAAGTTTTACAGGACCTCTAGTTAATATGAGGGTCCAAACGACGCACAAAGTCGGGATTGCCGAATTGTTCGGCGATCCGCCTACTAGTCCATGGGCCGGCCAAATTTTACAAACTTTAACGTTATAATTTCTTGGGTTTAACAACAGTCTAATTCGGGCTCACCGACCTCTTCGGCTAGTCGCCAACTGGACATGTTGCTCGCCAACCTGAACTTTTCAAACACATTCTACACTTCAACCTGCACAATCTATACACGTTATTCCAAAAACAAAAAGAAAGCAATAAAAATTGGGTAGCCTTTCAATAAGCGCCTTAGTTAACATCGTGGCACGGCACAACTCCTCACTCAAACATCATTCTTGGGGTTTGCCATAGTGTCACAAGGAAACCCCCATTGTTGTCTCAGGTTTAAATGCGAAGAAATTTGACCCATTTGGGTCTCCAACTTTTTGATAGAGACGGAATGAGAAGTAATCGTCTAGCTAAGGGTCGATGCAACTTTCTTTATTTCTTTAAAAAATTTATCGGACCCTTAAACCTTGTGGAGAATATGAGAGAACATATCCTTAGAAAGGCCACCCTCAGAATCATTGGGCTTTTGATACTCGTGGGAGGAATGTACCTATCCTTCTCCCTGTCTCTTTCCTTCCAAGTGGGGTTACAATCCCTCCACTCTTTATCACGATCTCTCCAGCCATGATCCATATTCTAACCTTGCTTACCACCCTGCCTCTGGTAGTTTGCACGATAACCACCTCCTTGGTTGGCTAGGAAGTTCACCTCATCGTTATACAACCCTTCAAGCTTGTCCTTATCGGGGTTTACACAACTAACATCCACAAAATTTACACTTCTAGCACCAGCTCCTATAACATTCTTGGCCAAAATGTCCAGCTCAGTCATCATTTTTTCCATGCTTTGGTCCCTCTCTTGATCTTTGTCAGTGTGTTCTTTGGTCAATTTAAAAGTTATAGAGGAGACCTTATCTTCACGGGTGTACCATGCCCGATTAATTTGGTCATACCATTCAAGAGCCGGGCTACTATAATGTAAGGTTGTTGCATCAAACCTCCCGCAGAAAGTTGGTCAGCAACCCCCTTGTTCACCGAATTAAGGCTTTGGTAAAAGTATTGCAGCAAAACGTTGTAAGGCAAATAATGAGTTGGGCATTGTAGCACCAACTTTTTGAATCTTAGCTAAGTCTCATGGATTGTCTTACCCTCCAAATGATTGAAGCTTTGGATGCTATCCTTAAGTGTCATCATCTTCAAAGGAGGGAAAAATTGTATTTGAAATGTGGTGACAAGCTCTTCCCACAAAGTGATGGAGTCTCTTGGTAATTCACCCAACCACTTACATGCTTCTCTCATTAAAGAAAATAGGAACAACCTCAACCACACCGACTCTTGGGATGTGTTCTTGATGAAGAATGGCGCGCAAACATCAACAAAGTTCCTTAAATGCTCATAGGGATCCTCATGATCCAACCCACCAAACAAACCTTTCAATTGCAACAGCTGCAAGATGGTTCTTGTAATGTGGAACACCGCGTTCCCTTCAACCGGAGGAAAGAAAATGGCACCAACTCCACCCACAAGATTAGGGTCATTAGCATTCGGCTCATTGACATCATTGAGATTGTCGATGTCATCTTGGTGGCCCACTTGGCTACCATTGCTTCCGTTGACACTCATTTCTTCTATTTTAAAAATAGCAACACACAAACCAAAACTAAAAGTAAGTAGATTCAACTATGACTAAAAAGAACAAAATTCAACTTCATCAAAAAGATTCTCAATCAACACCACAACTCCAGTAGTGGCGCCATTTTGATTTGACGTTTCAAGCACACCTCATCCAATTATAGGTGTTAAACGATCGTAAATCAATATATAACCCAACTAAATGAGTTGGGGATGAATCCCATAGGATACATGTTTGAGAATCAGTTGGAAATTATAAACATGGTCAAATCAGTCATAGGAATAAAAATTATCGAATAAATACATCGTTCAAATCAAGTGTTGACACGAATGTCAAATGGGGGGTTTTGGTTTTGGTTGACAACTACAAACAACGGAAATCAATACGAAGTAATAATAATGAGACGGGTTCTTGTGATTTAATTTGATCATAGGCTAATATAGACAAATGGGTAATTGCAACTATTAGGAAATAGCTAGATATTAGTGAGTAAGCTAGGCTATAGAGGAGATAAACTTTCTCTCAAACAATTTACCTCGAATCAAGTTAATTTCTCTCGAACATCAACAACCAAGCAAAATAGAATAGCCCACACCTTAGTCTATTCACTCTCTTGAGCTGAATGTTGGGATTGGGTTTAGGATTCAGTCTCTTGAGATGAACCCATGTCAACCTAATACACACTGACCATCAATCAATAAGCTTAGTTTTAAAACCTTTCTCTTGAGCAATCTAAAAACGCAAGGGTAGAACGGCATTTGCAACTACAATTCTTAAATTAAACCACAATTACTGATTGAAATCACTTCAAAAACGCAAGGGTAGAACGGCATTTGCAACTACAATTCTTAAATTAAACCACAATTACTGATTGAAATCATTTCTAAAAAATATTTAAACTAACAATTAGCAATACCCATAAACTAAATCAGCCCATAATCACACCCCAATAATTGGGGTTTTAGTTAGACATCATAAAAAGATAAAAATAGTTAAAAAATTGAGTCTCCATCAACTTGGTAAGATTGATTTGGGCTTTACAATGGTCCAATTCGAAGGATCTCAAAGACCCACTTCAAATTTCTCAAAAGTGATAAAACTTCAATTCTTCAAAACTTAGGAAAAACTAGAGAAAACTTGTCTTAGTCTTAAAATCTTATGATATTATGAAAATCGATATATGATACATACTAAACTAAATGTTCAAAACTGTATTTATAGTCGCCAAAAATGTGCTGCGAAGAGGCACTTGACAAAGTAAGTTGGGCTCGTGGAACAACTAGGTGAGCTGCTCTTTGATCATTTTCATCGCCTTTCTACCTTGGCATTCAGCATCCTCAAGTTCTGTAACCTTGGGCGATCCAGCACTACATTGCGGAACTACTCAGTGATTCGCTGACTGCTCCTTTCCATCGCCTACTTGACTTATTCCCTCAGGGCTTGGAACATTAGAACTTTAAGCGGCCAAATGGCCATTCGGCGACTCCCCAAGTGGACTTGGTGATCACCAGGCTTTCATTTATTCATTGTTTCAACTTGCTTTGTTCCTTTTTATGAATTAGTGTCATTGCTTTGTTCCTCAATCCATATACCTGGAAATCAAGGGTTTTACATTAGTTATTGGCACAAAATAAGCATTTGAGGACACTAAATCTATATAAATAAAGCCCTAAATGAGTCCAAATGTAGAACTCATCACTTTCCCATCGCCAACTTGACCTGCTCCTAGGGATAACTTTAGGTGAACAAAGGGTCCACTTGGTGAGTCGTGGAGTGTCCTTGGTGAGCGTCAGTGAGTAGCAGTCATGGGAGTAAGTTAGGATCTTTAATGCCATTTCATATTTTTCCTAATTTGAAGCTAAGTCGTTTTATTCCTTAACTAGTAAAGTATATAAGCTTTTTATGCTCAAAATTCCCCCAATTAAGTTATTCTCCCTAGAATCTAAAAGAAAACCCAAAACTTCATCCTCTCCAAATGAAATTCTCTCTCTAGAACTTCAAGGAAGAAGAAGAAAGAAGTTGGAGCTAGGGTTCAAAGAGCAAGGTTTTCTTCTAAAATTCATTAGATTCATTGCTAAGCTATGGTAATCCTTCATCCATGCCAATTTTAAAAATAGAAATCCCCAAAAGTTAGGGTTTGATTCCAGTGTCATGGGTTCCTTTAAAAAATGATTCTAATGATTGAATCACTTTATAGTATGATTGAATTGACGATTTATTATAGTTTTTATTTCAAAATCCCCAAGAACCTATGAAATCCCTATTTTCCCCAATTGTGATCTTGTGATGTGGTTTATTGATTATAGAAGAATGTTATGAGATTTTGCTTGTAGTAGTTGTATTACTTGAATTATGTTGATATCCATGTCTAATGTAGTGAATTATAGATGTGTTGATATGGTATGAGTTTTTACCCTTGAAAGGGCAAATTATGACATTATGCATGATTATGAGATTTATGTATATGGCTTAACAACACTTGGGTTTGTTGTGTGTTGTTGAAAGGTTATTATCATATACATACTAATGTTAGATTATGGTATGATGTGAAAAGTTTTCTCATAATATGATGATTCTAAGGTTGAAAGGCTATTATCACCTATTGAATCTATGAGCTATCTTATGAATTTTGTTGGATTTACTATCAAGACATTCTTTCATGAGTATAAACAGTGAAGACATAATATGAACTCCGTGGGAATTAATGCTTAGCACCGAGTTGACATTGATAGGAGATGGATGCCCTCACGATAATAGAGGTCGGGTTTCTAGGACAAATCTCTTGGGATGGGAGCCCTCACGTTAGTAGAGGCCGGGTTTCTAGTAGAAATCCCCTTATCCCATAAATTATATGCCCTCAGAGGTATTTAGTTAGTGGATCCACCTAAGCTAAGAGTATGGTTCTACCTTAGGCAAGTAGAAAAACCCCTTTTCGGTGTGGGGTAGACGCCTACTTCCATGGAAAGCTCATATGGTCTATGTCGGTTAAGGCTTATCCCACTATGACAATAATATGAACTATGGTTACTCAAGAAGCTTTACTTTGCATGCGTGGGATTATGGTATCTTATTCATGCAGTACACAAGTATGCTTTGAGGGTATTTATGGTATAGTTCTCTTATGTTATGATGATCTATATGTTGAATATGCTTATGACTTATGTGTTTTCACTATCTTCAAAATGATATTTTAACTTAGTAAATTACATGCATTCAACTAAAATTTTCTTTTTTGAATGTTTCAAAGGTTTTCATCCATGACTATCATACTTGGTGCATTTTTTGTACTAACCCATATTTTCCTACATTTTCCCCTAGTGTAGGGTCCAGTTCGCAAGGTGGTCCTCATTGTGGCTAAATCTTGGATTTGTTCATTACTCCTTGCTTGTTGGTGAGTCATCATAATTTGAGGACTGATGTTTTCACTTACTCTTTATTGTTCTATGCTTATGTTATGATATGTTAAGTGGCTTACATGGTGCCTTCCAGGGTTATATGTGCCTTGTTACATCTAGGGGGTAACCTTGGGTCGTGACAAACTTGGTTATCAGAGCACGAGGTTTAGAATGAATCTGGGATTATGTCTCATAAGAAACGTCTAGTAGAGTCTTGTTCATGAGTGTGAAGCGCACCACATTTATGAATGAGAGGCTACAATATGAAAATTTATAGGACAATCTTCTCTGAAGTATGAAACACTTGTTGTCAACTAAAGGCACCCTTTGTCTATACAAAACAATATGACTGAAGAGGCTACGACTTACATCAACACTCCTAGGACATTTTCATGAAACTAAAATTGCATACAAACTTACTAATTTGAGGGACTCACCTATAAAGAGGCCAATTGTAGTTGACAATGACTTGATCGTCTCTAATTTTTCTTTTATTATGTTCTGTTTGTCCGCAATCACTCATCCTTTCCTTTCAATGCTTGCTCAGTTTCCTCAATATTTGATTCTTAAATAAAACAGAACCCATTAGAAGGAAAGAGAGATGGCTAATAATTAATATTTGGTAGTCCAAATTGAAACAGAAAAAATTATATCTCAAGCACTAATCCAGAACTCACTATTGCAGAATTATCTCACAACACAAGGAAAAAACTATATGGAATTTAGAAACATGCCAATGACAATGGCAAGCACAAATTATGACAACAGCAGAACAGGCCACTCTCAAATTTATAATCATGTCTTTTAAATTTTTATGAGGATGTGTGAATTATTCTTGTTGCGACTCTTTATTCCAAATTAGCTATGCTACTTGCATATAATTTCCAGTTTGTACAGTCACCAAAGGAGAAGTGTAATTGTGGATTATATCCAAAATTGTGCAATTTCCAAAATTGTATCTCCCTATTAAGTCATTAAATGTTGGCTAGTCATTTATGTTTCTTTCAAAACATATATATATATATATTACTTATTTTCACTATACCTACAATCTTCAAGTTGATTTGTGTTAAAAATTGGATAGTCGACAACTAAAATTAAAAACTTATATCAAAGGAGAAGAAAGGATTTCTACTATACCCAAATTAAATTTAATATGTTGTGTTAAATATTTTTATTTTAAGTTAAGTAACGAATAGAACAAAATACAAATATATTGTAGCAATATAATGTTTCAATTTTTGGGTAAAAGAAAATAGAGAGAGTATCAATTTGAAACATGCATCCACAAATCATATAAAGGTATAAACTCCATAAATGTATAAGAACCAACAGAGACCTAGAAAAGTGAATGTTACCAGAGAAAAAATAGTAGAGAACTCACGTTGAGAACAAGAGATGTCAGCGAACTCCCTGAGCCATGGTGATGGAATTAAGATGAAGTGGATTCTAAAGTGTATGAGTAATAAAGGCACGACACGTGTTATACATGTGCCTTGAATAAACGATCCCCTGATGAGATGCCACACGACCTAGCTCAACTGCCTCATGCTTCTACTTTTCTAGAGAGAAAAAGTGAAGCAGTAGGAGCTTGCTTTCAAGTTCCTTTTGTCACCCCCTTTTCCTTCCTAACAAAAAAAGTATTACAAGATTTTAAGTACCAACACTAAGAGGATTAAAATTGATAATTAGAATTTAGCGAACCTCAACTAATACTATACCTCCTCAATATTCTAAATCTAAAATTTAGTAGTGGAGCTTTTGAACTTCAATTGACAACAAATAGACCTGAAGCTAATGTAAGCTCCTTCTAGATTTATATATTGTCTTGGAGATGCTCGTTTCTTGAAATCTATACTCTAGAGATTCGGTATAGTTTGACTAAAACCAAAGTAATGGAAACAACTAAATTACCAAATTTAAGTCAATCTGTAAATTCTAAAGCTTACATAATAATACATATATGTGTGACAAGTAGGAGAAAAATAGACTGTACAGTTATTTGAATGATACTCACAGGAGAACGGCCCCATAGAGCAGGGCGCCGACTACTTTGTACATTTGTTAACTTTTGGGAAGTAGATGTTTTTTCCAGTTTAGGACCTAATTGTTCACCACAGTCAGTCCTAAAATCTTGGACTAGAAAAATATTGGTATAGGTTATGTAGAACCATGTCTCTCCACATATTTACTACCACAATTGACATATAAGAACTTACGTAACTGTATATATTTTTGTTTTTAGGATGTATACGACTATATGTTCACCAAACATAATCGAGTTCATGTGTAAGCGCTAGAATTCCTGTGAAGAAAAGAAAGAGAACCAATAAAAATATTACTTCAACTCTTCAAGCATATCATCAAACAACTTGACTGCATTACAATGCACATAAAAAATCTTCCTATGACCTCCAAAATTTGACTTCTTCTTAGAAAATTTTGCAAGAAAACTATTACAGTACTATATTTGTGTAGCTTCTTCATTGTTCTCTGTCAGCTCTTTTGTTTTTGATGGTGGATTATTCTTATGTATTAGACAATGATATTACAAAGTGGAAATATACAAGAAAGGAAATGAATATTATATCAAAAGTCATTTTTACTATTAGGATATATTGCTTATTAATATTGTTTAGCAGTACTATAGAAAATGTACCTCTTGAGCTTTAGAATTATGAGCATATTAGTTACATGAAAAAGAACCTGTGCCAATGAATTATTCTCATAAGAAGAATCTGATCAAATAATCAAATTCCTCAAAATTAATAAAGATATACGATTAAGAGCACCCGAAAAGAAAACAAACTACAAATTCAAGAACTTCATAAGTAGAATGAAAATGAAGTACAAATTCAAGAACTTCAGAAGTAGAATGAAGATGTCAAAACCAATAATTTCTAAGAAAGATAGAATCAAATGCTTACATGCTCACCAATTTATATTTGTAACACCACGACCAACAAACAGAAAGAACAAAGAACATATTTAACAATAACTTAGAAAACTAGAGGACAACTACATTGTATCTGGAGATGATTGTGTAGCAGTCAAAACTGGCTGGAATGAGTATCGTATAAAATACAGAAAGCCAACAAGTCATTTGATCATCAATCGTCTTACTTGCATTTCACCTTACAGTTCAGTTATAGCATTAGGAAGTGAAATGTCAATTAGAATTCAAGATGTGAGAATTCAAGACATTACAGCCATCCAGACAAAATCAGGCATACGGATCAAGACTGGCGTGGGGCGAAGGGGCTACATCAAAGATATTTATGTCAAGGGGATGAAACTACACACCATGAAATGGGTACTTTGGATGACATGCAACTATGGTTCACATGTCATGTTGGCACTCACTGGGATCCTAAAGCCTTACCAGAGATAAAAAGAATTAATTATCGGGATGTGGTGGCTGAGAACGTGTCAATGGCTGGCTAGCTAGATGGGATATCCGGGGATCCTTTCACTGGAATCTGCATGTCCAATGTAATAATTGATTTAGCAAAAAAGTCCAAGAAAAATCTATGGGCTTGCACTAATATTGAAGGAATTAGTAGTAGTGTGCAACCTCCACCTTGTAAGTTGCTAGTTGATCAGGGCCCAAAGAAAAGTGGTATGTTTGATTTTCCTACAGAAAGTTTACCCATAGATAGCATAGAGATGCAAAGATGTTCTTATAGATTGAATCTCTAATAAGCTTTCCATACATGTAATAGTTCTATTACTCAAGTACCCATACTTTTCATGGCTACTTTAGAATACCCTCAACATTACGCTACAAATATAACTATATAAGGACTTCATCTGTTCTTTTTCAAAATGGATGATTTCATGTTGCACTATAAGAAGCAAAACTATGATTCTACAAACCGTGACTATCAACACATCTAAGAAAGACAAATCTCAAAGTTCATTTACCAAGAAGGAATTGTGAACAACACGTGTAAGATAGCAAATTCACGCTTCTGGATATCACCTTGTAGCTAAGAAAGAATTTAGAAACACTAAATAAAACTAGGTGATTGTTCATAAGAATACAAATCTACAATCACATAGGGCATCTAGACTGAAAAATACATACAACTACTCTCAAACCACTTGAAAGTAAAGATAGGTCAAATTTTTAGGATAACAAACAATAATCAATTGGGATTTTCTAGTTCTACCAGCCAAAGAGAATCTGGTAACACGAAGGAATTGGTACTTGGAACATTCTGATCACTTTCAAAGACTAATAGGACAAATCTAACATAAGCTACTAATAGAACCATGAACTCGCCTCCACTGCATTTGATCTACATTTTCCAAGGATCATTGAGAGGTTTGACAAGTACCCTACAAAATTTATGAAACAATAGAAATTATAAAACAGCATCTCTCTTAATGAGTTGGATCTGGATTAAAGTTCATATATTCCCTTCAAATGAGCTCCTTGATATTTTCTTCAGTAAAAGATGGTTGTTCAAAGTCAAAACTTAAAGGCATAGGACAAACAGACTCCTCATTGATATCCAACAGAGTGATAAGAAAGAACGAGAAGAAGGCTGACATAGTCACCGTGTAACTGAATCTATCTTCATCGCCACTACTCGTAGATTCTCCAATTCATCTAAATTCAAAGTTCGTCAAATTGTTTCTCCCATCTCTAGGACAAAGGTGAAGAAGGATTAGGGAATCCCCACATGCCATTGATAAGGTTACTGGAGAATTTTTGGGTGAAATTGAGAAGGAGAGAAACTAGGGTTTAGGGTTCAATTTTTGGGTAGTGATTTAGGCAAAGAGCAACACAAATTTTGGTTTGGGGAAAAACGTTTTTATTTTTGTATTGAGTTTTTTTTTCCTGGCCAATTAGAAATTGGAGGAAGAGTTGAATATATGGGAGGTGATACAATATTTTGGTGAAAATTTTATGATAATTATAAGGTCATACTTGTCAAGTGTTGCTTTTAGAATTATAAAAATAGCACACATCAAAAGTGTAATCATATGTGTAAATAATTGTTGCTAATTATGTAATGATTTGGCAACACTTATAAAGTGTATCCTATACTGTTAAATAGTACGCTTTCTAAGTGTTGCCAATATTACCGTAGTCAAAAGGCAAAAACTAAGGCTACGCTTTAAAAGTGTTGTTACAAATATTTTAGGCAACATTTTAAAAGCGTTGTCCAGATTTAGTGTGGCCTTATGACTAAAATGGTGTAGTGAATCAATCTACTTTTTCAAGCTAGATTTAGGATTACATTCAAACGCACTTTCTCAAGCTAAATCCATAACAACACAATCACTACAATCATCAACTAACAATTTCAACCCTAATACTCCTCAGTCAAGCACTCTTAGAGTACTAAACTAGAATTGTATTTGCAACTACAATTCATCAATTAAAAGACAAACTATTAATTGAACCCACTTCAAATCAATAGTAAAATCAGTCAATATTAATACCCACAAGCTAATTGAAGCATTCAACTACATAATCACACCTCCAAGAATGGTGGTTTTAGTCAAACATTATAAAGAACAAGAAATTGTTTCCATCAAGTGGGGAAACAATCCAAGTACTTGTGAAGACACTTAGTAAAAGTGTTAATAATAAATTAATATGAATAAAATGTGTAACTCAAATCATAATCAAAAATAAAAATCCTTCTTATGAACATGGAATTGGTAGTTTTGTTTGTTGTTCCAGTGGTTGTTTGGAAGAGGAAAGGGATTGTTTCTAGAAAAAATGGGGATGGGTTTTGGTTCTTGTTTGGTTCGGCGATGGTGGAGCTTATTTGTGAGCTAGGTGTTATTTGTTTGAAGGCGGGTTTTGGGTTTCTTTTGGCTGCTTGTTGTTTTGTGTTACTGTGAACAAGGGAATCGGTGGTAGGAGATGGAAGTGAGGGAGAGATTGAGGGGCTCTTTTGGGTGGTAGACTCTGTCGGAGCTAAGGTAGCTTTTCTCCAGAGAAGATAATGAACAAATAAATACAAAATTATAAATTACCCCTCAAATCTTAAAATCTTATCCACCACCACTAACTTAATGACCAAGAAATTGTTTAAATAGAAAAATGAAAACCACCTTAGTACAATACCATTATCTTAAAATCATGGGACAAAACCACTAGTTAATAAAATATTTATATGCAAATCTTATTCTTATTTAAATGTATTTCCAAACTGTGCTAAAAACACCATAATGAATATTCATAAAAGTAAAGAATAAAATGAATATTAACAAATGTAATGAAAAAATGAATGACATGTAAAAAATAAAATTTAACAAAAATAATGACTTAATCAAACCGAACAAATATTCACAACACATTCAACTGATTATCACAGAAAAAATATTAACAAAATTAACCGATTAAATTCCTAATATTTTGAACTATTTAATGAATGAAATACTTAAAAGTATTGCCTTTAAAAATATCATACCGAAATTTGGTGTCAACACCTGTAACAAAAAATAACAAGTAATGAGTATAAGGGTAGAAACAAACATAAATAATACTATAACAACAAAAACAAGACACAAATGGAAGCAAACAAAAAATATTTACTTAAGATCCCTCTCAGAACCTAGATGTCACGAGTGCATAATGGTCGAAATTGAGAGTACAAGTCCAAAAAGTGGACAAAAAGAAAGGCTGCCTCAAAATAAAAAGACTAGCTACACAATACATAGAAGGAGACCAACACATCCAGGATGCCAAGTGCTCACCCTCGTCTGTGATCCGAAGAAGCTGTTGATGGCACGAACTATAACACCCCCCTAATTACTAAAACCAAAATTCGCATGTCGATAAACCATTCCTTAATTACTACAATATGTTTTATTCTGTTTTTAGGAACTTGAAATTTTGCGATATTTGCAAACTTGCTTAACATAAATTGTGGTCGTAATTTAAGGGATTGTATTGGGGTATTTACATAATATACTAATTAGAATCACGTATAACTTGAAAGGGATGTGAGGGATACACATATAGGTATATATGTATGCATTTTGGGCGACCAACTTTTTATTTGGGAAGCCTCCTCTTAGTGCTAGCTGTATAAGGGATAAACATCACTTTTGTGGCTATATTTTCACACCTCCTCTAGTGAATTTTGTTTTCCCTGAAGTCTAAGAACCTTTAGAGCTTTAGAGAACTAGATTGTTTTTCAAAATCACACGAGAAAAACTTGGTCCTTTTGGTTGGAATTCGAGACACACCTTTCCCTTTGGTAAATGATGAAATTTGTTTTCTGAGCTGGGTAGTGTTTAGTATTTTAAGCATATATCGTTCTTTAGAACTCCGTTTACAGCTAATTCATATACCTGCAACTAGGAGTGACAAAATTAGCCCATATAAGTGAAATGAAACCACTTATTCCCTATTAAATTAAATGGATCACTCATATTTTCTTAAATGAATAAATATGGACTTCAACCTATTTTAGCTCATACAAATATGGAAAAAATGGGTAAACATGAGAATACATATATACCCATATATCACTCTCTTATCATAAAAAATCCTAATTGCACTATTTATTTTTTAAAATAAAATATAAAAAATTAGAGTTTGTGGGGGTTAGGGGCCGTAGTGGGGTGAATGTGGTGATGGGGGTAAAAAACAAAATTCAAAAACTTTTATGAAACTTTTTTGGGTGTGGGTGGAAGGTGTCCTAGGGAAGAGGTTGGTGGGGGGAGGGTAGGATTGGGAAATTTTTTTTTAAAAGTTTAAATTTTTTATTTTTTTGAAAAAAAAAAGTTTTTAAAATTATTTTTTGTAGGTTGGGATAGGTGGGGGTGACGGGGTGGGGGTGGAGGGGTAGGGTTTGCCAATTTTTTTTTTTTCAAAAAAGAAGTCTTCTTAAAATTTTTTGGAGGGTGGGGGGAGGTGGTGGTGGGTGGTTGGGTACAAGGGTGGGAGCTGGGGGTAGTGATGGGAAAAAAAATTTAAAAATTTAATTTTTTTATTTTTCCGAAATAAAAGTTTTTTTTAAAAAAAAAAATTGGGGGTAGGGACATATGGGGGTGGTGGGGTGGGGGTGGGGTGTAGGTTTGCTTATACTTTTTTTCAAGAAAAACAATTCAAAAAAAATTTCAAACAAATAGTCCTTTTAATTTTTTTTGGGTGTAGGGGTGGGGCTGTAGAGATAGGGTGGTAGGGGCAAGGTGGGATGGTAGGGGTTGATGTATTAGCAACTTAGCTTTGATTTAATATTTCTTGACTTTAGGAGATTAAAGTGAGTTACAACTATTTTAACCAAACCATATTTGACCAAATCCATATTTACCCATATTTTATATGGGTGGATTGTGATCCAATCCATTTTAACTCAATCCATCCAAATCCGATCCGATCCACCCATTTGCCACCCCTACCTACAACTTCTATGTTTATGTAAAACTATAATATAGTTGTTATGAATTCGAAATATGGGACGCAACATAGGACAAGTTCTGTCCATATTTTGGAATTAGAAATCCTGTATGTTCAACTATTACTGTTTTGATTATATTTTTGTACAAAATATATTTTGCGGTGATTCTTAATTAGTTGCAAGCTTAAGAGATGTACCTACTTCTTTCACGAAGGATATAAAATCCAGTTTTGACGCTTTTCTTTTATAATCTAAGTTGCGACATGAGGTACTTGGTTGGCGAAAATTATTGTTTGGGAGAATAGTCGTATTTGAACAAGCTAGGATTACTTGTGATGATAATCCTATTTTATGTCAACATTATTGAGCAACTATAAAGTAAATATGTTATTTAATTTTATTTTTTAAGGTTGTATGTACTCGTGTACAAGTTGAGGACCTTGATACATTGGTTGGTCTACGGTTTTAACTCTTGAAGTTGTGTTGGAGTGTTTCTATGCTATAGCACTGAGGTTTATTATAAACTTGTACTTTTTCTCTTCTTAACTGTTGGTATATTTGAAAGTTTATCTCGATACCTCTTGTCAATCTGCATTGTCGTGTTGGTAACCTGTAAGGCATTAAAGACACTTGTGAAACTCGCCCACTTGTACAAATTTTGTTTGATCACGTGGCACTGTTGTTGGGACCTGTCCTTCTTGTGGCTGTGACTTTGTCACTCTTGTCATGCCTCGTGATTCAGATCATTTGTCATCTTCACTGTGGATTTTTAGTTCATCTTAAGTATGAAAGTTGTCCAATTTAAGTACGAACTAGAAAGCCATTTTTGATATGGTTCTTGGTTGTCTTGATTATTGGGCTTTGACCTTTCTTAATGCAGGGCATTGGTCTTTCTTGATACCTGCTTATGCTTGGTGTGACAACATGATGTATATATTGGGCGAGCCTTGTTATTAAATCTCTTGGAAAATGGTTCTATGAGCGTTCTTGACATTTGGATCTTAAATATCTAACTTGATACTCTTGATATATTGTTTACTTGATTTATTTATTATATTTCAATTATGCTGCTCATGACTTGAGAAAGGTAGCTTGGTGAATCTGTGGGCTCTAAACTTATACTTTTTACACCACTAAGCTATATATATTTAGCGATAGTTGTTTCTATTGTAGGGAATGATCGAGATGATGTATGAAGCTGCCATTGGAGATGGAGATTTTGAGAGCCTTAAGGAAGATCACATTTGCATATAGGAATCTATATTTTGTATAATCCTTGGGACTTGTACAAGATCCATGTGTTGTATATTTACATGAAATTAGGAATGGTAGTTTGATCATGTCATCATGGGTTGTAATATAAGTATGGCTACATGTTTTGTTGTTTTTATGGTGTTTAAACCCAAGTGTTGTAAAATTAAATTTACTATTTGTTTGAATGTTTGTGTGAAGCATGAACCTGCTAATTTTGGTACTCGAAAGTTACTAATATTATTTTTATATTATTTTTAAGTGTGAGGATAATATATGCATGAAAATCTCGTAAGTTATTTGCTTAGATTATTTTAGAAGGGTTATTCTGCCATAAGTTAAAATTCTATGCAGTTTAAATTTGACATCAAATAAATGTTTAAATGGGCAGGATTCACATCCTTAACTATTTTTTTCTTTATGAAGCTAGTCTCTCTACTAGATTCTAATGAATATGCCCTACGTTAATCACTTTTAAATGTCACAAGTATTATATTAGATTTCTTCTTAAATGGTTGTAACCTTCTGAAAGGGTCGCTACACGAACAATTACTGCTGGTAGTTGGTACTAGGATCTACATCATGAAAAAGATGTTGAGTGTACCATAAGTACCAAACAAATAGGTACTTAGTAGGCAGCATAGGACGACTAAGCAAGAAATGTAAAGACAATATGAATAGATAGAATCATGATACAAAGAGAGCCCAAGCCGAATTTAAAGAAAAAGCACATGAGCATACCAAAAGTAAATCTAAGTAAAACTAAACTAAACCTAACTGGACCCCATAAGCCCAAAAGGTACAAAAAATAGCAATGTCTACTAAGAGTGGAGTACCATGGATTCGAACCCAAGAAGCGAAAGCTCAGTTCCTTGCCCAAGTAACCACAAACACCTAACCAGCCAATCGACGCCTTACCAAACTAGCAAGAGTCACCTCGAGGCATAATTAGAATCAATCGGGGTCGTCCAGCCAGCCAGTCCACTCTTAGGGGCTTAAGATTCTCAACTAGAAAGAGTACACTGGGCTGTGTTGACTCCATAAAGGATCTCAAATATATCAAGGCTGCCAAGCCAGCCAGTCCACTCCCAAGGGCGTAAGCTGCCTAGATAATAAGAGTAACCCGAGGGCGTGTCGACTCTAAAAAATATCTAAATAACCAATACCAAGCCATCGTGGAATGATGTCCACTAACGTGGAATCACAAGGAGACTTAGAGCCTAAGCCACTCCCATCCGAAGTAATTATGAAATCACAAAAATCTCTAGTAAGGCATTGAAGCCCATTAAATATGGAGAGAGAATAGAAGATTCATAAGGCTGCAACAACCCCTAAACTAAGGTAGATACTATATGACTCAAGTCTGCTACTTCTTCTACAAAGAGCTAAGTTGTCCAAAATGATGTCAGGGAAGAAACTAGGCTAATTGGCCAAAAAGATCACATGTCTAAGGCAACACTAGACTAATCATAGAATAAGGCCACACATGCTCAAGTATAACAAGGTAACAATAACAAATCGGTTCGCTATATAATTAAACACATAATCCCTAACTAGCATATTACTACAGTCTAAATAACATTACCCTAAAATGTCATATCTAGTTAAATAAATAATAGTAACAGGTACTGATTAATATTTCAAGGACACTTCATCCAATTCTAAGTGTCAACGATCGCTAGTCAGTATATAACCTAACTAAATGAAATGGGGTCGAATCCCATTGGGAGCGGTACATGTTCAAGATTCAATAGCAAAGTCTGAACATGGTCAAATTAGTCATAGGAATAGACATTATTGAATAAAAACATAATTCAAAGCAGGGGATGACACGAATGTCAAGTAACAAGGGGAGTTTTTGTTTCAAACTATCAACTACAATAGCAGCAAATAAAACGAAATACAATAATGAGATGGGTTCTTGGGATGTGATTCGATTATAGGCTAATATAGACAATGGGTAATTGCACCTATTAGAAAATAGCTGAATATTAGTGAGTAAGCTAAGCCATAGTGGGAATAAACTTTCTCTCAAACAATTTACCTTGAATCAAGTTGGTTTCTCTCGAACACCAACAAGCAAGCAAAATAAGACCAGCCTACATCTTAGTCTATTCACTCTCTCGAGCTAAATATGTGCAATTGAGTTTAAGATTCACTCTCTCGAGCCGAACCCATATCAACCCAATACCCACTGACCATTAATCAATAATCTTGGTTTTGAAACCTCTCTCTCTCTAGCAAGCCAAAAACACGAAGGTAGAATTGCATTTGCAATTATAATTCTTAAATTAAACCACAATTACTGATTAAACTCACTTCTAAACAGCATTTAAACTAACAATTAAAAATACCCTTAAACTAAATCAGCCCATAATCACATAATCACACCCCAAGAATTGGAGTTTTAGATAGACATCATAAAAAGATAAAATTCGTTACCAAATTGTGTTTCCATAAGCTAGGTAAGATTAATTTCATCCTTACAATGCTACAATTTGAAGAATCTCAAACAGCCACTTCCAATTTCTCGAAAGTGAAAAACTTCAATTCTTCAAAGCTTAGGAAAAACTAGAGAAAACTTGTCCCTATACTCAGAGTTCAATACTAAAAAAATATTATTGCTAATTAGTGATTGATAATTTGATACTAAACTAAATGTTTTAAAATGTATTTATAGTTGCCAAAAATATGTTGCGGAGAGCTATTCGACGCAGTAAGTCGGGCTCGCCGATCAGTTCGGTGATCCACCCTTTGGTCAATGTCCTCACCCTTCTGCCTTGGCCTCCCGCTTCCTCAAGTGCTGTAACTTTGGGCGATCCAACACTGCATCGCGGAACCACTCACTGACTGCTCCTTTCTCTCGCCAACATCATTTTCTCCTTCAGGGCTTGGCACTGCATCGCGGAACTTGGCGATCACTAGGTGTACTTTTCTTCATTCTTTCAGCTCGCTTTGTTCCTTTTTGCAACTTAGTGTCCTTACTTTTTTCCTCAATCGATATACCTTGAAATCAAGGGTTTTACATCAGTTATTGGCACAAAATAAGCATTTGAGGACACTAAATCTATACAAATAAAGCCCTAAATGAATCTAAATCTCAGACTCATCAACACCCCCAACTTAAACTTTTGTTTGTCTTCAAGTAAAACTCAAGTTTAGCAGTTTAAATAAGGATGTCTCAAACAGTGCTACACAAGACTCAATCATGAATGCACAGAACAAGACTCAACTTACTCATGTAAGGATCAATTGTGCACTCAATGATTCAAGGTGTGACTCACCATTATCAACGATTCTCAAGTTCACAATACTTGCTTCAAATGCAAGTTCAAGGTCAACAAAGGTACTCAAATGCCCTCACACATAGAATGATTCCATATTCACACACAATGGTTCAACACTTTATAGTTTTGGAATCACATACAACTCTTACACTCAAAAAGATGAACACATGCATGATTCTACCCATAGGTTTGCCCTTATTTTCCAACCAACATTTGTTTTAGATCACTAAGGATCACAAAGGTCTTTTCAAGGCTTATAACGGGGTTGAGTGCAAAGGTATGGTCATTTAGGCACAGTGGCTGCTATCCTAATAAAACGTGATATGAACATCAATTCTTTTCCTTTTCTTCATCATTCTCACTCATGCTCAAAATTCATCCCCTTATTCACTTTCCATGGAATGGCAGAAACCCCATTTCTTTTGGAAGTTTCACAACCTTATTTCACAACCTTTTTTTTTTCTTTTTTTCTTTTTCCTTCTTTTCTTTTTCTCTCTCTCTCTCTTTATTGTATGGAGGGGTTCCATCTTTTTCAAAACCATGGGTAAAGGACGATTTCTTCACACTTCTTGATTTACCTTCTCTTTTCACCTCACCCCCAACTTAGGCTTTTGGCCTAAGTTGGCTATTCAAGAAAACCACATTTCATGAGGATTATAGGAGAAAGGGTAAAGAAAGGTCACAGTTGCTGAAGTTCTTTTCAAGAAAAGGGTAAGGCCCAAAGGGTGTTCAAGCAAAGTTCACACACTCACAAGGTTGGCCACAAAAGAGGTATAATGTCAAATTGTTTCACTCCTTAAAATTGTTGCCTAAGATCATTTCAAGAGATTGCATCACTTAGTCAACTGAACCAACGGGGAAAATTCTAGGTGTCATCACACATGGTTCACGGTAAGCTCATCACACAAGGCATTGGCACCAATATCAAACAAGACTCCACACTTTCGCTAGTATGCAATATTCATCACTAAAGACTCAATGTGATAACCGGCTAGTCACAACGAGATGCAAAAAGTTCATATATTACCTATGCAACTTCATTTGGCCTTATTGTAGATGCACATTCATTTTTGTTCGATTAAGAGCACTATTTGAGTCATCGGTATTGATCATAACCGGTACTCAAATTTGCGCAAGAATAGCCATATTAAAACACAACAAGAGGTCGCACAATTTTTTTGAAAGGTCCAAAAACCATTTGCAATAAAAAAACAAGGATCCACAAGTTCAAACATCCACAAAACAGTGCCAAAACACAATTTACAACACAAAACCCAATGTATAAACAAAGCAATAATCATAAGAGGTAGGTATGGAAATACCTCACCCCACCACTAACAAAAAGGCAATTTGTCCTCAAATGCAATAAAATATTGAAATATCAATGAAAAAACATAGAGGGAGGTAAAGAGGGGTCCTCTCTACACAGTCGCTCTATCTGTCGGGGCATCAGTGCTCGGTGTAGCATCAATAGTACCAGCTCCACGGGACCCAACCATGGTGGTATCTCTTAAGGAGGTCTAGCAAGCAGTCTTGAACATCGCATCCTCAAGATCAGCGAGATCATCATACACAGTAGCATCTCGCTCCCCAAGCTGCTCATTATCTGTCTCCGCCTTTGATGCATCAGCTGCTACATCCATTTGTACGTATCGAGTGGTAGTCGGAGGAATATCAGAAGTAGTTGGATTATCCTCCATCTCAGCTACCTCAAATAAAGTGGTGAAGTCTATAGACTTTAGATAGTCTACATCTTTCCTTAGGTTTGCAACTTCGGCTCTCAAAGTCGTAACCTTTGAAGTCTCCCCCTGTCTACTCTCACAAGTCTCGGCTCTCACTGTGAGGGTGTCAATAGATGCTCGCAAGGGTGTCAGTGCAGCTAGGATAGCACTTTGATTATCCATGGGACTACAACCTCCAACTAGGTAGCTATCACATCTACCAAATAGGTTAAGTGCCCCATCTTCACGATCATAGTCTGAGTAATCTTGGTGGGCTGGGAAGTGCAGGGGCACCAGGAATCTAGGAAGAAGAAGTGGGAGTAGGTGTACCTGAAGTCCCGGAGGCCGGAGTAGGTAATGATGCCTCTGGAGAAATCGTCTCAACGCCAATCTACGGGGATGTGTCCACCAGAGCTGCTCTCCTCCCGTCTACCTCCTTCTAAGTGTACTCGGTCTCTATATGCTAGATATTAGTGAAGGATGAAGGAATGACAACAAAATCTCTCATTTCGTCATGAGGAACTCCAGCACACCGGTATAGCTCCGTAATCAAAACTGAGAAAGGAAGGGACATCTAGCTCTGCTTGGTCCTCATGGCCATCTCCTACTCTAAGATGAGCCATATGTCAATGGTCTCCCTAGATATCATAGACCTGAGGCAGGCCGCCTTAGGATGACAGAGGAAGGACGCATTCTGGAATGACATAACGGAGCTGCTGATAAATCCAAACCGATATGGTGCATCCACATTCAAGTCCTTCTTCTCGATCGGAAATCCAGCCTCAATCCACCTTTGGGTGGTGTCAGAGATGGGCAGAGCTAGCCACCCTTTGAGCTCATCTAAAGGTATCGTAGTGGTAGCCAAATTTGGGTAGTCACATCATGACCCTCTATCAAGTACCGCGTTGATGTGATCACAGCTCCAATATACTACTATCCCTCGTACCATGAGGGACCCCACCGGTCTGAAAGTACTGGCCTTCTTCTTGCCTTTAGAGACCAGGTCACCATATGTAGAATAAAACTCCTAGACCCATGTAGAAATGTATGGGCCTCGGGGCATGGTGAACTACTCAAAACGATGGTACTGGAGTGTTTCCTTCACCATAGAATATTTGCCCTCAAGGCCCTCTATGGACATCATCTTGTATTCGAGAATTGTCCTTAGTTCATCGGCTTTTAATATATTGAGTAGCCGGGGATGAGGAATCTGTACTTTGGCATCGTGTGCGCGTGAGCCGCATCAGATTCCGCTATAGGAGGGGTGGATGTTGGGGCTCTCACTGAGTTAGGACGATACCTAGCACGGATCTCTGCTCGCCTAGATTGTAACGGCTGGTCATCATTTGACTCGATGAATGCAACTTAGGAGTCACAGGACTCTCCCTCGCTGCCAGAATTGTGCTCTGGAACCTTAGTAATGGGATTCTTGTCATTGCCCTTGCCTCCCTTTGGAGGCTCTATTCTTCCCTTTTTAGAAGGATTGGCTGCTCTTTCATTTATAACTATTCCCCGAGCTCTTTTACGGGGGGGGATATCAAGGTTTGTTCGAGCCATATTAGCAAAAATTCATCAAAAATAGTTAGATTTGTTTCATGAAAAGTTGTAGAAAAATAGTTGCAGACACACTCGCTGAACCGCTCGGCGAGTTGCTGAATCACTTTGGCTAACTAGATCGGGCTCGCCAAAATATTTAGCTCAAAATTTCTCTAAAAAATTGGCATGTCAGCGATAGAAGGGCCCTTTCAGCGAATCACCAATAGCATTCAGCGAGCAAGGACTAGCCCACCGAAAGTTACAACATATTTTAGGGGTTAGGGGAGCAGAAAGGGCGATCAAGAAAGAAGATCGGTGAGTCGCCGAGTGCACTTGGTGAACTCAAACTTCTCACCGAAATTTACATAACCCAAACTTAAATTTAGCATGAAATTAAAGGTGATCAAGGGGGATTCGATAAACCGCTGAGTGGTTCAGCGAGCTCGACCCAGCTCGCCAAACTACCCAACGTGCCTACTTTCAACCCCAACTTCCAAAATTCAACCCTGCAGCCCCCGAAAACAAAATCAAAGCACACACCAAGACCCATGGTACCCATGCCCCCAAGATACTCAGATTTCTCCTGGTTTGGCCAAATTTGGCCATCTGACGACTTTAGCCCTTAAGAATGATGTCAACCGCTTCATCAATGGGCAAAGCACGTCATTTGGGACAAATGCGGGTTACTTAGAATTCACCCGACTAGACACAACAACAGCAAAATACAACCCAACAATATCAATCAATTTTTAAGGCAGTAGATTTTAGGAAATCAACTATTAGGCTATTTAGGCATGATATTCAAATTAAAACAGGCACAAAGGAACACAATTACAAATCAGAGAGGCACAACACACATCACAAAGATAAAAACAATTGTACATATGTAAAATTGGTATATACAAGTTTGGGGTTCGGCAAACCAACATTTAATACCGAATAAATAATTTGAAAAGCTAGGTGGCAAAGAATTCCAATTCTTACCACACAATCAATGACTAAATAGAATAAAAGCACGAAAATACAGGAAAATATAGTACAGGTATGAGTTTAGGAAGTTAAAAAGTGGGGTAATTTGAAAGATTTTGAACTTTTGAACCTTTGGCATTTAAGACCGTCCAGTTCTCACCCATTCGGCGACATTAGTTTTGCTCGCCGACCCACTCGGCGACACGCTAAGTGGGTACTTACCTCACCGAGTTTTATAGGACCTCCAGCTAATGTGGGGGTCCAAACGGCGGACAAAGTCATGATCATTGACCCATTCGGTGACATGCCGATTTGCTCTTGGGCTCGCCGAGTTTTACAGACTCCAATTTCAAAATTACTTGAGTCCAACGGCGGTCTAAGTCGGGCTTGCCAACCTCTTCGGCACTCGTCGACTAGACATTTTACTCATCAATCTGCACTTTTCAAACACATTCCACAAACCTGTACAATCAACATACATAATTATTTCAAAAACAAAAAGAAAGCAAATAAAACTTGGGTTGCCCCTAAAGCAGCGCCTTAGTTAATGTCGTGGCAATATACAAGTCCTTGCTCAAGTTTCATTTCTGGGGTTTGCCTCAATGTCACTAGGCAACCCTTTTCTTTGCTTTGGGTAGAGACAAGACAACACCTGAACCATTTGGGTCTCTATTAGCTGAATGAACGTGGAGTGAGAGGTTGTCATCTGGCTCAACATTGAGACATTCTCTTTTTCTCCTTCAACACTCTGTCGTGCTCTTCAACTTTTTGGATAATGAGTGACAGTATCTCCTCAATCTACCCACCCTCATACTCCTTGGGCTTTTTACGCTTGTGAGGGGGAATGTACCTATATTTCATTTTGTACATTACTTCCAATTCTATGACTTTCTTGGCCAAGAAATCTAGCTAAGTCACAAATGTGGCCAATTCATGGTTCCTTTTTGTCTCCTTATTGACTTAATAATGCCATCGAGGAGTTGGGATGTTATTTCATATGGTAGTTGTATTAGACTACATGGAGAAAGTTGGTAAGCCATTCTTCTATGCTCCGAACCAAGACCTCTGTAGAAATATTCCAATAATATCTTATCTGGGATTCCATGAGTTAAGCACTGCTACAATAGTGCCTTAAATCTTGGCCACAACCCATGGATAGTCTCACCCTCCAATTGGGTGAAAGTTAGGATGTCATCCCTAAGAATCATCAATCTCAGAAGAGGGTGGTCAATTGGTTCACCGATGCTACAAGATATGCTCATTTCCTATGTTCAAAACAACAACACACAAACCAAAACTAAAAGTAACTAGATTCAACTACGACTAACAAGAACAAAATTCAACTTAACCAAAGAATATTAACCAACACCGCTCCCCCGTAGCGGTGCCATTTTGATTAACGTTTCAAGGACACTTCATCCAACTCTAAGTGTCAATGATCACTAGTCAATATATAACCCAACTAAATGAATTGGGGTCAAATCCCACCGAGAGCGGTACGTGTTCAAGATTTAATAACCAAGTGTGAACATGGTCAAATCAGTCATAGGAATAGATATTACTGAATAAAAACATAATTCAAATAAGGGGATGACACGAATATCAAGCAACAAGAAGGGGTTTGTTTAAAACTATCAACTACAACATTAGCAGACAAAACGAAATATAATAATGAGATGGGTTCTTGGGATGTTATTCAATTATAGGCTAATATAGACAAACGGGTAATTACAACCATTAGAAAATAGCTGAATATTACTGAATAAACTAAGCCATAGAGGAAATAAACTTTTTATCGAACAATTTACCCCGAATCAAGTTGGTTTCTCTCGAACACCAACAAGTAAGCAAAATAAGACCAGCGTACACCTTAGTATATTCACTCTCTTGAGCTGAATATGTGGAACTTAGTTTAGGATTCACTCTCTCAAGCTGAACCCATATCAACCCAATACACACTAACCATGAATCAATAATCTTGGTTTTAAAACCTCTCTCTCGAGCAAGCCAAAAACACAAAGGTAGAATTCCATTTGCAACTACAATTCTTAAACTAAACAACAATTACTGATTAAACTCACTTCTAAACAACATTTAACTAACAATTAGCAATACCCATAAACTTATTCAGCCCATAATCACACCCCGAGAATTGGGGTTTTACCTAGACATCATAAAAAGATAAAATTGTTACCAAATTGTGTTTCCATCAACTAGGTAAGATTAATTTCATCCTTACGATCCTCCAAGTTAAAGAATCTCAATGACCCACTTCCAATTTCTCAAAAGTGAAAAACTTCAATTCTTCAAAGCTTAGGAAAACTAGAGAAAACTTGTCTTTATACTCAGAGTTTAATACTGAAAATTATAATTGCTAATTGATGATTGATAAATTGATACTAAACTAAATGTATATAAATAAATTTATAGTCGCCAAAAATATGTTGGAAGAGCCATTCAGTGCAGTAAGTCGGGCTCACCGATCAGCTCGGCGATCCACCCTTTGGTCAATGTCCTCACCCTTCTGCCTTGGCCTGAAGCTTCCTAAAGTTCTGTAACATTGGACGTTCCAACACTGCATCGCGGAACCACTCACTGACTCGCTGACTACTTTTTTCTCTCACCAACTTGATTTTCTCCTTCAGGGCTTGGCACACTAGAACTTAGGCGGGCAAGAGGCCATTCGGCGACTCACCATGTGAACTTGGCGATCACCAGGTGTACTTTTCTTCATTATTTCAGGTTACTTTATTCCTTTTTGCAAATTAGTATCCTTGATTTGTTCCTCAATCCATAGACTTGGAAATCAAGGGTTTTACATCAGTTATTGGCACAAAATAAGCATTTGAGGACACTAAATATGTTCAAATAAAGTCCTAAATGAGTCCAAATCTTAGAATCATCAGCTACCCTCCCCGAATTCATTATAATCAACATGCATTCATACATTCGAGCTTAATCGAATAGAGAGGAAGTAATAGCCTATATTTAGGCCGACAAAGCGTGCCCCAAATCATGATGTCAGAGCTTTCCTTTTCTGAATGGCCTCGGGACTCTACCAAACTATCAAGAATAAGATTACAACATCAATACATCCATTTCAATACTAAGAAAATATAATTTTGATATGGACCAATTTCTAAGTAGAACAAGAATCGTGCTAGAATTTCCAAAATTGACTTTGTCACTGAGCCTTAAATATTACCCCAAAATAATCTTCCAAATGGAACGTAACAAAAAACAACCATACAGATAATCACCAACAAGAACAACCAAAAAATCTAACGCAGCCTACGATAATAGAAATTTACCTCAAACGAAGAATGCCCACTAATCTCCAATCACACCACAACATTGCCTCGAATTCCAGATGCACATGACTTCCAATCACCCTATATCAAGATAAAATGAACAAAAAATAACTTATTGAACTTTGTACTCCAAGTTGAAACCACGTTTAGTCTTTAAATAAAAAGCACCATAGATTTGTTCTTCACGAACGTGGCCTAGAGTGCTCACGATCGTAGAGCAAAAGAAGGTTCCCCTTCGCAAACACGGAAAGGATCCCATGAATGAAAAGAAAAGAGAGGCTTGGGGTCCATGATCTGTCCGAGTTCCCTCGAATGTGAAGGCTAGGTGGCTCAAAAGCATATTTGTTTATGATAATGCATGTTTGGAAGCTTTCAAGAGTTTGAAAAAGAAACTCAACTCGACCTTTATCATCATAGCACCATATAGGAATCTCCGTTTTGAAATAATGTGTGTCGCTAGTGGCTTTGCATTAGGAGTTGTTCTTGGCCACTGTATAAACAAGTTTTTTCATCCCATCTACAATTCTAGAAAAACCTTGAATTGTGCTCAAAAGAGTTTTATTATCACTAAACAAGAGTTATTGGCTTTTTTGTATGGATTTGAGAAGCTTAGAGCCTACTCATTTTGTACCAAAGTTATTATACATACTGACCATGCTTCTCTATGGTACTTAATGGCATAGAAAGAGGCAAAACTGAGACTATTTCAATGGGCGCTCTTTCTTCAAGAATTTGATTTTGAAGTGAAAGATAGAAATGAGTGGGAAATACAAGTAGTTGACCAGCTACCGAGGCTTGAATCACATGCTAGAGTAGTTGTGGAGAGAGATATTGATGATGCTTTCCCTGATCAATCATTAATGTTAATTTCTACATCATTTGTTCCTTGTTATGCTAATTTTCAAAACTTTATTGTATGTGGGTTGTTAGTTGATGATTTGAGTAGCATCAAAACAGTACATTCTTATTTGATATGAAGAAGTATATATGGTATGAACCATTCCTCTTTAGGGATATTGAATTTATTTAGGATTTCTAGTTTACATGTTTCTATCTAGATTGTGAATAGTTGTCATTAATTTTTTTTGGTTTGTTTCTATGGATTTTTGTGATCATGATATATTTGGGATTGGTATTCCCTGTACAAACTCATGGCCTTATGGTGAAACAAATGTGATAATCAATTGAGGCTTAGGGTCATGGCAGAAAAGTTCATTTGGGGAAATAAGGCAATACACCTACTCCCCTTGTGATGAAAAGTCATCAAACGTGCACCTAGCTCGGTGCTATTACGTGGTCGAATTTGAGTTTAGACTTTCTACTCTTGGGCCAAACATAACAACAATTGTGAAGTTCAAAACTCCTCAACATCCAATGGCTGAAAAAAAATGAATAAGGGTCTCATGTCTTGCACCATGCTTGGTGTGATGTGACGATCCAACTCATGTTCGGGATTGAAATTTTTAAAGATAATACAAGAGAAATAATTGAGGTGTATATATAATATATCTTTAGATTTTTCAACCAACCCAAACTAGTAACAATCCAAGAGTCAAAAATAAATAGCATGATTCTAGAGTTACGAGAAAAAGACTAAAAGATCATAAAAGGCAAGTTTAGTTCATGTCAAAATTAGAGTTTCACTCACTTGAAGGCCATAAATTATAAAGTTCAATGCTCAAAAGGCATGTTGAACCTCTCACTCTTGTCCAATGATCCAAAATGAAAGCATCACTTGAAGTTGGGTAAGAAATTTTAGTCTTCAAAGTGGAGATATCGGGTGCAACACTTGATGCTCTCTTGCACTCCTCATAATATTTAAATTGAAATTGATCTTAAGTTGGGGTGAAAGTTCATAGCCTCAAAGTGGAAACACAAAGGGTGATGTACATAGAATCAAGCCACGATGTTAAATTGTGTGTTTAATGGGAGGCACCCCATCGTTATCTAACTTAGTTAATTTTTAGGCATTGATTTATATATTAGATTTAATTCTTTTCTTTTTTAATTATCTTCATGATTTTATGGTTTTTGGAATTAATTTGAACAGGTTTGAAGACACGAATAATGAAAGAAATGAAATTTGGGTCTAAAACCCTATCAAAATATGACTTGGGAAGCTTTTTGGGTGCACATGCTCACCCCATAGCTCCTAGTCCACCAAAATGGACAATGAAAAACTTGCCAAAAAGGTCCTCAGAACTTGCAAATGCTAACAATAATTTGCTTAAGCGAAGTCCACTAAAGAGGCTCCCTCTAGAAAAGCAATCATTGCATAAGCGGAGTGGCACTTGATTAAGTGTATCTCATTATTCAATGAGAGGTCGCAAAAGCAACCAATTGTCTCTTAAGAGAAATTAATAATTTAAAAAGGTAGTGGATGGAAGCCAAACAGGCAACGCACCAAAAATAAAAGGTCAAACTTCATGTTCTCTCCCTCAACTATCTCAAATTGTTTTGAAACTGGTGGTATTCATTTTTCAAAAACAATTTGAATTTTACTAAGTCAAGAATGGAACACAAACTTTGTTTTGAGAAGGCGGTTGTGGTCGTGTATAACCAACATCGAGTTTTCTCTCTCCAAATGCAAGGAATCTATTATTCAGATTTGATGAAGATGTAGCTACTTCTGGAAAGAGGCATCTAACTTTACAATATTGATAACAACTTCAAACATCTGGTTTGATATGCTTTGAAACTGATTCTTACAAGGTGAATAAGCAATGGGTGTGGGAATTCTATGCAAACCTAATGGAAACCGACATGACATAAAGGTTTATCACCATTGAAGGAAAGGTTGTCAACTATCAAGTAAAGGAGGTTAATACAATATATGGACTACTCAATCTTTATATGCAATACTTCACAAAAATGATATTGTGAGTCAAGTGCTTGGCTAGCTTCAAAGATTTGTCCATGCAGAAATAGTCCCCAACTGAGAACATTAGCAACATTCTAGTGTTATAAGTACAAATAGTGGCATGTGAACTTGATTATGTCCTACTGAATATAGTCCATTTGATTGTGAGTGAGTTTCGAGAATTCAAAATGCATAACAAACTATCCCTTGTTGTTCTTGCTCTGATCATGGAGCTATGCAAACAAGTAGAGGTTCTCCCGGATGACACTTGGATGAAGTCTAAAATTCCAATCTTTCCCCTTAAAATGTGTGGTGAGGGCAGAGTGGTAAAATGCAGGAAGAGGAAAGTTGACTGTGACAAGTCTGTGCATATGGAGGATGAGTATCCTACATCTCCAATTTTGGGTCCTTTTGAGACATTGGCAAGTGAGTTGAAGATTATCAAAGAGATAGTGATGAGGCTACCTTAAAGGGTAGGTGATTCATCTTCGAGGCCAGTATCATATATGCCTAAAATTGAGTTTGATACCCACTTGAAAGATCAAAGGAAAAAGAAAGCTCAACTTGCAAATCTGGAGAAGGGCTACACCAGTTTGGCTAAATCATATGGTGAGTTAAGCATCTAATATAGAAAAATGAAGAAGCGGGAGATGAGTAGAGATAAGTTCTTTACTCAAATGTGGAAAGGACTTAAAGGCCTTTGGAAAGTGTTCAAAGCAAATGAACAACTCCCAAATTCTAGGCCAGAGAAAGATGGAGATCAGCCTGCTATATGGAGGGATGATAGTGGAGTTGATGATAGTGAGGCCACCGACACTAATGAGGATGATTGAGGAAGCCAAGGAGCCCTTCATGTTCTCTTTATGTGTTTCCTAGTGTGTTGTGAGGACACACCATTATTTTTAGTTGGGGGTGCTCCCCTTCGAGTTGTTTTATCTTGTGTTGATTGGTATTTTGGATGTTTTTGTTTATTGTGAAGGTTGATTTTATTATTTATTTTGGTTTTATCATAGTAGAATCATTTGTTAGTTTCTTGTTGAATTTTTTTTTTGGATTGTAGTATTTCATCTCGTATGCCTTGTAGCAGGAGAAATGTGAGTTTGGAAGACATTGCAAAGGCTAAATGTAAAGGGGCCAATATTTTCCCAATGATAGATTGAGTGACATCATTCTTAAGGGAAAATCATCATTTCTTTGAGTATTGTTGGCTTTTTGGTGCTTTGATATGAGGTTGTGACTTACTTGGTACTAATAAATTTAGTCAATCCTTGTGAATCGTAAAATGAGGCATCCTCCAATTTTTTTTGTGAAAATGAATAATTTTCTGACAATGTTTTGACTCTTTTTGTGACTCCAAATGATTGGGTGGTGAAATAAAACTAAATTCTTTGTTCTTGAAAAGGAAGTGAAATTGAGCCGTCTTGAATAGTTTCATGCCATGTGTGGTAAGTCTTTATTGAATAATGCCTTGTGTTCACTTTTGTCACCTAGAAGTGGCCCGGTTAGTCTTGAAATGTTGATCTTGATTGAGTTTTGTTGATGAAATGGCATTAGGCATTCTTTGATTGTCCTTGAAGTCTACTTAGCCTAAAAATCCCACATTTGCACTAAAAGTATCCTTAGTTGTCCCATTTAAGCCTTATCCTTTGTATTGGCAACCACATTTCAAGACTTGCCCTTTTTAAAAAAGTAACCTTCTTTTGAACCCTTCCCTCCTTGAACTTGAGAATTGTGAAAGTTGAGGCTAAAAACCTAAGTTGTGAGTGATACAGGAAACTCATAAATAAGATTCTTACCACATGAGAGCTTAAAAAATGAGTTTGAGAATGGAGGAAAAAGTTTCGAAGAAAAAAAAGTTGTGAAAAAGAAAGATAGGGATTGATTAAATGAGACGTGAATCCTCCAAAAAAGATGAAAATTGTTGCATGTGGGGGATTCTAGAATTGGAATATGAAAGGAAATATAAGAAAATATTGTGAATTGTGCATTGATTTGAAAAATGAAGAAAAAAAGTGGAAAAGACCATGCATAATGAGTTGTTGTGTAGTGTTCAAGGAGGGTGTAGTCACTTGTACATAAATTATTTCCCAACCTTCCCTAAACCTAAATTAAAAGCTTAACAAAGTCCTTTGAGATCTCCAACCAAAGGAATTTGAGTCGACGTTGATTGAAAATATTAGCAAGCCTATGTTGTGGCATTTGTGTGCTTGAGATGATTCATTATGAGAGTGAGTGTTTGCATCTTTGTCCCTTGTATTGTAAATACTTGTGTGTGCTTTTGTGGGACATTCCATTTCTCGTGAAGGCGTGAAAATTAGGATAGATTGGTAATGTTGAGAAATTCCTAAATTGAGTCAAGGCAAGTTGTTAGTTTACTAGTAAGTGTGAGTTGCTTTCTGAGAATTCTTATTGTAACTTGATCATCCTTGAAAATCATTGAGTTTTGAAAATTTTCTTAAGCTTGAGGGAGTTGCTTGGATTTGAAATCTCTTGCATGCTTGCTAATTATTAGCACCAACCAAAGCTATGACCATGACATTTAGTTGAAGTAGACGAGTATCGTGCTTACATTGAAGGTCTGTTGTGTTTTTTCATTTTGTTTTTCTTGAGGACGAACAAAGTTTTAAGTTGGGGGTGTTGATGAGTTACGGATTTTCACTCATTCGCGGCTCTTTTCTTGTGATTTTGTGGCCCTCAAGTAGAGAAAGAGGCTGATTATCCTCTGAATTATGTTTATTTAAGATGGAGGAAAAATAATGTCACGACCCAAGGGTACCCGCTAGATGTAACATGGCGTATAGAACCCCGAAGGACTCTATACAAACCACTTAGTCCTCATAACATAAGCAATAGAACAATAAGATTAAAAACACATTTCAAGTCTAAAATTTTCATAAACGAAAGCGGAAGTCTATACACTAAGCCTCAACATAGGCATCTATTACAATGTTTGAATGAAATACGGTTCTAGCCCATACAATATGTCCAAAAAGGGAAATACATGAAAGGAACAACAACATAGGAAAAAGCCGTTCTCGAACCATGAGGACTCGCTCTTGCCACAAGAATGATCACCTCGAGAACCGGACCCTACACTTGGGAAAAATGAAGGAAAAGTATGTGTTAGTATAAAAATACACTACGTATGATAGCTATGCATAAAAACATTGAAAACATGTTAAAAGGAACATTTCATTGGAAAGTATGCAATTTATCAATTTAAACATGACATACGAGTTTAGAAAATCATAAGTCATAAACCATAGCCAACATAATCATAATCATCTTCAAAACCTTTGAAACTCATATACATAGCTTGTTGAGTAACCATAGTTCATTATTCATATTTTTGTTCTTGTTGTGGGAATAGGCCTTAACCGACATGAGACCCTCTGAGTTACAAGATGATCCCCTAGTGTTACCCACACCGAAAAGGGGTGTCCTACTTACCTAAGGTAGAACTATACTTTTAGCTTAGGTGAATCCATTAGCTAAATAACCTATGGGGGCACAGAGTTTATGGGATAAGGAGATTTCTATTAGAAATCCGGCCTCAACTATCTTGACGGCTTCCATTCCAAATGATTGCTTCTAGAAACCCGGCCTCAACTAACGTAAGGGCTCCCATCTCATATCAATATCCACTCAATGCTAAGAATTAATTCCCATGGAGTACTTATTAAGTCTTGACTTACTTCATATTCATGGAAGAATGTCTTGACACTCAATCCATGCTTAATTCATAAGATAGCTCTTACATCATGCGTGAGAATAACCTTTCACCTCCATGTCTACATATAATTCTAGATTCAATTAGGTGAGAAAGCCTTTCAACCTTAGAACCTTTATTATTTGAGAAAACCTTTTACATCATACCATATTCATACATAATTATGTACATGAGAATATCCTTTCAACAACACAACAACTACATCATAATCATAGCCACTTCACTCTCAAAGCATTCAAAAAACATTTACATAGATTTCATAAACATGCATAAACCTCATACTTTACCCTTTCAAGGTTCAAATATCACTTCCAATCAACACATCTAGAATTCAAACATTAGACATGGATATCATCATAATTCAAGTAACCCAATCACTACATGCATAATTTCATAGCATTCCTCTTTCATCAACAAACACCCATATCACAAGATCACAATTGAGAAATAAAGGGATTTCATGGGTTCATTGGGATTCATCATAAAAACCATAGGAATTAATCAATTCATGCTTAATGTAACATAGTTCAACCATTAGAATCAATTTTGAGAGGAACCCATGACTTTGGAATCAAACCCTAACATTTGGGGATTTCTATCTTTGAAATTTAGATTTTGAAGGGACTCTATGGATGAAATCTATCCACGGATAAAGACTACCATACCTTAACAACAAAGTCCAATGAATTTGATGTGAAGAACCTTGCTTCTTGATCCCTGGCTATAATCTCCTTCTTCTTCTTCTTTTTCTTCTTCAAGTTCTAGAGAGAATATTTTCAGAGAGGATGAACTTTGGGATTTATTTGGGTTTAGCAAATAATGAGTTGAATGGGTTGGTTTTTTTAGTTAAAATGACTTATATAGTTACCCTAAGTTAAGGAAAAATGACCTCATTTAAGTTCTACTAAACCGGAATTACCCAAAACACCCTCCATTTTAAGTGACCTGCCTAGGGACCATGAGAGGCCCCATGAGCCATGGTTCCCTCCGTGGACCTTGAGGCAGTGGCTTGGCCACCAATGCTTGGTCTCTCAAGTGGTGAAGGCATTACCACGATCCTTCCCACGAGTCGTGGTCTTCACCACTAGCCGTGAAGTGGCTTGTGGAGATGAGCCATTGTTGGGAAGCCTTAGGGAGGCTATTGCCTCACCACCATGAGTGGCACTATGGGGCATGTGACCACCAAGGGCCGTGAAGGTCCTTGTGTCATGGTGGGCAATACCCTGGGAGCTTTGTGCAGCCTTGGCCCCTTCCCTTGGCTCTTGCCCTCTTGCCCCTGGCCCTTGGCCACCTCCAGGACTCTAACCCTCACGCTTAGCTCTAGTTTAGCCTGCTAATTCACGGGGTGTTACAATATCTCCCCCTTGGGAACATTCATCTTCGAATGACGATCTAGACACCTTACGGAAGTAAAGACTAAAGACTAGCAGCTCATCATGCATTCAACATCAAAACAAATGAATAATTCAAAAAAGGAAGCATGAACTCCAACTAGCTCAAACATAATCAATGTATCTCAAGGAAGTAGGAACTACATCTAAAAACCTATTATACATGAAATCTCAACATCTCTCATGTTCTTGGGAGGATTACCTTCCCCAAACTATAAGCATCCTCAACACAATCTCAGGGAGCCTTTATGCAACTATACTTTCAAAAAGCACAACTAAGGCATGTTCAACAATTCATCTCATGAAGCATATAGGAAACTCTTACTTAATACACAACAACATGAGGAAAATCAATCATAAAAACTCATTTTCTTAATAAACATAAATTTCTCAATAAGATGTATAACATAGGGAAATCATGGAGAAATTTAAATAACACACATGACTCCCAAAACATGGAAAACTCAAGAGGAGCTACTTACCTCAAGCTAGAGTAAGAGTAGAAGGAAAAAGATGAGGATAGCGGGACTTTATATCAGCTTTGGCCTCCCAAGTAGCACCATCAACTAGTTGATTCCTCCATAGAACCTTCACGGAAGCTATTTCATTATTTTTCAACCTCTTAACTTGCCGGTCTAGAATCTCTATCGAAACTTCCTCATATGAAATACTTTCATTAACCCCCAACCCTTATAAGGGGATTATGGATGTTGGATCTCCAACACACTTCTGGAGCATAGAGACATGAAAAACTAGATGCACCGAAGCTAACTCACTTGGCAAATCTAACTCATAGGCAACTTTATCAATACGCCTCAAAATTTTGTATGGGCCTACATACCGGGGACTAAGCTTCCCCTTCTTGCCAAATCTCATCACACCATTCATGGGTGAGATTTTCAAATAGACCCAATCATTAACCTCAAATTCTAGATCCCTCCTCCTTACATCGGCATAAGACTTTTTCTGGCTTGGAGCCATTGTCAATCTCTTTCTAATGAGTCAGACTTTCTCAATGGCCTCTAAAACTAATTTGGGAACTATAAAATCCATTTCCCCTACCTTGAACCAAAGAATAGGAGATCTACACCTCCTACAATACAAGGCCTCAAATGGAGGCATACCAATACTTGAGTGATAGCTATTAATGTAGGTAAACTTTACCAATGGCAAATAGACATCCCAATTACCTTTAAAGTCAATCACACATGCCCTTAATATATATTCCAAAGTTTGGATAGTGCACTCCACTTGCCATTGGTTTGGGGATGAAAACCCGAGCTAAGCTTAACCTTGGTGCCTAGACCCTTTTAAAAAGACCTCCAAAATTGAGAAGTTAATTGAGGGCCACGATCGGAAATGATTGATAAAGTCAATCTAGGCAACTTCACCATTTATCTTAATACAACTTAGCATAGTCCTCCATCGAATAGGAAACCTTGACGAGAATAAAGTGAGTTAATTTGGCAATCTGATCTACAAATAACCCATATAGAATCATGTTGTCTCTAGGTGCGAGGCAAATCCACAATAAAATCCATATTTATCTCTTCCCACTTCCAAAAGGGGATATCTATATATTTGGATAAACCTCCCAGTCTTTGATGCTCAACCTTAAATTTTTTAAAATTAGGGCACTTAGTCACAAATTCTGCAATATCTTTCTTCATCCCATTCCACCAATCCCACAAGTCAAGGTACATCTTGGTGGCTCCTAGGTGAATAGAATACTGAGAACTATGAGCCTCCGACAATATTTTCTCTCTCAAGTCATCAACATTAGGAACACACAAACAACCTTGGTTTCTAGGTACATCATCTCCCCCTTGGAAGAAAGCCTCAAAGGATATCTTAAGTAGCGCCTTTTTCAATTCAACCAAATTAGGATCAAGACCTTTCTTGGATTTCACACCCACCATAAAAGATGATTCGGACCCATTATGAACCATGACACAACCATTGGTGGAATCCACTAAGTGAACACCTAACTGGGTCAACCTATGAACATCCCGAACCAACTCTTTCTTATTTTTTTGAATATGAGCCACACTACCCATAGACAACCTACTAAGAGCATCCGCTACCACATTCGCCTTGCCGTGGTGATAAAGAACAATCATGTCATAATCCGTCAATAATTCATGCCACCTCATTTGGCGAAGATTCAAATCCTTTTGACTAAACACATATTGTAAACTCTTGTGATCTGTAAGTACATCAACATGAACCCCATATAGATAATGCCTCCAAATCTTTAAGGAAAAAACAATTGCCGCTAACTCAAGGTCATGGGTAGGATAATTCTTTTTTGGACTTTAAGTCATGGGAAATCACCTTACCATTTTGCATAAGCACACATCCCAACCTAACTCGAGAGGCATCACAATACACCACAAAGCCATCCGTACCTTCAGATAAAGTCAACATCAAAGCGGAGGTAACTCAATCATTCAACTCTTGGAAACATTTCTTACAAGCTTCCGACCAAATAAACTTAGCCTTCTTTTGAGTCAAAGCCGTCAATGGAGAGGCAATGGAAAAAAATCCCTCAACAAACCTGTCATACCCCAACCCGAGGTGAGGCGAACAAGTGCCATATGAACATTTCCTTTACAACTGACCTATGATGAGAAAGTGAACTACTATGCAGATAGATTTACTAATGAGAAGCTATATATACAACACATGTCGACTAGCTAAACTGATACATGTGACAATTAAAATTATGAATACAGATGATAATTTTACAATGTCTATAAAGCCTCTACTGGAATCCATACCGTACCACTATGAAAATATACATAGTAAAGACTTGGCAAAGTCCCGAATCAACCTGGAGCTCACCAACAACCGTTGAGTATCACGTACTTCTATTGGGGAGATCTACTAGTTGAGTACATGTACCTGCAGCATGAAATGCAGCGTCCCCAATAAGGGACGTCAGTACAAAAGAATGCACTCAATATGTAAGGCATAATACAACCATATGTAAAATGAGAGCTCAAGTGAAAGAAAATACAAATAGAGAAAGATTTGAGACCACCTTTGATTAAACTTGTGGAATCCTGTATTTACATTCTTTTCTTTACTTTTTGTGTGTTATAATCTTTATAAGACATATGATACAAATGACCAGTTGATCAGTGGAGAAGATGATGACCCATGCTAGGCATTTTAACACATGGTATGTTGTCTTCGTAATCCCACAAATTGGAATCGGCCCATGCTAGGCTTTCGCCCCTAATGTCACGACCCGAGAGTACCCCTAGACATAACATGATGTACCTGACCCCGAAGGGGTCTCGTACAAGCCTCTAGCATCATCATTACATAAGACATAGAAAATAATATGGAAATTTAAAACTTTTACAATAGAAGTTCAACTTCACTTTTCATAAAGGAAAATCATAGGAAATCTAGACTTTGTCTCGTACACCATCTAAAACATAGGAATACAATGTTTGGGACTTAGCCGTTTACATCAATAAAAGTCTCAACATGAGAAATACAATATAAACAAGGAAATAGGAAATCCCGTCTTCGAACTTGAGGACTCACCACAACTTGGAGATGAGCAATCCAAGTCTTCTTCACAAGGAGAGCTAAAGTCACCTAGCCGTAACCTACTCTCATTAAGATGTAGAAGGAAGAAGGGGTTAGCACATAATATGTAGTAAGTATGGAAACATGCATAAAATCCTTAAATATGATAGAAGGACATTTATATTTGAAAATTATACATTTTTCATGTTTAGAAACCAACAAGCATTCACAATGTACAACATAAGCCATAATCACACTTACGCACATTACATGGTAATATCAACACCTTAGCAACCTCTAAGGAATAATTGTGCAATGTATAGTTGGCATCCCATAATACCAACCCTACTAAGTACCCCCTTGAAGCTCCCTTGGTCATGTGTATCATCTTTAGACCTCATTATAATCATTAGTCACCAATATGGAAATAGTCATGAACATTACTTTGAATACAAGGAAAGTCATTCATAATAACTAACCATTCAAGACAAATGTATGCATTTGTATATCATCACAATATAAAGGAACCACCCCACAACATCATATCAAGTCCACTTGTGCAATGTGGAAGTAAGGTCCCATACCCCTACTCCTACTAAGCAAACTCACCAAGAAGTCATAGTATAGTGCATGTCTCATTCATTATTATTCATTTAGGGTAGAATAGCCATAATCGATATAGATCATGTGAGCTACATGGAATCCGGTGTCTTGTAACCCCACACCGAAAGAAGGTGTCCTACTTGCCTAAGGTAGGACTAAATGTAATAGCGTCTAGGTGGATCCACTAGCTAAGTTCTATCTTGGCACATAGTTATAGGATAGGGATATTGCTTCTAGAAACCTGCCCTATTGCATTGGCGGAAGGGCTTCCATCTCATGAGTTCACTTTGAATGACCCTCCCTATTGCATTGGCGAAAGGGCCCTTACATCGTTGTCTATATCCACTCGGTGCTAAGCGTTATTTCCCAAATTATACATAATTAAGTCTTGAATTGCATTTACATGTGTGAAGGAATGCTCTATCCCTCATTCAATACAATCCATCAAAATAGCTCATAGATTCATTAAAGGTGATTCAACCTTAGAATCAACATTAGTTTGTGAGTTGAACTTTCACATTACATTCATATTGTTTTCATGAGAAATAGAATTTCAATCAACACAATACATCGTTATCATCCTAGACTATTCATCCATCATTAGGTATAAGGGTAAGGGAAGAACAATCTTTCAACAATACCATACTTTACACATTAGTCATAGTAGATTTACTTTCTAAATGAATCAATAGGTTATACACAACTTCCATCAACATGTACAAACCCTATTAAATTACCCCTTTTCAAGATCATGAATCATGTTTCACAATTACACCTAAAGATACTACAATAGGCATGAACAAAACAAGATTCAATAACTAAATTCACATAGAAACAATCCATAGTAGTCACCTTGCGTCAATACACCCATCACATTACTTGAAATTAGGGTCATGCGGGTGTTCATGGGTTTAAGGAGAATTTTACAATGTAAATAACCATTAAACATCAAATCATCCATAATATAATGCAATTAACATAATAAAATCATATTTAGGAAGAACCCATGGTTTGAATAGAAACCCTAGTTTTTGAACAAGTTACCAATTTCAAAATTATGAGTTGAAGGGTTACATGGAGAAAAGTGTTCCATGAATCAAGGTCCCCATACCTTAATTGACGTTCTCCCACGAAATTGGAGTGAAAATCTTGGAGCTTGAACCCTAATCTCGAGCTTCTTCTTTGTTCTTCAATGGAGTTTAGACAGAGAATATTTTGAGAGGGAAGCGGGTTTGATTTTGAGTTAGTGAGTTATGAGAGTTAAAAGACTAGTTTAATACTTAAAAATACTTTAATATACTTAAAATAACTTATAATAACCATCCCCCACCCTAACCTAATTAATTAGTGATTTACCAAACCATCCCTACTCAGGCCGAACCTAGGTAGCTTGTCCAGGCACGATCCATGAACCCCAAACCACGAAGTGTGGATGGGTCCACTGACCGTCTTGGCTATCCATGGTTTATTTTAAAGAGGGGTAGCTCGAGGTGTAGGTGTGGAGAATAAGTCTCAACTCACGAGACCCTTCCACGAGGCGTGAGTCGGTCTACGGACAGTACTGCACGCTCGTGGAATGGTACTGAGGCTAGGAAATTTTGGGGGTCCTTGGATGAAACCAAGTGTTGACTCATGATCCCCACCTACGGGGCGTGAGTCAACCTACGCCTCATAGGTTGCCTTTCGTGGATGAGGTTGCTTTGTACAACTTTTAGAGCAGCCCCTTAACTCTCATCAAGGACCCTTGTGGGGGTCCTCATGGGAGCCATGCCTTGATGTTTAGGCACTAGGACCTTAATACTAAGGAAAATTATTTTAAGACTCTCACCTTACATTTTAACTTCCTTAGGCTATTAGAATACACATTAGGCTCTAGCTTCGGTCATTAGATATACGAGGTGTTACATTATCTCCCCCTTGAGAACATTCATCCCCAAATGATGACCAAGAGACCAAACTAAGTTAGACACTATAGACTAACAGCCTATGATGCATGAATCATTAGAAATGTTCAAAACGCACAAATGCACTCTTCACAACTTGTTCTTTTCAAAAGGAGGAAACATCAACTCCTTTTTACAACATGGCCAAAGCAATACAAGAAAGTAGGAATTACTTCTACCAACTCAATATGCATGTGACTCATCAATTCATATAAGCATGGGAGGATCTAACTTTTCCAAATTCAAGTAAGCTCAACATAACAATATAGAGTGAACATGTTATCTCAACAACACATCATTAAGCATGTTCATCATTTTATTTGATAGAGTCAAAATGCAATCATCATACAAAATGCAAATCAACATGAGGACACATAGACATCATGAAAACTCAATGTATACTAAAACATGAATTCTCACAAGAACATGCACAATGTAGGGAAATCATGGAAAATCATACAACATACATGACTCCCAAAACACTAAACTTAAGAAGAACTATTTACCTCAAACTTGAATAGGAGTAGAAAGAAAAAGATGAGGATAACGGGACTTCATATCGGCCTCAGCCTCCCATGTAGTACCCTCAACTAAGTGATTCCTCCATAGAACCTTAACCGATGCCACTTCCTTATTTCTCAACTTTTTCACTTGCCGGTCTAAAATCTCAACTGGGACTACTTCATAAGAAAGGTTCTCATCAACTGCTAAACCCTCTAAAGGTGAACTTGAGCCAACTCATTTGGCAAGTCCACCTCATAAGCAACTTTCTCAATACGCTTCAAGATTTGGTATGGCCTCATATACCGGGGACTAAGTTTCCCCTTCTTGCCAAACCTCATCATACCTTTCATAGGTGAGATTTTCAAGTAGACCTAATCACCAACCTCAAATTCAAGATCCTTTCTTCTATTGTCGGCATAGGACTTTTGCTGACTTTGGACTGTCTTCAACTTTTCTCTAATAAGTCAAACCTTTTCAATGGCATCATAGACTAGTTCGGGACCAATTAGAGTAAACTCACTAACCTCAAACCACCCAACCGAAGATCTACACCTTCTTCCAATAGTGCTTCAAACGGAGCCATGGCAATGCTAGAGTGGTAACTATTATTGTATGCAAATTCTATCAAAGGAAGATGATCGTCCCAATTACCCTTGAAATCAATCACACCTGCCCTCAACATGTCTTCTAAGGTTTGAATAGTCCATTCCGCTTGACCATCCGTTTGAGGGTGGAAGGCGGTACTAAGTTTAACATTGGTACCAAGTCCTTGTTGAAATGCATTCCAAAAATGTGAAGTAAATTGAGTACCTCTATCCGAGATGATGGACAAAGCAATCCCAAGCAACTTCACTACCTCCTTGATGTACAACCTAGCATAGTCTTCTGCCGAGAAAGTAGTCTTGATGGGAAGGAAATGGGCTGATTTCATCATCCTATCAACAATGACCCAAATGGAATCATATTGCCTTCGATTACTAGGCAACCCCACAACAAAATCCATATTCACCTCCTTCCACTTCCAAGTGGGAATATTCATATCTTGGAGAAAACCTCTCGGTTTCATGTGCTCGGCCTTGGCTTGTTGACAATTAGGACATTTGGCCACAAAACCTACTATACTATTTTTCATACCATTCTACAAATAGATTTCCCATAGGTCACGGTACATATTGGTGGCTCCTAGATGAATAGAATATTGTGAACCATGAGCCTCTTCTAATATATTCTCCCTCAAACCATCAACATCCGGAATACACAACCTACTTTGGTACCTAAGCACCCCATCTCCCCCTTGGGAGAAAACCTTAACGAACTTATTGAGAACCGACTCTTTCAATTCCATCAAAATAGGATCAAGATGTTGCTTAGACATTAGATCAACCACGAAGGATGATTCAGAACTATGATGAACCGTGAATCCACCCTTGGTGGAATCCACAAGTTGGACACCTAGATGGGCCAACCTATGCATATCACATACCAATTCCTTCTTCTCATCTTCTACATAAGCCAAACTACCCATGGACATTCTACTTAAGGCATCCACAACCACATTGACAATGTTGGGGTGGTAAATGACACTCATGTCATAATCCTATAAAAGTTTTAACCACCTTATTTGTCGGAGATTCAAATCTTTTTGGCTAAACACATATTGAAGGCTCTTGTGGTCGGTAAACACATCTACATGCACCCCACAAAGATAGTGTCTCCATATTTTCAAAGCAAACACCACTGCCGCTAGTTCGAGATCATGAGTTGGATAATTTTTTTCATGTACCTTGAGTTACCTTGAAGCATAGGCAATCACTGTACCCCGTTGCATGAGGACACATCCCAAACCTACTCGAGAAGCATCACAATATACCACAAACCCATCAGTACCCTCTGGTAAGTTCAACACCGGAGCGGATTAAAATTCTATTCTTCAATTCTTGGAAGCTTTTCTCACAAGCCTCCGACCACACAAACTTTGCTTTATTTTGAGTTAAGGCCGTTAATGGAGAGGCAATAGAGGAAAAACTCTCAGCAAACCTCCTATAGTAAGCGGCTAAACCCAAAAATCTTGTAATATCGGTAGGAGCTAGAGGTCTAGGCGAACTCTTGACTGCATCCCTCTTCTTAAGGTCAACCTCTATACCCATGCCCAACACAATATGACCACAAAAAGCAACCGACCTTAGCCAAAACTCACACTTGCTAAACTTAGCATATAATTGGTTGTCTTTAAGGACTTGCAATACTATCCTCAAATGCTTCGTGTGATCACCCTCACTCCTCAAATAGTTCAAAATATCATCAATAAAGACAATCACAAACGAATCAAGATATTGCCTAAATACCCTATTCATTAGATCCATGAACGCCACCGGGGCATTTGTTAGACCAAAGGACATGACTCGAAATTCATAGTGACCATATCTTGTTCGGAATGCCGGCTTAGGAATGTCAACCTCCCTCATTTTGAGTTGGTGGTAGCCCGACCTTAAGTCAATCATAAAAAATTAACTCTCCCCTTGGAGTTGGTCAAACAAATCGTCAATTCTAGGGAGAGGGTACTTATTCTTTATAGTGACCTTGTTCAATTGGCGGTAATAAATACACATCCTAAGGGATCCATCTTTATTTTTCACAAACAATAATCCCCATGGAGATATGCTTGGTTGAATGAAACCCTTGTCTAGCAAATATTTGAGTTGTGCCTTTAATTCTTTTAATTCAGTCAGAGCCATCTGATAAGGGGGAATTGATATGGGTTGAGTATCCGGCAAAAGATCAATGTCAAAGTCTATGTCTTGCTCGGGAGGAATTCTAGGAAAGTCATCGGGAAAGACTTTCGGAAACTCCCTCACTACGGGGACCGACTCTAAAGGAGGAGTCTGAGACTCCATGTCCTTAACTCTCACAATATGATAGCTACAACCCTTAGAAATCATTTTACAAGCCTTTAGACATGAAATTAATTGACCTCTAGGGATTGAATTCCCCCCTTCCATTCTAAAACGGGCTCATTTGGAAATTGAAACTTTACCACCTAAGTTCTACAATAAATGGAAGAAAAACAAGCATGCAACAAATCCATCCCCAAGATGACATCAAAGTCCAACATATCTAATTCAATCAAATCAAGCAAAGTGACTCTATTAGACAAATAGATAGGACATCTCCTATACACTCTTTTAGCTACAACCGAGTCACCAATCGGGGTAGACACGGAAAAAGGTTCTTTCAATTCTTCGGGAGGAATTTCAAATTTCATTGCCACAAAAGGAGTAACAAAAGATAAAGAGGTAGCGGGGTCTAATAATGCATAAATATCAATTGAAAATACTTGTAACATACCGGTAACAACATTTGGGGACCCCTCTTGATCACTTCTAGATTGGAGAGCATAGAAGTGATTCCTTTTGGGAGCATCGGCATTAGAACTACTTGGAGGAGCTTGGTCACCCTCTTTTCCCTTGGCCACACGAGTTGGACAATCTTTCAATTAATGTCCACTTTTGCCACATCAATAGCACACAGCCATTCCGGTAAGACATTTCCCCTCATGTTTCTTACCAAACTTGGCACATGTAGGTCTCTCCATGGAAGATCCACCCCTATTGTCTCCTTGAGGCTTAGGGTTAGATACTCTATCCTTGTTGAGTCTTGGAGCATTGGAGGAGCCTTGGTTGGAAAACCACTTCTTGAACCTTGGTCCACTTTGACCCTCAAACTTTCCCCTTGAAGAATTTCCATCATCTGTCCTTGACCTTTTTACCTCTCTATTCTTCTATCTAAGCCTTGTCACCTAAACTTTTTGAGCATAGACCATTAACCTTGAGATATCCATGTTTTCATGGAGCATTGCTGCATAACACTCTTCTTCAATAGCATCGGACACACCGGTGACAAAGCGACTCATCTTATCACTTGGATTAGAAACCAAAGAGGGGGCATATTTGGACAACTTAGTGAATTTCAATGAGTATTCTTGGACACTCATTCCCCCTTGATGAAGGTTAATGAACTCCTCAACCTTGGCTTCCCTCTTCTCACGGGGAAAGAATCTATCAAGGAATGCCTTCTTGAACAGTTCCTAATTTATGGAACCCGCTCTTATAGCCCTATTATCCTCCCATTGAGTAAACTATACTTGGGCCACATATTTCAATTAATACTCCGCTAGTTCGGCTTTCTTAATAGAAGTCACTCCCATAGCATCCACTATCTTGTAGACCTCTTCCAAAAACTCTTGTAAGTCTTCATTCACCTTGGAACCCAAGAAAGTAGGAGGGTTCGTTCTAGTAAAGTATCTTAACCTTGAACCCATGGTGCTTGCATTAGGATTCACTCGTTGCCCACCTTCTCTATTTTCTTGAGCCATTATAACTTGGGCTTGAGTGGTGACGCCTTGAGTTTGAACTATCATGAGTTGAGTCAAGATGTGGAGAGCCGCCATTAACTCCATATTCGTCATAGCTCCCTCATCATTAGAAGCTTGAGGACCTTGAGGACCTTGAGGGTCATGAAGAGGAACTCCCTCATTCACCATCTCTTCTACCCTTCTTCTTAAATTTGCTTTTCTTGTACTCATTTCCTATAGTCACAAGAGAAGGGTTAGAAGAAAGGAATTCATAGAGGTATAACTCCAAAGCATGACTAAAGAGTAATGAAAGAAGGGAATATTCCTAAACATCTTATAGCCTCTTATTCATAAGTGTGGCGCGCTTTACACTAATGAACAAAACTCTACTAGACGTGGTGCATGAGACATCAACCTAAATATTATTCCCAAAATCTTATGCTCTGATACCAAGTTTGTCATGACCCGGGAGTAGCCCTTAGACGTAACACGGCGTACTTGAACCCGAAGGGGTCTCGTACAAGCCTCTAGCATCATCATTACATAAGACATAGAAAATTATATGAAAATTTAAAACTTTTACAATAGCAGTCCAACTTCACATTTCATAAAGCAAAATAATAGGAAATGTAGACTTTGTCTCATACAACATCTAAAATAAAGAAATACAAAGTTTGGGACTTAGCCCTTTACATCAATAAAACTATCAACATGAGAAGTACAATAGAAACTAGGAAATAGGAAATCCCGTCCTCGAACTTGAGGACTCACCACAACTTGGAGATAAACAATCCATGTCTTCTTCAAAAGGAGAGTGAAAGTTACCTGCTGGAACCTACACTCCTTAAGATGTAGAAGGAAGAAGGGGTTAGCACATAATATGTACTAAGTATGGAAACATGCATATAATCCTTAAATATGATAAGAGGACATTTTTATTTAAAAAGTATGCCTTTGTCAAATTTAGAAAGCAAAATGCATTCACAATGTACAACAAAGCCATAATCACACTCACACTCATTACATGGTAATATCAACACCTTAGCAACCTCTAAGGAATACTTGTGTAATGTATGGTTGACATCCCATAATACCAACCCTACTAAGTACCCCCTCGAAGTTCCCTTGGTCATGCGTATCATCTTTAGACCTCATTATAATCATTAGTCACCAATAAGGAAATAGTCATGAACATTACTTTGAATACAAGGAAAGTCATTAATAATAACTAACCATTCAAGACCCATGTATGCATTTGTATCTCATCACAATATAAAGGAACCATCCCATAACATCCTACCAAGTCCACTTGTGCAACATGAAAGTGAAGTTCCATACCCCCACTCCTACTAAGAAAACTCACCAAGAAGTCATAGTATAGTCCATGTTTTATATTTTATCATTCATTTAGGGAAGAATACCCATAACCGATATAGACCATGTGAGCTACATGGAATCCAGTGTTGTGTAACCCCACACCGAAAGAAGGTCTCCTACTTGCCTGAGGTAAGACTAAATGTATTAGCATCTAGGTGGATCCACTAGATAAGTCCTATCTTGGCACATAGTTATGGGATAGGGAGATTGCATCTAGAAACCTGCCCTATTACATTGTCGAAGGGGATTCCATCTCATGAGTTCACTTTGGATGACCCTCCATATTGCATTGGCAGAAGGGCCCTTACCTCATTGTCCGTATCAACTTGATGCTAAGCGTTATTTCCCAAATTATACATAATTAAGTCATGAATTGCATTTACATGTGTGAAGGAATGCTCTATCCCTCATTCAATAAAATCCATCAAAATAGCTCATAGATTCATTAAAGGTGAGAATGTACTTTCGACCTTAGAATCAACATTATTTTGTGAGAAGACCTTTCATATTACATTCATAGTGTTTTCATGAGAAATAGAATTTCAATCAACATAATACATCATCATCCTAGACTATTCATGCATCATCAAGTATAAGGGTAACGGAAAAACAACCTTTCAAGAAAATACCATACTTTACACATTAATCATAGGAAATTTACTTTCTAAATGAATCAATAGGTAATACGCAACTTTTATCAATATGTACAAACCCTATCAATTTACCCCTTTTAAAGATCATGAATCATGTCTCACAATTACACCCAAAGATACTACAATAGGTATGAACAAAAAAATATTTAACAACTAAATTCACATAGAAACAATCCATAGTAGTCACCTTGCATCAATACACCCATCACATCACAATACTTAAAATTGGCGTCATGGAGGTGTTCATGGGTTCAAGGGGAATTTTACAATGTAAATCACTATTAAATATCAAATCATCCATAATATAATGAAATTAACATAATAAAATCATTTTTAGGAAGAACCCATGGTAGGAATAGAAATCTTAGTTTTTGAACAAGTTACCAATTTTGAAATCAAGAGTTGAGGGGCTTCATAGAGAAAAGTATTCCATGAATCAAGGTCCCCATACCTTAATTGATGTTTTCCCATGAAATTGGAGTGAAAATCTTGGAGCTTGAACCCTAATCTTGGGCTTCTTCTTTGTTCTTCAATGGAGTTTAGAGAGAGAATATTTTGAGAGGGAAGCGGGTTTGATTTTGAGTTAGTGAATTATGAGAGTTAAAAGACTTGTTTAATACTTAAAAATACTTTAATATACATGAAACAACTTATAATAACCTTCCCCCACCCTAACCTAATTAATTAGTGAATTACCAAACCATCCCTACTTAGGTCGAACCTAGGCAGCTTGCCCAGGCACGATCCACGAACCCCAAACCACGGAGCGTGGATGGGTCCACAGACAATCCTAGCTACCTTTGCTTTGGTTCAGAGAGGGGTAGCTCGAGGTGTGGGTGAGGAGAATAAGTCTCAACTTACGAGACCCTTCCACGGTGTGTGAATTGGTCCATGGACCGTACTGCACTCTCATGGAATGGTACTGAGGCTAGGACATTTTGGGGTCCTAGGATGAAACCAAGTGTTGAATCATGATCCCCACCTATGGGGCATGAGTCAACCTACGCCTCGTAGGTTGTCTCTCGTGGTTGAGGCTATTTTTATAGCTTTTAGAGCAGCCCCTTGGGTCTCATCAAGGACCCTTGGGGGGTCCTCATGGGAGCCATTCCTTGACGTTTAGGCACTAGGACCTTAATACTAAGTTAAGAAACTTATTTTAAGACTCTCGTTTTACGTTTTAACTTCCTTAGGCTATTAGACTACACGTTAGGCTCTAGCATAAGTCATCAGATGTATGGGGTGTTACACCTGAGCTGCCACCCTTCAATACAAATTGGGATTGGCCCATGCTAGGCTTTCGCCCCTGAGTTGCCACCCTTCAATACAATTGGGATCGACCCATGCTAGGCATTTACCCCTAGGCAACAACCCATAATTATACAAATTGCTTCACTTAGATTCTTTAATCTTTGAGATTATTGTTTTGATGTTCATAACTCTTTCAAAATTTTTCTTTTGAGATTGTTGTTTTGGTGGTCATAATCATTGTTGAGATTTGGAACTATTGACCAGTAGTAGAAGAGATGAACATGGACCTACAATAATAACAATGACATAGGACAAAAATGTGACACGAACATGTAATACGTGGGAGCTTTATGATTCAGTAAGCATTTTGACATCTCAAATTGAAGCATATATCAAGTGAAGACATTTAACATTTAGCCAAGAGATTCGAACTATATATGATAGCCAAATACTCATAACTAATACCAAATACAAGATATAAATGAACATGGAACTAAGGGAAAACGTGGGTAGATTAAACTTAAGGACGAATATATATTCCAAGTAACTACATATAAAATGGACAATAGAGCAAGTAGGGATCTTGTGAGGTAACATTATCATCTAACACAATAGGAGCAATGACCAATAAAGGGAACACATCAACACTTGGAAGAAGACTTTATGATGGAGTAGATACTTGAAGCAAGTTTGCAAGATAAGGACAAATTGTATATCCAACATATAAACATATGTACTAATTTCACGTATCAGGACAGTACTTCCAGTTCAAGTGCCAATGATCGTGAGTAGTAATATAACCCAACTAGTGAGTTGGGGTCAAGTCCAAAGGGAGCGGTTCATAATTGAGAATCAATAGAAAAGCGTAAATGTGTTCAAGTTAGTTATAGCTATAAACATTTACGAAGAAAAACATGATAAATTAAAGGGTGACACAAGTGTCAAGTATCAAAAGGGTGTTTTGTAATCAATTATCAATTAAAACAACAACTAAAAATGAAGATACAAATCTACAGACTAGATTCTTGGGATGTGATAGGATTATGGGCTAAGGTAAACAACCGGGTAATTGCTATTGATAGTAAATCACTGTAAATTGGTAACTAAGCTAGGCTATAGTGGAGGTAAACTTTCTCTCGAACAATTTACCCCGAATCAAATCGATTTCTCTCAAACACCAATACTTTGCAATGAAGCACATCCTTCGCCTTAGTCCATTCACTCTCTCGAGCTAAATGTGTGGGAGAGAGTTTAGGATTCCCTCTCTCGAGCTGAACCCACGACAACCCAATAACCACAGACCATTGATTAAGTAGTTTTGGTTTTAGGACCTCTCTCTTGAGCAAGCCAAAAACACGAAGTTAAAATTGTATTTACAACTACAACCCCATTAAATTCAAATACAATCACAGAACAAAATCACCTTTAAACAGCGAATAAAAAATCAATTAGCAATACCCAACAGTAAATTCAACCCATATGTACATAATTACACCCCAAGAATTGCGGTTTAGCTTGACATAGTAAAGAGATAAAGATCGATACCGAAAAGTGTTTCTATCTAGTGGGTACGATTGATATGGTCTTTCCAAACGTCAAAGATGAAGAATCTTTAATACCCACTTCCAATTTCTTCAAAATGGGAATCTTCAAAATCTCCAAAGTTAGGGAAAATTGTCTCCAAAAACTAAGTTCTAAAATTGAATAATAATATGATTTCCTACAAAATCTGATACTAAGCTAAAAATATAAACAGGAATTTATAGTTGTCAAAAAGTGTGCTGTGAAGGTTCAGTCGACGCAGTTAGTCGAGATCGCCAATCCACTCGGCGCAGTCAGTCGGGATCGCCGATCCACTCGGCGATCTGCCATTTGGTCATTTGTATAGCCTTTTTGCTTTTACCTTCAGCATCCTTAAGGTCCTGTAACTTTGGGCGATAAGGACTGCATCGCGGAACTGTTCAGTGACTCGCCGACTGCTCATTTCTATCACTGATGTTTCCGTAATCAATGACACAACTTCCAATGCAAGTGTCTACAATCGTGCAATAGTATAATAACCCAACCAAGGGTTGGGGTCGAGTCCCAAGGGAGTGGGTGTGAAAATTAGTGGTTAAGCGCAAATGTGCTAAAGCTAATCGTAGCTAAAGATTTTCACGAGTGAATGCATAGCAAATTTAAGGGGGTGACACCAAAGTGTCCAATATCAAATGGGGGTTTGTCACAAGTTTAGCTAAAACAACAAAATAAAGAGAAAATTCAAGTATGGGGAGAAGTTTTTGGGGTGTGACCGCAATATATATTGATATAAATTGTTGGGTACATGCTTTTGATAGGAAATTTGCAAGATAATAGTGACTAGGCTAAGCTTTAGATGGAAATAATTTCCCTCTCGAGCAACTTACCCCATTTAAAATGGGTTCCTCTCGGACAGCCACTTGCTGCATGAAGGTTAGCCTACGCCTTACCCCACTCACTCACTCGAGCAGAGTGTTAGGATAGAGACTAGGGATCACCCTCTTGGGCTGAACCTCATGTCGACCCACTCCTTAGGCCATTAGTCTATTGATCTTAGTTTTGCGACCTCTTTCTCGAGCAAGCCAAAAACACATGGGTGGTTTTGTTTTTGCAACTACAAACCCATTAAACTAAACCACAACCACTAGGTGAAATCACCATTAATACATTTAACCTATCAGGAAACAAGACCCAACAATAATATCAACACATATTTGCTAAATCACACCCCAAGAATAGGGGGTTTTTAGCCACACATCAAGAAATAAGCAATTACACCTAAAATGAAAAAAAAAATCAAATTGGTTCAGCGATGCGCCCTTCTTCTAGTTCATCGCCATTTGTGCTTTGCCTTCAGCATCTGTGCGTTCTAGATCTTTGAGCGGTATACTTCTACTTCGCAGAACTGATCGGTGAAATGTCAACTGCTCCTTTTATCGCCTTTTTGATCCTTCTCCTTCAGGGCTTCGTGTACTGGAACAAAGGGCGGAATGCATCACTTCAGCGAATCGCCAAGCATGTTTTGCGATGCTCAGGCTTCAGTTTCTTCATTCTTTTCAGCCTTTTTATTCCTTTTTGCGCCTAAATGTCCATGCTTCCACTCAAACTTTAAATACCAGAAACTTAAGAGTTTTCATCAGATATTGAGATAAAATAAGCATTTGAGGACACTATTTCTATTAAAATCGAGCCCTAAATGAGTTAAATTTGTGGACTCATCAACACCCCCCACTTAAACTTTTGCTTGTTCTCAAGTTCAGCACTTCAAATAGGATGTCTCAAATAGTGCTACGCAAGACTAAATCATGAACATACACAACAAGACTCAAATTACTCATGCAAAAATCAATTGTGTACCCAAAGATTCAAGTTGTAACACACCATGACCAAAGATTCTCATGCTCGCAATACTTGCTACTTGTGCAAGTTCAAGGTCAACAAAAAGTATCTAAATTCCCTCACATAAAGAATGATTCCATACTCACACACAGGGGTTAATCAATTCAAGATCAAGTATCAGATGCAACGCTCACATTCAAAAAGAAGAACACAATGCATGTTTTAGCCCATAGGCTTTCCCTTATTTTTGAATCGATATTCGGTTCGGCTTACTCAAGATCGAAAAGGTCTTTCTAAGGCTTGTAATGGGGCTGAGTGCAAAGGTATGGTTATTTAGGTTCAGTGACTTCTTCATCCTCGTGAGGTGTGGTGTTCTCAAAACGTCCTTTTCCTTTCCATTATTACTTTTTCTTCTAGTGCTTCTAAGTCATCCTTTTATTAACTCTCTATGTATTACTTGGAAACCCAATTCCTTTTGCACTTTTTATTCCATAACTTCCTCTTCTTTTTTTTTTGAAGGGTTTCCATTTTGTTTTGCAATACCATGGGTCAAGGGAGACTTTTCTTGCACTTCTTGACTTCTCCTTTTCCTTTTCACCACACCCCCAACTTAGGGTTTTGGCCTAAGTTGGTTATTCACTAAACCACAAATCAAGAGGATTATAGGTCGTGGGTTAAGTAAGGTCTAGGGTTCATCAAGGTTCTTCCAAAGAAAGGTAAGGCTCAAGGGGTGTTCAAAAGAGTTTCACACACTCACGGGTAGGCCACAAAAGAGGTATATGTCAAATTTGGCTCACACACTTTAAAGTTGCCTAAGATCATTTCAAGAGCACAACTTTCTAAATCAATCAGACTAACCGGGAAAATTCTAGGTTTATTCATGCATGATTCAAAGTAAGCTAATCACACAAGGCATCGACACTTAAGTCAAACAAGACTACACACTACCGCTAGTGTGCAATGGTTATTATGAGAGAATCAATTTGATAAATGGTTAATCACAACGAGATGCAAAGAGTTCACATATTCTCTATGCAACTTCACTTGGTCTCATCATAGCCGCACATTCATGTTTGTTCAATCAATAGAACTATTCAAGTCATTAGTATTGATCAGAAGTGAAACTTAAATGTAGCAAAAGAACATCCACAACACACGACAGGTGGCAAAGATTTTTGGAAAATTTTAAAACTTTCTAGAAGGGTCAAAATAATTTTTGTAATTTAAAATAAAAGGAGCAATAAGCTTAAACATCCGCAGAAGATAGATAAAACACAATTTTAAACAGAACCACCCAAATATAAACACAAAACACAACTATCAACACAAAAGGTGTAGACCTTACCCTACCGCAGTTAAAAAACATTTGTCCTGAAATGCAAATAAAAAAGTCTAAAAGTAAAAATAAATAAGATAGAGAGAGAAGTAAAAATAAGTCTTGTCAAAGCAGTCTCTCTATTTGTTGAGGTCTAAAGATGGGCATCAATACCCGGTGCATCTATCTGGTCACGAGTCTTAGTACCTGGAGTAGCCTCAGACGAACTAACAATGCAAGATCTGCTAGGAGTAGTTGTGGACGTCTCAGCCAGCACTGTCTGATTTGCCAACCGCACAACCATCTCCACAAGATTCGGCAAGTCTCTGAACATGTTGTCTTTTTGGCTTTCGCTCACTACCTCATCATGCAATGTTATCTGCTCCTCATCGGTCTTTGTCTTTAACTCTGCATGTCCTGCATCATCCCTCTGCACATCTATGGTAGTAGCTAGAGGAATCCCTAATGTCTCAGGAGCATCCCTGTCATCCGCTCCCTGCATCAGTGTAGTGAAGTCGGTAGCCTTCAAATAGTCTACGTCCTTCTTCAACTCTGCTATTTTGACTTTTAATGCTAAAACCTCGGGTATGCCGCTCGTCGCTCACAAGCGGTGACTCGTAGCCGATCATCGCCAGTGGTCCTAAAGGGCCAGCAGGCCAAGATAGAATCACAATCATCCTCGATGGATCTCTCCAATCGCATGACCCTCATATCCGCTGAATAGGCCAGTTGCCCCATCTTTAGGATCATGGCATAAGTGATCCTTATGGGCTGGGAGGAAGAGGATGTACCTAGAGTCTGTGAAGGAGAATAAGAAGCGGGTATACCTGAAGGCTTCGAAGCCGGAGAGAATGAAGGTGCCTCTGCTGGTAATGAGTCAATATCAATCGCTGGAGAAGTATCTGCTGGAGTTGCTTTCCTTCTGTCAGCCTCCTCTCGCATGAACTCGGCCTCTATACGTCAGATATCAGTGAAGGAAGATGGGGTGACCTCTATATCGCTAGTAGGATCTCAGGCTACTCCGGCACGCCGGCATAACTCGGCGATCAGAACAGGAAAAGGTAGAGATGTATGTGTCTGTTTGGCTCTCATAGCCATCTCCTATGAGACCAGCAATACCAAGTCGATCCACCTCCTAGCTATGATAAAGCCAAGGCAAGCCACTTTCGAATGATGCAGAATGGACTTGTTTTGGGATGGCATAATAGTGCTACTGATGAACCCAAACCAGTATCGAGAGGCAATGTTCGTGTCCCTCTTCTCAATCGGAGCTCTTGTATCCATCCATCTCGAGGTGGTGTTAGAGATCATCGAAGCTAGCTAGCCTTCAAATCATCCAGGGATGGAACAATAGACAAACCCTGGTAGGAAAGAACTAAGTGCAACGATCGACCCAATACAACATTAATATGATCGTTGTGACACTCCACTTCTTTCCCTCTAACCATAACCGATTTCACCAGTCGGAACTCACTAGCCTTCTTCTTATTCATTAGGACTAACTCTCCATAGGCTAGGTAGAATTCCCAGACCCAGGAAGGAATGTAATGGCCCCTTGGCCTGGTAAACTGCTCCAGCTCATGATATTTGAGTGTGTCAAGCACCTCAGCGTGCTTGCCTTCCAAGCACTCCACATATAGTAAATTTTCTTATAGAATGGTTCGTAAACCATCTCCTTTTAACTGTTCAGTAATCTGGGTAGGGATGGAGCTACGGGGATTGTAGGGGCCACTAGAGGTGGTACTAGAGTTGTCACTGATTCAGTGGTCGAGGTAGTGGCAGCTGAAGGGGTTCCGGTAGATGTGGACTGAGCTCTAGCCCTGAGTTCATCCCTTCGATTCATCAAAGCTTGCTCATCCTCTGACTCAGAAAAAGCTAGTTCAATATTTGCGCCTTTCCTAGCAACATGCTTTTTATGTTTGCCTTTATCTCTCGGTTGGAGGTCATCCCTTTTTCTCTTTGGAGGGTTCCTCCTTCATTCATCGTAATGCCTTTAGCCTTTTTCTGTGGTTGCTTGGTTAAATTGGAGCATACTATATCTGCAAAAGATCAAGAAAGGATAATAAAACAACTTGACTTCAGGCACAGTGACTCTCTTTATAGATAGACTCGTCGATCAAGTCAGCGAGTCGCCGAACCAATTCAGTGAACTAAATTGAATTCGCTGATGGGTTGGCTAAACAATTAAAGCAAGTTGGCGATAAGAGAGTCCTCTCGGTAAACTAGCACTACTTTCGGCGAGCAAGGATTTGTCTACCAGAAGTTACAGTGCATAAGGGTATTAGGGGTAACATACGAAGGGCGATCATGAGTACTTTCGACGAGTCGTTGAGTGCGTTCGGCGACCAATGACTTCTCATTGAAGGTTATAGTTTCATCCAATATGACTGGGTACTAAGGGTAAGATAAAGACATTGAGTGAACCGGCAAACGATTCAGCGAGCTCGACCCAACTCGCCAAATGGTCCAACGTGCCCATTTTCAATCCATCTTTTCGAATTCAATCCCACAAACCCCGAAAGAAAAATCAAAGCATGCACTAACAAAATTTGAGCAAGACCCATACTACCCATCACCCCGGAATATTTAGGTTTCGCCCAGTCTCGCCGCATTTGGCTATTTGATGATATTTACTCCTAAGATCGGTGTCACCCTCTCTATCATTGAGTAACTTTTTGACATTTCGCACAAACGTGGGCTACTCAGACTTCACCCAAACAATCAAAACAATATGCAAGCACACCCTAACTAGATTTCAATCAATTACCATCATAACAAATACGAGCATGTGACGATTAAAACATTACGAGCATGATTTTCAAATTGAAATAGACTTTCTAATCCTAACAGAAAGGCCCAACATACACACTAAGAGAAAATTATTGCAAATAAGTACAAAATATTCGAATGTAAAAATTAGAAAAGGAAACCAACTTTCAATGTCGATTAAATGCGATTTGAAAAGCTGGGCGGCAAAGTGTTCCAATTCCGAGCACACGCCCAAACTAAAATGCTAGAGTAATGTTAAATTGAAGAAAATGCTACCTTAATGTGAGTTTAGGAGATTTATGAGCGAGGGAAAGTGAAGAAGTCAAAGTTTTGAATCTTTTGGCCTTTATAAACCGTTTAGTTCATGCTTGTTCGACGACGTTAGTTGCAATCACCGATCCACTCAGCAAATTGCCGAGTGGTCACTTGTCCCGCCGATTGTTATAGACTTGTTAATTTTTTGGGATCAAGATAGCGGTCTAAGTTGAGATCACCGATAGGGTCGGTGATGCGCTAACTGCTTCTCAAAGTCGCCGAGTTTTACAGGCTCTAATTTAAACTTGAGTTGAGCCAAACGGCGGATTAGGTTGGGCACACCGACCTGTTTAGCGGTCCACCGACTGATCATTTGCTTGCCATTCTGTATTTTTCACCACTTTCCTCATTCAAACCTGCATCACTAAACACTATTATTTATAAAAGCAAATTTAAGCAATTAAAACCTTGGGTTGCCTCCCAAGAAGCATCTTATTTAACGTCGTGGCTTGACACGAGTCTTTACTCACTCCCCATTGGTTGGGTTAGCCCTAGTGTTACTAGGTAACCCTAACAGTTCATTTGAGTGAAGAGGGGGCACCGCATAATTCAAGAGTGTCCTGACCAATTGGATCGATCTAGAATGAGAGCCAACCATTTGATTTAACACTTCAATACTCTCCTTCATCTCTTCCAAGATTTGATCTTAATTGGTGATCTTTTGGAGAATGATTTGGAGTGTGTCCTTGACACGGTTGTTCTCCCTGCCTCTAGACTATTTCCTCTCGTGAGGAGGTATGTACCTCCCTTGACTCTTGCACTAGTTTTCCACCTCTGTTATTTTGGTGGCCAACTCATGCAGCTGAATTTTCAGTGAGGGTAATGTGAAGTCCCTCTCGACTTCTTGCTTCATCTCAGCCGAGTTGCCACCACTTCCCTCATTCATGCTCAAGGAACCTACCTACACTAACAAATTTAAAGAAAAACAAAACTAAAAAATAAGGTTAGTAAACAACGGTTATTGAAAGCAGAATTTGACTTAAACTAAAGACTTTCATGTAACACCACTCCCTGATAGCGGCACCATTTTAAAGTTTTCATAATCAATGACACAACTTCCAATGCAAGTGTCTATAATCATGCAATAGTATAATAACCCAACCAAGGGTTTGGGTTGAGTCCCAAAGGAGTGGGCGTGAAAAATAGTGGTTAAGCGCAAATGTGCTAAAGCTAATTGTAGCTAAAAAATTTCACAAGTGAATGCATAGAAAATTAAGGGGCATGACAACAAAGTGTCAAATATCAAATGGGGTTTTGTCACAAATTTAGCTAAAACAACAAATTAAAGAGAAAATTCAAGTATGGGGATAAGTTCTTGGGGTTTGACCGTATTATATATTGATATAAATCACTGGGTACATGCTTTCAATAGAAATTTGCAAGATAATAGTGACTAGGCTAAACTTTAGATGGAAATAAGTTCCCTCTCAGGCAACATACCCCATTTCAAATGGGTTCCTCTCGGACACCCACTTGCTGCATGAAGGCCAACCTATGCCTTACCCCACTCACTCTCTTAAGCTAAGTGTTAAGATATGGGACTAGGGCTCACCCTCTCGGGATGAACCTCATGTCGACCCACTCCTTAGGCCATCAGTCTAGCGGTCTTGGTTACGTGACCTCTCTCTCGAGCAAGATGAAAACACATGGGTGATTTTGTATTTGAAACAACAAACCCATTAAATTAAACCAAAACCACTAGGTGAAATAACCATTAAAATTCATTTAACCTATTAGCAAATAAGATCCAACAATAATATCAACACATATTGCTAAATCACACCCCAAGAGTGGGAGGGTTTTTAGCCACACATCAAGAAATAAACAATTACAGCTAAGATGATAACAAAATCAAATGGGTATAAGAAATTAAACCTTGATATAAGCAAAGGAAGAAGAGTGGAGAAGACCCACTTCCGATTTGGGGAAGAGGAACTTCTTTCTTCAAGTCTCCTCAAAAATCCTCTCCAAACTTTGAGAGAAAAATATATGAAAACTAGTAGTCTAAGGTAAAACTAACAAATATGTTCTCCTGCTCTCCTCTTTCTCCACTTAAAATTAATGAAGAATTTAATATTTATAGATTTCAGAAAATAGTGATGGCGGATCGCTCAGCGAGTTAGTCACGAACGCTGAATAACTTAGCGATGCGCCCTTCTTCTAGTTCATCGCCGTTTGTACTTTGCCTTTAGCATCTATGCATTTTGGATCTTTGAGCAGAATACTTATGCTTCACGGAACTGATCGACGAAAAGCCAATTGCTCCTTTCATCGCCTTTTTTATCCTTCTACTTCATGGCTTCATGTACTGGAACAAAAGGCGGAGTGCATCACTTCGGCAACTCGCCAAGTATGTTTTACGATACTCAGGCATCAGTTTCTTCGTTATTTTCAGCCTTTTTGTTCCTTTTTGCGCCTAAGTGTCCATGCTTCCACTCAAACTTCAAATACCTAAAACTTAAGAGTTTTCATCAGATATTGACATAAAATAAGCATTTGAGGACAGTTTCCATTAAAATCAAGCCCTAAATGAGTCTAATTTGTGGACCCGTCAATCACCGACTTGATTTTCCTTCAGGGCTTGGTACACTGGAACATTAGGCGAGATCAAGGCCATTCAGCTACTCGCCCAATGGTTTAGGCGATCCTCAGGCCTTCTTTTCTTCATTCTTTTAGCTGCCTTGTTCCTTTTTGCTCAACAGTGTCCATGCTTTGTCCCTAAGTTCAAATACCTGAAATTCAAGGATTTATATCAGTTATTGAGACAAAATATGCATTCGAGGACACTAAATCTATTAAAATTAAGCCCTAAATGAGTCTAGATCATGGACTCGTCAACATCCCCAACTTGAACTTTTGCTTGTCCTCAAGTAAAACTCAAGTTGAGGAGTTCAAAAAGCATGTCTCAAACAGTGCTACACAAGACTCAATCATGAATGCACACAAGAAGACTCAACTTACTCATGCAAGGATCAATTGTACACTCAAAGATTTAAGTTGTGACTCACCATTACCAAAGAATCTCAAGCTCACATTACTTGCTTCAAATGCAAGTTCAATCTCAACAAAGGTGATCAAAGGCCCTCACACAAAGAATGATTCCATATTCACACACAATGGTTCAACAATTTAAAGTTCCAAAAGCAAATGCAACACTCACACTCACAAAGATGAACTTAATGCATGATTTCACCCATAGGTTTGTCCGTATTTTCCAACAAACATTTGCTTCAGCTCACTCAAGATCAAAAAGGTCTTTTCAAGGCTTGTAACAGGGCTGAGTGCAAAGGTATGGTAATTTAGGCTCATAGGTTATAGTCCTCATCAAACGTGGTGTGAACAACACTTTCTTTCCTTTTCTTCGTCATTTTTCATTTGTGCATACAAGTCATCCCATTATTCACTTTCCATGGACTGCTGGAAAAAATCCCGTTTCTTTTTGTATTTTCACAACTTTATTCCACAAATTTTTCATTCTTTTTTGCCTTTTCATTCTTTTCTTCTCTCATTTTTTTTTATATGGAGAAGTTCCATTTTTCTCAAAACATGGGTAAAATGGGACTTTCTTGCACGTCTTGATTTGCCTTCTCTTTTCACCACACCCCCAACTTAGGATTTTTGCCTAAGTTGGCTATTTAAACAAACCACAAATCATGAGGATTATGGGTAATGGATCAATCAAAGGTCACAATGTTATCAAGTTTCTTCCAAGAGAAGGCCAAGGCTCAAAGGGTACTCGAAAGGAGTTCACATACTCACAAGGTAGGCCACAAAAAGAGGTATAATGTCAAATTATTTCACACTCTTTAAAGTTGCCTAAGATCATATCAAGAGTTCACATCACTTAGTCAGCCGGACCAATGGGGCAAATTCTAGGTGTCATCACACATGGTTCATGGTAAGCATATCACACAAAGCATTGACACCAAAGTCAAACAAGACTCCACTCTTTCGCTAGTGTTCAATGTTCATCACAAGAGACTCAATTAGATACTTGGCTAGTCACAACGAGATGCATAGAGTTCACATATTGGCTATGTAACTTCATTTGGCCTCATCATAGCCGCATATTCATTTTTGTTCGATTATGAGCACTATTCAAGTCATTGATATTGATCAAAACTTATACACAAATTTGCACAAGAACACCCACTTTCACTACAAACAAGAGGTGGCAAAAAAATTTTGGAAGGGTCAAAAATTATTTATAATTAAAAACACGGAGCCACAAGCTCACACATCCACAAAAAGTAGTGTACAATCATAAATTTCGCTCAAAGCCCAAATATATAAACAAAACAAGAATGACGAATACCATATAAAAGGTGGGCCTTACCCCACCACAAATAAAAGCATTTGTCCTCAAATGCAAACAAAATTATCCAAAAGTCAACATGAAAGTAAGATAGAGAGAGAGGTAAAAAGGGGATCCTATCTATGCAGTCGATTCATCTGTCTGGGCATCAGTGCCCAGTGCATCAGTCTGGACTTGGGCATCAGTTCCTAGAGTTAACTCAGAAGGAATAGTAGTACCAGAACCACCAGGAGTTTCCACAGGTGTATCCGCCAAAAAGTTCTGCATAGCTGCATAGAATCCCTGGGCCCATGAAGAAATAGAGGAGCCTTGGGGACTAGTCTCCTTGTTAGAATTTGACCTCTTGCCCTTGCCTTTATCTCCAGGTGGAGGTTCTTGTCTTCCCTTCTTGGGAGGCTTTGATCTCCCTTCATTTATTTTGAAATTTTGTGCTCTTATATCTCGGGGTGGCATGATTCTCCCAGCAACATTTGGTCTAACCATATTTACAAAGCATCGAGAAAAAGTTAAGAAAATCTTCAAACAAAAGCACAGAAAATTAGTTGCAGATGACTCGCCGAACCGATCGACGAGTCGCCCAATTGCTTTGGCGAGCTAAATCGATCTTGTCTAAAGAATTGGCTTTAAAGCTAAGGTAATTTGGTAGTGGAAGGGTCTTTCACCTAATCGCCAACAGCTTTCGGCAAGTAAGAATTAGCTCGCCGAGAGTTACAGTGCAAAAAGGGTTTAGGGGTGAAGAAAAAGGGCGTTCAAGAAGACTTTCGGCGAGTTGCCGAGTACCTTCAGTGACCTCAGGCTTCTCACTGAAAGTTACAGAACCCAACAACACATAAAGCATGAAATTAAAAGCGAGATGGCGACATCAGGCGAACCGTCGAGTGGTTCGGTGAGCTCGACCTAGCTCGCCAAATGACCCAACGTGCCTATTTTCAACCAAACTTCTCGAATTCAACCCCCAAAAACAAAATCAAAACATGCACAACTCAAATTGCCCTGGAATATTCAGATTTCTCCCGATTTTGCCAAATTTGGCCATTTAATGACATTTGCCCTTAAGAACGATGTCACCCGCTCTATCATTAGGTAAATTACATCGTTTGGCACAAATACAGGCTACTCAGACTTCACCTAACAAAACCCAATGACATTCAAGAACAACCCCACAAAATTTAACTAATTTCAAAGCACAAGAACATGGGGAATCGACAATATAAGCATTACGGGCAAGATTAATAATTCAAATCAAGCATTCAAACATACTAATCCTAGTAGAGAGGCCCAACATATATCAACAACATAATATTTCTTGCATAAGAGTACAAATTACTAAAAATAAACGTGGGATTCAGAAAACCACCCTTTTATGCCGATTAAAGCAAGATTCAAATGTTAGGGGACAAAGTAATCCAAATTTGAGCACAAATCAACAACTCAAATACAGTAATAAAGCAAGAAATATAGAAAATACTAAATGGGTGTGAGTTTGTGAAGATGATAAATGATGGAAAGTGAAGAGTTTGAAATTTTAAACCTTTGGCCTTTTAATGAACCGTCCAGTTCTCACCCAGTCAGCAACGTTAGTCGTGATTGCCAAATCACTCGGTGACACGCTGAGTGATCACTTCCCTCGCCAATTTTTACAGGACTTCTAGTTAAACTAGGGCTCCACACTGCAGTCTGGGTCGAGGTCGCCGACCTCTTCGACGATGCGCCGACTGGCCTTTCTGCTCGTCAACCTGTACTTTTCAACAGCTTCCCCACTTTGTCCTACACAAACAACACACTATTATTTCTACAACAAAAATTAAGCAATAAAAAGGGTCTTGGGTTGCCTCCCAAGCAGCGCCTTAGTTAACGTCGTGGCACGAGGTAAGTCCACCTTTGTCCTACATAAACAACACACTATTATTTCTACAACAAAAATTAAGCAATAAAAAGGGTCTTGGGTTGCCTCCCAAGCAGTGCCTTAGTTAACATCGTGGCACGACATAAGTCCACCTTCAACCTTCATTCTTGGGGTTGACCATAGTATCACTAGGGAAACCCTCTTTAGACTGTGAGTAGACATACGACAACAATTCATCTATTTGAGCGTCTTGTAGTTGATTAATCATGGAATGAGAGGTTATCATCTGATTAATCATTAGGACATTTCTTTCAGTTCATTCAACACTCTATCTTGTTCTTCAATTTTGTGTAGAATGAGTGAGAGAGCCTCTTGATTTTTTTTGCTCTCCTGCTGCTTCATCTTTTGACACTCGTGATGAGGAAGGTACTTGACCTTCTTGTTGGACCTTGCCTCTAACTCCATAACTTTCTTAGACAAGACATCCAGTTGCATCAACAATATTGCCCATTCTCGGTCTTTCTCTGTTTCATAGTTGGTTTTAACCATGCCATCAAGGAGTTAGACTACTACTTTATAAGGTTGTTGGATCAAACAACCTGCAAACAATGCATCAGCAATGCTTCTATTTTCGGGACCAAGACCTCTATAGAAGCACTGCAGTAGCAATTTATATGGCATTCCATGAGATGGGCACTACTACAGTATTGCTTTAAATCTTGACCACATCTCATGGATAGTCTCACCTCCCAATTGTTTAAACATTAGGAGATTATCCCTAAGATTCAACAGTCTCAAAAGGGGATGGTCCGTTTCGTAACCATTGTCACCATTCACACTCATCTTTCCTGTTGCAATACACAAACAAGCAAAACAAAACTAAAATTTAAGTAAGTAGAACTATAAATAACAAGAACAAAATACAACTTAACTAAAAATTCTCAAGTAACACCACTCCCTAGCAGCGACTCCATTTTGATTTCATGTATCAGGACACTACTTCTCGTTCAAGTGCCAACGATCATGAGTAGTAATATAACCCAACTAATGAGTTGGGGTCGAGTCCCAAGGGAGAAGTTCATAACTAAGAATCAATAGAAAAGCGTAAATGTGTTGAAGTCAATTATAGCTATAAACATTTACGAAGAAAAACATGATAAAGTAAAGGGTGACACAAGTGTCAAGTATAAAAAGGGGGTTTTGTAATCAATTATCAATTAAAACGACAACTAAAAACAAAGATACAAATCTAGAGACGAGATTCTTGGGATGTGATAGGATTATGGGCTAAGGTAAACAACCGGGTAATTGCTATTAATAGGAAATCATTGTAAATTGGTAACTAAGCTAGACTATAGTTGGGGTAAACTTTCTATCGAACAATTTACCTAGAATGAAATCTATTTCTCTCAAATATTAATAAGCGGCAATGAAGCATTGCCTTCGCCTTAGTCCATCTACTCTCTTGAGCTAAATGTGTAGGAGAGGGTTTAGGATTCACTCTCTCGAGTTGAACCCATGATAACCCAATAACCATAGACCATCAATTAAGTAGTTTCGTTTTTCTAACCTCTCTCTCGAGCAAGCCAAAAACACAAACTTAAAATTGTTATTGCAACTACAACCCCATTAAATTCAAACACAACTACTGAATGAAATCACCTTTAAACAACGAATAAACAATCAATTAGCAATACCCAACAGTAAATTCAACATATATTCACATAATCACACACCAAGAATTGTGGTTTAGCTAGACATAGTAAAGAGATAAAAATCAATAATGAAAAGTGTTTCCATTATATGGGTACAATTGATATGGTCTTTACAAACGTCAAAGATGAAGAATCTTCAATACCCACTTCCAATTTATTCAAAATAGGAATCTTCAAAATCTCCAAAGCTAAGGAAAATTGTCTCCAAAACCAAGTTCTAAAACTGAATAATAATATGATTTCCTAATAAATCATATACTAAGCTAAAAATTTAAACAAGTATTTATAGTTGTCAAAAAGTGTGTTGTGAAGGTTCAGTCAGCACAGTTAGTCGGGATCGCTGATCCACTCTTCGATCCACCCATTGGTCATTTGTATCGCCTTTTTGCTTTTGCCTTCTGCATCCTTGAGGTCCTGTAACTTTGGGCAATAAGGCACTGCATCATGAAACTGTTTGGCGACTCGTGGACTACTCCTTTCTATCGTCGACTTGATTTTATCCTTCAGGGCTTGGCACAGTGGAACAATAAGCGAGATCAAGGCCATTCGGCGACTCGCCTAATGATTTAGGTGATCCTCAGGCCTTCTTTTCTTTGTTCTTTCAACTGTCTTGTTCCTTTTGCTCAACAGTGTCCCTACTTTGTCCCTAAGTTCAAATACCTGAAATTCAAGGATTTATATCAATTATTGAGACAAAAATATGCATTTGAGGACACTAAATCTATAAAAATTAAGCCCTAAATGAGTCCAAATCATAGACTCATCACGTACCATGTGTAATCTAGGATCATTTTAATTTATATAAGGGAATATGTGCCAAGTGTACTTTGACGATGAAACAAGTTGAAACCATGAATGCTAAGAGTAAGCATGTAAATTTAGAAATAAACTTATATTAGAGTACTAACTTTACTGCTCTAGGAATAGGAACTGCAAGTATGGATCAGTCACTACCAAGGGCAGTTAGAAAGCTTACTTTGTAATACAAGTGTTGGATTCATGCCAAAGAAATAGGAAATTGAATAGCCTTACATAACTTGCTATACAATTCATAAAGTATGACTTAAGATCCTTTACTTCAGATTACTACTATACAATAAAATAAGTTGTAAGACTAGTATTAGTAGCTAATCAACCAATATGAGCTACTTGATCTCACCAAAATAGTAACCAAGCAGTAAGCATGCAATTTATCTAGCCGTTGTTTTCTTTCCTTCCCTTTCCCTTTAATCACATCTATATACCATATGACCTTCATATACGGTCCTCCCCAAAACTCCCTACAATATTTAAGTCCTTTAACGTCTCCATAACTTCTGCACACATCCAGTCCCAACCCTTATCATAACATACATAAAACAATCCTTAAACATAATAATGTAACAAAAGCAATATGAATCTCGGTTTCTGATCACCAGCCCTTGAAGAGCTAACATTACTCTTAAGATGCTCAAACAAGCTCATAATTGAATTTAAAAGAGATCCCCTCCATGGTTGTTCCAACATGCACTAACCACCAGAACATCCTTCCTAATAATACACCATGTAGGAGAAACAAATTCCAACTCACTAACACATATCAAATGTCCTAATTAACTCAAGAACAAGAGGGAGAAAATTGTAGTAGCTTACGTTGTTGGACAGAACTAGCACTTGCTAAGACTTGGATTCTTCAAGGTAAAGGTGGTCCTCCTCAACTTGTATTAACTTATACCTTCCAATAAATTTAACTCCCTAATATTCAAGAACCCTAATAGTATTTAATTGGTGTTTTATGAAGCTAAGAGAGAGAAGAGAGTAAGCTCTAGAAAATCATATTTTTGTTAAAGTAAAGCATAGTCAGAACAAGTTGATATCAATCCCTTCTAAAGGGACCTTCTTTGGCCGACTTTCTCACTTATTTTGGACCATAATTTATCAAGTAGGTGATCCACCTACTTAGACTTTCCACTTGGGCCTTTTTGGACTTAAGAATATTGGGCCTTGGCTGTCCATTTTCCCCTTATTCTTCTAATCAACTTGGGCCTGATTAATGCATGTAGGTGGTAGTGTAATTGGCCAAATAACATGATCAAAAGAGTCTTAGTAGGTGATGTACCTACTTGGTCCTTTGGGCTGGTCAATGAGTCAGTATATGATGGACCTACTTGATCCTTTGGGCTGGTTAATAAGTCAAAGTAGATGATGCACCCACTTGTCACCTACTAGCTTAGTTAAGTCAAGCAAGCACCTTAATATTTTATTCTATTTCTAGAATATACAATTCAAAAAGTATGACTTAAGCTCCTTCACTTCAGATTACTAATCTATAATAAAATAAGTTGTAAGACTAGTATTAGTAGCTAATGAACCAATATGAGCTACTTGATCTCACTAAAATAGTAACCAAGCAGTAAGCATGCAATTTATCTAGCCACTATTTTCTTTCCTTCCCTTTCCCTTTAATCACGTCTATATACTATACAACCTTCATATTAGGTCCTCCCCAAAAGTCCCTACAATATTTAAGTCTTTTAACATCTCCATAACTTCTCCACACATCCCGTCACATCCCTTATCATAACATACATATAAAAATCCTTAAACATAATAATGTAATAGAAGCAATATGAATCTCAGTTTCTGATCACCAGCACTTGAAGACCTATCATTACTCTTAAGATTCTCAAACAATCTCATAATTGAATTTAAAGGGGACTACCCTCCATGGCTGTCCCAACATGCACTAACCATATGAACATCCTCCCCAATAATACACCATGTAGAAGGAACAACCATACCAAGTATAACATCAAAATATAGCATGTCAAGCTCTACAAAATCAACAAGAGTAACTCTATGGGATAGGGAAATGGGGAATCTTCTCACCAACAGGAGTAGAGAAAAAAAAGGTTCTACAACACATCGAGGAGCACATCAAATCTCATTACCACATATGGCGTAAAGAAAAATAAAGTAGGATCGGGGTCTAACAAAGAACACACATCTATATGAAAAACTTTTGACATACTAGTGACCACGTCTGGAGAATTCTCTTGTTCACCTCAATTTCGGAGAGCATAGAAGCAGGTTTGCTTGGAAGCACTGGAATTTGAACCATTAGTAGGAGCTTGCTTGCCCTTTCTTCCTTTAGTCATGAGCACCGAGCAATCCTTCATTTTGTGCCTACTCTTTCCACAACCAAAGCAACAATCTGTTATAAGAGTAAAAACACATTTCTAGTCTAAAGTTTTCATAAAAGAAAATTGGAAGTCTAGACTCTGAGTCTCAACATAGCCATCTATTACAGTGTCTTGAATGAAAAGGGGGCATAGCCCATACAACATTGTTCAAAAAGGAAATACAAGAAATGAAACTACATCATGAGAAAAAGCCCTCCTCAAACTATGGGGCCACACCAACAAGCTAGGAGGATAAGCAAGTCCAAGCTTTAGCCACTACGATGATCACCTTGAGAACCGGACCCTACACTTGGGGAAAATGTAGGAAAAGTAGGCATTAGTACAAAAATGCACTAAGTAAGATAGACATGCATAAAAACATTGAAAACATGGTAAGAGGGACATTTCATTTGAAAGTATGCAATTTATCAATTTAAACATGAGTTGAGAGTTTAGAGAGCATAAGTCATAAAATATAGTAAACATAATCATCATCATCATAAAGCCTATGATAACTCACATACAAAGCTTATTGAGTAACCATAGTTCATAATTTATATTCTTATTCTTATTGTTTTTATGTGTGAATAAGCCTTAACCGACATGAGACCATGTGAGCTATACATGATCCCCTGGTATTACCCACACTGAAAAGGGTTGTCCTACTTGCCTAAGGTAGAACCATACTCTTAGCTTAGGTGGATCCACTAGCTAATAACCTATGGGTTACATAGTTTATGGGATAAGGATTTTACTTCTATAAAGCTGGACTCAACTATTGTATAAGGTTTCCATCTCATGAGACATACTTTGGGAACCCGAACTCAACTAGTGTAAAAGGATCCCATTGGAAGCCGGACTCAACTAGCATATAAGCTTCCATCTCATATACAATATCCACTCGGTGCTAATAATTAATTCCCACGAAGTTCATATTAAGTCTTGACTTAACTCATATTCATGAAAAAAATGTCTTGGAACTCAATCAAACGTAATTCATAGGATAGCTCTTAGATCATGCGTGAGAATTACCTTTCATTGTTCATGTCTACATATAGATTCAATAGGTGAGAAAGCCTTTCAACCTTAGAATCATCATATTGTGATAAGACCATTCACATCATATCATATTCATGCATAAGTGTGTATATGAGAATGTCCTTTCAACAACACAACAACTATATCATAATCATATACACTTCACTCTCAAAGTGTTCTTAAAGCATATACATAAATCTCATAAACATACATAATTCTCATACTTTGACCTTCAAGGTTCAAAAACTCATATTCAATCAACATATCTATAATTCTACATTAGACATGGATATCATCATAACTCAAGTAACTCAATCACTAAAAGCGTAATTTCATAACATATTTCTTTCACCAACAAAGACCCTCATCACAAGATCATAACAGGGAAATATGGGAATTTCATGGATTCTTGGGGAATTCATAATAAAAACCATAAGAAATCATCAATACATGCATAATATAACATAATTCAATCATTAGAATCGATTTTGAATGGAACCCATGAATTGGAATCAAACCCTAACTTTTGGGGATTTCTATCTTTGAAATTGGGATTTTGAAGGGACTCCATGGATGAAAGGCCATCCATGGATGAAGGACTACCATACCTTAATCAACAATGCCCAATGCATGAAGTGAAGAACCTTACTCCTTGAACCCTAGCTCCAACTTCCTTCTTCTTCTTCTTCTTCTTTGAGTTCTGGAGCGAGAATAGTTGGAGAGGATGATGTTTTTGAAATTGATTTTGGTTTTAGAAATAATGAGTTGGATGACTTAATTTAGGGTTCAAAAATCCTTATATAGGTTGTATAAATTAGAGTAAAATGACATCACTTAATTCCTAATTAAATTCGGAAAGACCCTTAAGACCTCAACTTAATTGTCCCTCAGACCCACCCATGAGACCTTACCGACGGACCGTGGATAGACCAACGGTCCATCTTGGTGAACCGTGGATAGTGGTCTGGGACTTATTTTTGGGGCCTTGACCTACAACTCCCTTACCCACAGATCGTGGACCCATTCTCGAGGTGTGGGTCCTTATCTCGTGGGTCACCATCTCAGACAATGTCCAGGGTGCCCACCCACAGACTCACCCACATGGTGTGGATCCACTAACAGGGCATGGATCCTATCGTTGGTCACTACCCAGGAAGCTTTCTAGAGGTCCTCCTTAATGGCCCATAGTTGGTCCTTTAGGGGTGGTACCTTGACGTTCTAACATGAAAACCTCTATATTAAGTACGGGGAGTTACATTCATGACTCTAACCCTAATGCTAAGCTCTTGTTTAGCTTACTAAATTTCTGGGGTGTTATAGAAATAGTGAGTTGAATGGGTTGGTTTTTTAGTTAAAAAATGACTTATATAGTGACCCTAAGTTAAGGAAAAACGGCCTCACTTAAGTTGGACTAAAACCGAAATTACCCAAAACACCCTCCATTTTAAGTGACCTGCCCAGGGAACACAAGAGGCCTCATGAGTTGTGGTCACCTCTATGGACCTTAAGGCGGTGGTTTGGCCACCAATGCTTGGCCTCTCAAGTGGTGAAGGCATCACCACGAGCCTTCCCATGAGCTAGGGCCTTCACCACTAGCCATGAAGCGGCTCGTGGAGATGACCCATTGTTAGGTAGCCTTAGGAAGGCTACTGCCTCACCACCACGAGTGGCACCACAGGGCCTGGTGACCACCACGGGCCATGAAGGCCCTCGTGGCATGGTAGGTAGTGCCCTGGGAGCTTTGGGTAGCGTTGGCCCCTTCCCTTAGCTCTTGCCCTTGGCCCTTGACCACCTCCATGACTCTAACCCTCACTCTTAGCTCTAGTTTAGCCTACTAATACCCTGATTGTTACAAATAATACACAAAAGTGGTAAAGGAGTTGAACCTAGCAGAAATTGAGCCCCAGATCTCGCACTTGCTAGCTGGTATTTGATTTTACAAGTAGTAACCAAATTTAACTGGTCGCTCAAGCAATAATGTGGGGTTCACTTTTTCAAACTGGTCAAGAAAGGGGGACTTGTTTTAGGCAACATGATTTTCACTTTTGTGACATTTGCTTTTGCGATCTCACAACCATTTTTGCATAGAATGCCTATCCATACATGGGAAAAGTTGGAAATCTTCAATTATTGTGCCCAAATTCAAAAAATAGGGCTAGAGGGGACCATTATGGATCATCCATGAATTCTTAGATAGAGAAAAACAAATATAGGCTTAAAGTAGATTTTATATTGTTCTTAATTATGGGGTTGAGACATTGAAGGCAAGTTACCTCACATTTCATTTGTGGATTTGGAGATTGTGTTCTATCTTAGTAAATTGCTTTTATTCTTCTTCACTTCCTTGTTATTAATTTCTAGAAATGTGGGGTAGTTGTGTGTATAAAATTGGGCCTTCTATGCTTGAAATAGACAAAGCTATTTGGGTATTTGATTTATTGATCTATTACTTTTGTAATTTCTTGTTTCCATGTTTGATTTCATGAATTAGGTTCAACCTAGATTTCATTTTTGAATTTATGAATTGAGAGTGCATGCTCAATTCTAGCTTCCGATCTTTGTGAGTGCTTGAAAATAGAATCCACGAAGTGGAGGATTAGGTTGATAATCAGGTTTTACTTTGATTCCTAGATTTGAGACTGAAAGGAGATAATTTAGGTTTACTTGGTTTAATGATAAAGTTCCTAGAAAAAAGAGGTTTACATTAAGGTCATGGAATATTTTGTGTTGACGCGATTGAGACCAAAAGGAGATATTGTGATATAACCCTTTGAGACCGAAAGGAAATTAGGGTTGAATTTTAATTATCTAGCATATCTATTGTTGAATGATCTTGGATAGAATTGCAATGGATCATTGAGTTTTGATTAAAATCGTGAATTTTCCCAAATCCCATAGATCCCTTTGTAACACCTCAAAATCTAGTAAACTAAGAAAGGGACTAAGTGAGAAGTCACAAACCAAGTATTGAGCTTGGGCACCCTTCATGAAGGCCCAGACGAGCTGTGAAGGGCACCACGAGGCATGATGTAGCCCGTGGTGGATCAAAGAGTTGAGCCAAGAAATGCTCCCTTCCCACGAGCACCTAGACGGATCGTGGTAGGCACCACGGGACGTGGTGATGGTCATGGTGAGGGAGGCAGTAGCTACCTTAGAATTGACCCTCCACACAAGCCACTTGATGTCTTGTGGATGCCAAGACGGGTCCTGGGAAGGGTTGTTAGGTGAGCGGGGTTTTAAGAGAGTATGCCAAGCCACTGGTCAAGGACCATGACTACCTCAATGGGCCATGAAGTCCTTGAAGGCTCGTAGAGCCTGGTGTGTGGGGGTTAAGTCAGTTGTAATTGAGAACAATTGGGTCTTTTTCCAGATTTCTTTAAAACAATACTATGTCATTTTATCCATGCCTAGGACCCATATATAATTGATTTTAACCCCAAAACTTATCCTTTCAAGTTATTCTCTTAAATTTAACAAAATAAATAGAGTTCTTCCTCCCCAAAAATATTTCTCTCTCAAGAAGTTAAAGAAGAAGATTCAAGCTAGGGCTCAAGGTCAATTCTCCATTATTTAATTACTTTTGGGCTTTGATAACAAGGTATGATAGCTTTTCATCCATGGAATCCTTGCATCCCTAAGTTCTCAAATTTAAAAAGTAGAAATTCCCCAATTTGAGTTAGGTTTCTTCTAAAGTTTGGGTCTTTATGAATGTTGATACAATTGATTGAATTTTAATTAATTATGCTTGAATTGAGAGGATTACATGCTTTTATGATGAAATTCCATGTACCCATACTTAACCCATGCTTCTAAGAAGAAATTGATTTAAAAAATGGGTTTTACTCTATGAAATGAGAATTTATGGATTTATGTGTATTCTTAGATGATGAATAAGATGCAATATGAATAACATTGAGATTGAAGCATATGTGATGATTTATGACATGAATGGCTTTGAGAGTGAAACATAAGTTGTTAATTGTTGATTATTGACGTAATTATTGTGGAAGGGATTTTCCCACATGATTTCTTATGTATGAATGTGAAAGGCTTTCTCACATTGAATGATTCTAGGTTGAAAGGATTTCTCACCTAAAGTGAATCTAAGCAAAAGAATTATGAAATTGATAACTCTAGAGGTGATTACCCATGACATATAGGTAAAAAACCAATAGGAGAGTACCAATGTCATATGATAGAAAGACAATAGGCGAATACCCATGTCACGTGATGTTGGACTAGAGGCGATTACCCATGATCCTAAGCAAGTGGACTAGAGGCGAATACCCACGAACCTAAGTGAAAGGACAAGAGGTAAATACCCATGATCTTTTGAAGAAGACAACATGTGATTCCCCATGTCCTTAAAAGATAAGCTATGATATGTTATGATAGGTGATGAGCTTGGAATGACGCTTGAGTTTACCTTCCATGATAAGTAAGACTAGTGGTGGTTACCCATGTCTTAACTAAGTATGAATTGAGCATACTTCAAGAAGTACTCCTTACATGTTAAGAGTATCTATTAAGTGCATTGATTATGATTTATGACTTATGTTATCTAACTCTTATGCTATGTTTATTCAAGTTATCATATTTAGTACATTATTGTACTAATTGCGTACAATTTTTATCCGAATGTAGGGTCCAACATTCTTGATTCTCACCTCCCTAGCCAGGATCTTTAATAGAATAAAAGTTGAAGATTGGTGAGTCCTCATACATCCAAGGATTTTCCACTACTTTCCTTATGCTATTTTCATTCTGAGTTTTGAACAATGTTGTATGGGCTACGTCCTAAGATTCTATTGTATTAGATGGTTTTTTAAACAAGTTTATAGACTTTCGCTCTGCTTATAAAATTTTTGGTTATCTTGAAATAATAGTTTAAATCTTATCAATTTCTATTATCCTGACTATGAAAGCTAAGTGGCTTAAATGAGGCCTCTCGGGGTCTTGTATGGCATGTTACATCTAGGGGGTGCCCTTGGGTCATGATAAACTTTGTAATCAGAGAACAAGGTTTAGAAAGGTTCTATGATGTGTCAAAACCAAGTCAAGTAGAGTCTTGTTCATGTGTGTGAAGCGTGCCACATTTATGAATGAGAGGCTACAAGATGTTTAGGAAACTCCACTTCTTCATTACTCTAAAGTCGTGTGATAGAGTTTAACTCTATAGGGTCTCTCTCCTAATCCTTACTCAATGGTCTACAATATATGACTATCTGAAGGTCTTATGCTCGAAGGAACAAGGGAGAAGATGTTGGTCAAGAGGTTCCTCCTCAAGCTCTGGTCGACCCTTTCCCCGAGTAAGTAACCAATGTGGTGTTCAGAACAACTTTTCAATTTTTGGCCCAAGCCAATAGGGAAGTAGCTCTCATGAACCCAAATATGTTTATGGAGGCATCTAGAGTGAGGAATTCCACTAGGATGAATCCTTCTGAATTTTACAGTTCTAATGTTTAGGAAGATCCTTAAAAGTTCATTGATGAGGTCTACAAGGTGTTTACTATTATGGGATAGACGCCGGTGGAAAAGGCAGAATTGGCCACTTATCAACTGAATGGTGTTGCTCAAATTTGGTTCAACCAATAGAAGGAAGGAAGGATGGAAGATGCAGGTCCTCTAGATTGGGAAAAGTTCAAGTATACTTTCCTTGATAGTTTCTTTCCTCTTAAGATGAGGAAGGCAAAGGTGCTTGAATTTATCAACCTCTAACAAGGGAACTTGAGTGTGAAAGAATATGCTTTGAAATTCACTCAATTGTCAAAATATGCTCCCTCTATAATTGGCGACTCTAGGACAAGGATGAGCAAGTTTGTTTCGGGTATGTCCAGAATGGTGGTAAAAGAATGACATAGTGCCATGCTCGTTAATGACATGGATATTTCACGTCATATGGTTCATGCCCAACAGATTGAATAGGAGAAACAGAAGGAGAGGTCTAGGGTGACAAAGAGGGCTAAAATCGGTGATGGTAATTTCTCTCATGCAAGATCTGATGGACATGGTCATCCTAGATCTCGACAAAGGTATTTCGGTCAAGGCTTCTAAGATGCTACTAAGTTCAACAAAGATAGGGTCTATTACCCTAAGCCTCAAGGAAGAAATGGTAGTGGGTCCTTGTTGCCTACTTGTACTAAGTGTGGAAGGAAGCACGAGACCAAATGTCTAGCGGGTTCCAATGCTTGTTTTGGTTGTGGTAAGATGGACCACAAGACAACGGATTGTCCTACAGCTGCTGAGAATGAAGGAGATAATCGCAGTAGGTCTCAACCCCATCCTTCGTACCACGATGTTAACTAAGGTGCTTTTTGAGAGGCTACCAAAGCATTACATTTTGGTTCTTTGAATAACGTTGTTGGATGTATAGGTTGGAGTTCGTATTTTGGGAGAAATGCAAATGGGCGAGGGACTCATTTACTGAGTGAGTCGCCGAATCGCCCCTATAATCGCCCAAATGCATCACCCCATGAAGGTAAAAAATAAGGAAGGTTCTGGAATTTTTGGCGAGCTTACAGCTCACTGGGTGAGTAGCCTAGTCTGATCGGTGAACCCGATTAAGCTCTCCCAATGCACCAGGGAATGGCTAAGGCTTCTATTACTTTTGGAAGGCTAAGACCTATTCGGTAATGTTAGTCGTGCCGCTGAATTTCTCGCGCACCAAAGATTCATCTTCTTTTAACTTTATAAATTCAATTTTTTTTATTTTAGGCAATATTTTCTCTGATTCTACTCATTCATTGAACCTTAGGATATTGTTTTCTAGTTGTTTTAATCATCCTTGAGTTGAGATTGCATTGCGTGAGTGAAGTGTCGTTGTGATTCCTTTACCCTCCTCTTTGTCGCGTCTATGTGTTTGTCTCCATTAGAGGTTGGTTTCTCAAATTTTGTTACTTTTGCACAATACTTGCAATGCTAAGGTGTAGTGTAATGGGCTTATGGTTTCTTAGTTAAATTTTATGCCTTGAATAGTTATATTTCAATCAAACATGTTAAATAAATCATGTGGGTCCAATTTGTTTATGCCTCTTTTGTTAGTTTTTCAAATTGTGAGTTTTAAATGTTGGGTAATACGTGGGAGAAATGTAAGTAGTCTAAATTCGACCAAATGACTTGAATTTGCTTGATGATGGATTGGGTGACTTCGTTCTTAAGGGCAAAATATTTTTTTGGTTGAATTAGGATTAATAGGGGGAAGTCTGAGTATGCCGACTTGTGAATTCATCTGGGGTAGTTGTGAATTGAATGCGACTATGTCAAAATTGGTGTTGTGGGCTTTTGTTCGTCAATTAAGACGGTGGATGGGGAGGTGATGAAATGGGTCATTTGGAGAGCTTCGTCAAGCTTCCCGAATTGACTTGGCGCGTCGCCAAAAGCTTTCCCCATCGCCTAGCTTGTTGGGTTTGTGAAGAGGATCCACTGTTCATTTTGGTGATAACTCTTCAGCTCGGCAAAGTGAATTTGGCGAGTCACCAAATGGTCTTGAGATCGCCTTTATGACCTAAGATTTTTCCCCTTTTTACTGTAATGTTCGGCGATGCCCCTTTTGCTCATCGAGTGGACTCAGCGACTTGCCAAACTGCTTCGCCGTGTTTCCCTACTATTTTTTTTGTAATTTTTGTTTCACTAACATGTCACGAACAATTGCTCCTTATTGGTGTGTGTTTACATGTATGGGTTGACCTAAAGTCCCAGCTTAGCATGTATTCGATGAGGATTGTCCTCCACCTCGAAGGAGGCCCAAGCCACTGGATCACCCTAGAAGAAAACAAAAGGAGGTTGTTAATGCAGAGAAAGTTTAACATCCCCAAATGACTCATCATAAAAGCTCACAGGCGAGTAGTAAGGGTAAACAATAGGTGGTGGATTACACAAGCTCGTATGAGAATGTGGACATTGATTTAATAAAGTTCACCTCATCTGACTTAGAGAATGAAGAGGTTGCAGGGTCTGGGACTTCAATCCATACTCTGGTTCTTGAGGCAAATTTAGCCAATAGGAATCATTTGAAGTGGCCCTGTAAAGTAGCACATTACCCACTAGCTCTTCCACCTGCCCCACAGGTACCCTCTCCCCCCATTCCGACGAACCCTCATCGATCAATGAATCGTCTAAATGTTGCTTGATTGTAGAACATACTTGAGGAATAGAGGTTATTCACAGATGGAGTTGTGGATAGATATCAAAACGTTTGGGAGACATTGAGGTATCACAAATTTCAGCAATTCACAAAGCCTCGACGCCCATATTTTCCTACGTGGTTCGGGAATTTCAGGAACGGTATGCAAAATTGATCCCAAAAAGGGTGAAAAAGGTATGTTTTATGGCCCCTATTGATTTTGTAGATGTGTGGAGCAAAAAAGTTGCAGTGTAGCAAAACAGAGATCAACAATCAGTTAGATTACATAGTACAGACTCGGCACTCCTTGGCCGATAAGATCAAAACTCAGATGTTGGAGGATTTGAAAGAGTGGCTTGCCCTACTATGGAGTGATGAAAACCCCACATAGATCAAGGTGTGGGCTGTTATTGAGAAGGATGATCTCAACATCACAGCACGATATTGGTTCGGGTTCATCGGTAGCACGTTGCTGTCGTCGCAGAATGAGTCAATTATTAGGCATTCGAAGGCTGTGCCTTTGGGGTGCATCATTGATTGGGAAAAATTGAACTTGGGCTTTATTATTGCACAGAATATGGATATGAGGGTCAAACAAAATCATACCTCATTGTCGTTTCTGATCTTTATTAGTTCTTTATGCCACAGATCAGGTGCACCTTTTGTGGCCCAGATGGATATTGAGGTCACTCCACCCTCTTCTTGTGATATTCGTCGCATTAAAGCAGAGTAATTGAGAGATGAAGTGGAGATAAAGAAGAAAACTTTGATAGACACTTCCCGGGTAATTAATGTGGATTTCATGGAGGCCGGTCCTACAGCTCCTACTCCCACAATTGAGCCATCAAGTACACCTACCCCTCCTACTTCTAATTCTCCTGCTCCCACCTCCCATCCCCCTTTGACTCAAGCCATGATTTATAAAATGGGCAACATTTCCCATCCGACTGATGTGAGAGCTTCTCGGGTTGAAGTCGTTGTCCCTTCTATAATTGATCATGCCATTTCTGCTCCTCTTGCTCCCATCTGGGAAAATTTTAAGGGACAACATGAGTTGATCACTACCCAAGGAATAACTTTGGATGCACTCACCACTCGACTTGAGATGTGTGAAAAGACAAACCACAACCCATCTAATTGAAAGCCCTAACGGCTGATATTACTGTTTTCATCATGATATGGATGAATTGAAGTCTACCGACATATCGATACTTTGGGGTGGTGTACATGTCCCTGAGGACCCTAGTTCTGAGTTGCCTCCAATTTAAAAGATCAAGCAGGTGGGGCTTGTTGACTCTGAGATCCCTCCAGCTAATGTGACCAGAGATTCTATTGCAACTGATGAGGATAGGGATTGTGAAACTCCCGAGACTGATAAGGAGGACTTAGTTGATTATGAGATTAATGTGCATGAGGATTTGGAGGACCTATATGGGGATATGCTACAGGTTGCCATGGAGGCATTGTTTCACTACACTTCCATGATTGGTTCTAAAGGGTTGTAACACCCTGTAATCTAGTAAGCTAAGCTAGGGCTAAATATATGGGGTAGCAAGCCATGGAAGAGGGCTGGGGCCTATGACACTTAGGATCTTGTTAAACAGAACATCTCGTTCCTTTCCAACTTGGTGACATAAGGTTCCATCGCCTAGGTGCCTTGGCGATGAGCCAAGTGGAACCCCCTTTGCCTATGGGGTTGCCTCCAAAAACCTAAGATACTGGAATTTTGGGCGAGCTAGGTCAGGGCTCGCCGATCAATAGGCGCATCACCAAGCTGCCCTCCCCCATCGCCTAGTGGCCTGCTCCACCAAGGGAGCTGCTGGAAAATTTGGCGGACCAAGGGTCTACTTGGTGAGTCGCCAAGTTCCCTTGGCAAGCCAAATCGAGCATGGTCGGCAGTTTCAAGGGGGAGTTGTAGGAGTCTCTTGTTATTTTCCCTAAATTGATACTACATTGTTCTACTCTTACCCAATTAATGTATATAAGCTTTATAGACTAAAATTTCCCCTAATTAAGTCATTCTCCCTAGAATCAAAAAGAAAACACAAGACTTCATCCCCTCCAAAGAAAATTCTCTCTCTAAAAATCCCAAGAAGAAGAAGAAGATGATGAAGAAGAAGAGATGGTCAAGCTAGGTAAACTTCCTCTATTGATACACACTTTGTGAGGGCTTTATAATCAAGGTATGTTATCTTATTCAACTATGGATTCTTCTGTCCATAGAGCCCCCTAGATTTCCCCCAAAATGTGAAGATAAAACCTAATTCTAGCTAGGGTTTCTTCCTATGTTGTGGGTAGTGTGGGGTATGATTCCAATTGAGTGAATAGTACTTTTTTATGATAATTTTAGATTGAATCATGATATTATGATGAATTTATATGATTTCCGTGGTTAACCTTAGTCCAATTGATGAAATTGATATTATGTGGGGTTTATGCCATGAAAGGTGGAATTGAGGATTCATAGGTGATCTTCTAGAATTGATGCTATGAGTAGTAATTGTTCAAGAATAGAAACATGTAAACATGAATTGAAGTATATTATAGTATTTATGATGGATCAAGACTAGTAAAGATTGAAATTTAACCTTTTTGAAGATGTATAACTAAAATAACCTAATAATGAAGAATGTGATTAGAATGTCTTGAAATCTAGACATATATGATGATTATGTTAAGAAAATCTTTGAGAGTAAAGCTTGTAGTCACGAATGATAATCCTTCGAGCTTTTAGAGTAAATCTAATATGATGAACTATGAAGTCTAAGGCTTGGAGAGTAAAATCTATATGAGAATAGAAGACTAATGAATAGAATTGTGATGAATGATCCTTGCCTACCTAATCTACCTCATGATTGGTAGAATGCATAAAGTGATATAATCACATGAGTTAGGATGAAATCCATGTTTAGTGCATGAACCTAGGTGTGAAGATTGAAAGCCAGATTTAAACCTCAAGGAGGTGAAGTATAAGATTATGCTTGGAGGAACTGAATTACTTGAACTATGAATAGATCTATGTCTAATGTAGTCATTCTAGATATGTTGATTTGATATGATTAAGAATATACCCATGTCTAATGTAGTAATTCTAGATGTGTTGAGTTATTATGGGCTTTGACCCTAAAAAGGGTAAGATATGATATTGTGCATGTTTATGAAGTTCAGTACATGCTTTAGAAACACTATGAGAGTGAAGAGAATATGCTCATGATCTTGTTGTTGTGTTGTAGAAATGTTATCCTCATATACACACTTAGGCATGAATATGATATGATGTGAAAGGTTCATCACATGTAGTTATTCCAAGGTTGGAAGACAAGTCTCACATGTTGAATCTCTGAGCTATAGCATGAATTGTGTTGGATTGAGTGTTAAGACATTCTTCCATAATTATGAACTTACGTCAAGAGTTAGTGAAACTCAATGGCACTTAATGTCTAGCACTGAGTGGATACTGAATATGACATGGAATCTTTTACCCTAGTTGAGACTGGCTTTCCAAATGAGTTCATTCTACCTTAGTTGAGTCTGGGTTCCCAAAGTAAGTATCTCATGAGATGGAAACCTTCTACCTTAGTTGAGTCCGGGTTACTAGTAGCAATCTCCTTATCCCATAAACTATGTGCCCTTATAATTTACTTAGCTATTGCATCAACCTAAGCCGAGAGTATGGTTCTACCCTCGGCAAGTAGAACAACCCTTTTTCGGTGTGGGATAGACACTGGATTCCATGTTAAGATCACATGGTCTATGTCGGTTAAGGATTATGTCCCCAATATGGTAGTAGTATGAACAAGAATATGAATTATGAACTATGGGTACTTAATAAGCTTTACTCAATATGGGTAGGAGTATGAGATCTTACTTATGCATAGCACAAGTATTCTTTCAAGGTATTTGTGGTATGTTCCTTTTATGTTATGATGATTTATGTAAAGAATATGCGTATGGCTTATGCTTATAATGTATGGTTGATGGATTTTTGCACTAGTTGCCTTCCATGATGTGATTGACTAAAGGTCATAGGATCCCTTGTCTATGAGAAGCAAGCTAAAGGATAAAATCAAATATGATAAGGAGGTATTATGGCCTAAAGAGTGGTACTTAGCCTAGGTGGGACTATGGGGTCTCACAGATGCATTGCACAAGTATGATTTGTAGGTTACTTAAGGAGTTTCCTTTTATATTATGAAAGGCTAAGTATTGACTAGGCCATGAATAAGAAGTATCTCCTATATGTATGGATTATGTTTTATGATGATTAATGCTTACATGATGTCAATGTTGGAGGTTATGCTTGTGACTATGTTGTTATCTCCTATACTTTTAGTATATGCTTTAAGATGATGTCTCTAATACTTATGACTCAAGTTAATTGTTTCTTATGATTATGGTATATGTCTTATGTTGACTAATGCCTCTTATATGCTTATGTTGATGGTTTGTGCTAGCTAACAAATTTAGTACATTTTGTACTAACGCATACTCTTTCCTACATTCTTATCAAATGTAGCGTTCAGTGATTTTGGGTTCCATTCTTGAGGATAGGTTTCTAAGGAGCAAGGAGTTGAAGAATTGGTGAGTCCTCATAGCTTCGAGGACAAAGCCACTATTTCCTTTGTCTTTTACTTTCATATGTTGAGACTATTGTATGGGTTGTGTCCCAAAGGTTTTATTCAAAGTTGAGTTTACATGGTTTGAGATAAAGTGTAGTAAAACTTTCTCTTGTTTTTATAAAAAGACTTCAATTGTATGGAAAAAGTTTTAAAATTTTCGTACTTTCCTATTATCTTATGTTATGATAAGCTAAGGGCTTTCATGAGACCCCTTCGGGATCAAGTACGCCATGTTACTTCTAGGGTGTACCGCTGGGTTGTGACAAACTTGGTCATCAGAGCATAAGGTTTAGAAGGTTCTAGGATTGTCTCAAACCACGTCTAGTAGAGTCTTGTTCATAAATGTGAAGTGCGCCACATTTATGAATAGGAGGCTATTGGATGCTTAGGAAACTTCACTAATTCATTCTCTATGTCATACCATAGAGTTTAACTCTATTAGGTCTTTATCCTAATATGTGCCCTATAGTTTTCAGGTTATGGCTGATACAAAGGCAAATGCGAGGAGGAATGAGGGACACAATATGGAGTAATAGATTCGCCAAGCTCCTTTTCAAGCTCTAATTGATCCTTTGGATATGTCAAATGTGGAGTTTAGGTCTACTATCTAATTGTTGGGTCAAGCCTTAATGGTGCAAGCCAATAGAGAGGTTGTAGCTCGGGTGAACCCAATAAGGGGGATGGCTACTTCCAAAGTGAGGGAGTTTTTGAGAAAGTACCCTCCGGAGTTTTATGGCTCTAATGTGGAAGATAATACTCAGGAGTTTGTAGAAAAGGTCTCTAAGGTGTTAGACTTTATGAGAGTGATTCCAATAGAGAAGGAGGAGTTAGCTTCTTGTCAACTCAAAGGGGTTGCACAAATATGGTATGATCAATGGAAAGAGACTAGACTGGTAGGATTGGGTTCCATAGAGTGGAAAGGGTTCAAGAGTGCCTTTCGAGATAGGTTCTTCCCTTTAGAGATGAGAGAAGCTTTGGTGCTTGAGTTCATCAACCTTAGACAAGGTGATATGATTTTTATGGAATATGCATGGAGGTTTACTGAATTGTCTAAGTATGTTCCAATTCTAGTGTTCATCCCCAAATCGGGAATGAGTAAGTTTGTGTCGAGATTTTCCGATTTAGTAGTAAAAGAATTTCATATGGTTATGTTTGAGAATGATATAAATATCTCTCGTCTTATAGTTTATTCTCATGAAATTGAGGAAGAGAAATGTGAAGAACAGTCTAGGGAGAAAAAGAGGTTTAAGATTGATGATGATAGTTCTTCTCTTGGAAGAGTCTCCGGACAAGGTCTTTTGAGGTTTCCCCCAAGATTTAGTGAAGAGAAGGTGTCTAACCCTAAGCCTCAGAGAGAGAGATAGTAAATCTTTGTTGTCAAAACCTACTTGTTCTAGGTGTGGAAAGAGACATGAGGGTAGATGTTTAGCTAGTACGGAGGGTTGCTATGGTTGTGGTGAGAGTGGCCACAAGATGAGAGATTTCCCGGTGCTTAGGGCTAGGGAAGAGAGAGGAAGCAAATGAGGTCTTATGCTCTACAAGCTAGAAGTGAACAAGAGGATCCTCCGAATATTGCTCCCGGTATTTGTTTCATGCTTTATTAGATTTGGGTGTTGTTTGGTCTTTTGTGACTTGATTTATCGATTTTGAAGTTGTCTTTAGTATAAATGGTGCTTAGAAAGTCCATTTAGGCCTGCTCCCAAGGGGGCGTTGGTGTGCCTTGATGGCAAGGTCATTGTGTGTTAATGTGTTGCCATTATTTCCTTACATGACGCATATTCATGAAATTTTGTGATTGAAGAGAAAAGAAGTTTACATGATTTATTTCCTCATGTTGTAGTGCATTAAGTATAAGTTGTCTATTTGGCCTCATTAGATGAATAGATGAGCATGCCTTAGTTCGGAGTTGAGAGATTCCTCCTCGAATAAATGCTTTTTGAGAATAAATTGCATATGAGATCCATGAGAGTGTGTTGAGCATCTTTTAGTTTGGAGATGGTAATTCCTCCTTAAATATGAGTAGATATAGAATTTCATGCATTTTGGGTTGTTAGAAGTAGTTCCTACTCCATTGTGTGGCATTGAGTATGTTTAGTTTGGAATAGAAGTTTTCTTTCCTTGTTCATGTGAATTTAGATGAGTTGCATGCATGATGGGATGCTAGTCTAAAGTCGTTTCCTTTAAGAAGTGTCTAGAATTGTCATTCGAGGATGAATGATCCGAAGGGGAAGATATTGTAACACCCCGTAATCTAGTAAGCTAAGCTAGGGCTAAATGTGTGGGGTAGCAAGCCAAGGAAAAGGGCAGGGACCTATGACACTTAAAATCTTGTTAAAGAGAACATCTCCTTCCTTTCCAACTTGGCGAAGTAAGGTTCCATAGCCTAGGTGACATGGAGATAAGCCAAGTGGAACCCCCTTCACCTAAGGGGCTGCCTCCAAAATCCCAAGATGCTGGAATTTTAGGTGAGCCAGGTCAGGGCTCGCCGACTAGTAGGCGCATCGCCAAGCTACCCTCAACCATCTCCTATTGGCCTGCTCCACCAAGGGAGCTGTTGGAAAATTTGGCGGACCAAGGGTCCACTTGGTGAGTCGCCAAGTGCCCTTGGTGAGTCGCCAAGTGCCCTTGGCGAGCCAAATCATGCATGGTCTGCAGTTTTAAGTGGGAGTCTTAGGAGTCTCTTGTTATTTTCCCTAAATTGATTCTACATTGTTCTACTCTTTCCCTAGTAAAGTATATAAGCTTTTTAGACTCAAATTTCCCCCAATTAAGTCATTCTCCCTAGAATCAAAAGAAAACCCAAGACTTCATCCCCTCTAAAGAAAATTCTCTGTCTAGAAAATCCAAAAAGAAAAAGAAGAAGAAGAAGAAGAGAGGGTCAAGATAGGTCAACTTCCTCCATTTGTACAAGCTTTGTGAGGGATTTATAATCAATGTATGTTATCTTATTCATTTTTTTATTCTTCCATCCATAGAGCCAGCCCCCTAGATTTCTCCCAAATATGAAGATAAAACCCAATTCTACCGAGGATTTCTTCCTATGTTGTGGGTAGTGTGGGGTATGATTCCAATTGAGTGGATAGTTTTGTTTATGATTGTTTTAGTATTGAATCATTATATTATGATGAATTTATATATTTTCCATGGTTAACCCTAGTCTAATTGATGAAATTGATATTATGTAGGTTTATGCCATGAAAGGTGAGATTGTGGATTCATAAGTGATCTTCTAGACTTGATGTTATGAGTAGTAATTGTTCAAGAATAGAAACAGGAAAACACAAATTGAATTAGATTATAGTATTTATGATGGATCAAGACTAGTAAAGATTGAAGTAGAACCTTTATGAAGATCTATAACTAAAATAACCTAACAATGAAGAATGTGATTATAATACCTTGAAATCTAGACATGTATGATGATTGTGAGAAGTAAAGCTTTGAAAGTAAGTCTTGTAGTCATGGATGATGATCATTAGTTCTTTTAGAATAAAGCTAATACTATGAACTATGAAGGCTAAGTCTTGGAGAGTAAAATCTATATGAGAATAGAAGACTAATGAATAGAATTGTGATGAAGATCCTTCCCTACCTAATCTACCTCATGATTGGTTGAATGCATAAAGTGATAGAATAACATGAGTTAGGATGATATCTATGTTTAGTGCATGAACCGTAGGTGCGAAGATTGAAAGTAGGCTTTAAACCTCAAGGAGGTGAAGTATGAGATTATGCTTGGAGCAACTGAACTACTTCAACTATGAATGCATGCATGTCTAATGTAGTCATTCTAGATATGTTGATTTGATATGATTAAGAATATACCCATGTCCAATTTAGTCATTCTATATGTGTTGAGTAATTATGGGCTTTGACCCTAAAAAGGTCAAGATATGATATTGTGCATGTTTATTGAGTTTAGTACATGCTTTAAAAACACTTTGAGAGTGAAGCGAATATGCTCATGATCTAGTTATTGTTTTGTAGATAGTTTGTCCTCCTATACACACTTAGGCATGAATATGATATGATGTGAAAGGTTCGTCACATATAGTGATTCTAAAGTTGGAAGACTAGTCTCACCTATGTAATCTATGAGCTATAGCGTGAGTTATTTTGGAGTGAGTGTCAAGACATTCTTTCATACTTATGAACTTAAGTCAAGACTTAATGAAAACTCAATAGGACTTAATGCCTAGCACCGAATGGATATTGAATATGAGATGAAAGCTTTTACCCTAGTTGAGTTCGGCTTTCCCAATAAGTTCCTTCTACCTTAGTTGAGTCCGGGTTCCCAAAGTAAGTATCTCATGAGATGAAAACCTTCTACCTTAGTTGAGTCCGGGTTTCTAGTAGTAATATCCTTATCCCATAAACTATGTGCTCTCATAGGTTACTTAGCTATTGGATCCACCATAGCTAAGAGTATGGTTCTACTCTCGGCAAGTAGAACAACTACTTTTTGGTGTAGGGTAGACACCAGATTCCATGTTAAGCTCGCATGATCTATTTCGGTTAAGGCTTATGTCCCCTATATGGTAGTAGTATGAACAAGAATATGAATTATGAACTATGGGTACTTAAGACGCTTTACTTAGTATGGGTAAGAGTATGGGATCTTACTTACGCATTTGCACAAGTATGCTTTGAAGGTATTTGTGGTATGTTCCTTTTATGTTATGATGATTTATGTAATGAATATGCGCATGGCTTATGCTTATGATGTATGGTTTATGGATTTTTGTCCTAGTTGCCTTCCATGATGTGATTGACTAAAGGTGACAGGATCCCTTGCCTATGAGAAGTAAGCTAAAGGATAAAATCAAATATGATAAAGAGGTATTATGGCCTAAAGAGTGGTACTTAGCCTAGGTGGGATTATGGGGTCTCACTTTTGCATTGCACAAGTATGACTTGTAGGTTACTTATGGAGTTTTTTTTATGTTATGAAAGTCTAAGTATTTGCTAAGCCATGAATATGAAGTATCTCCTATGTGTATGGATTATGTTTTATGATGATTAATGCTTACATGATTTCTATGTTGGAGGTTATGCTTGTGACTATGTTGTTATCTCCTATGCTTTTAGTCTATGCTTTAAGATGATGTCTCTTATACTTATGACTCAAGTTAATTGTTTCTTATGATTATGGTATGTGTCTTAGGTTGAATAATGCCTCTTATATGCTTATGTTGATGGTTTATGCTAGCTAAGATATTTAGTACATTTTGTACTAACACATACTCTTGCCTACATTCTTATCAACTATAGTATTCGATGATTTTGGGTTTCATTCTTGAGGATGGGTTTCTATGGAGCAAGGAGTGTAAGAATTGGTGAGTCCTCATAGTTTCGAGGACAAAGCCACTATTTTCTTTATGTATTTTACTTTTATGTTTTAAGACTATTGTATGGGCTGTGTCCCAATGGTTTTATTCAAAGTTGAGTTTAGATGGTTTGAGATAAGGTGTAGTAAGACTTCCACTTGTTTTTGTTAAATGACTTCAATTGTAAGGAAAAATTTCTATAATTTTTGTGCTTTCCTATTACCTTATGCAATGATATGCTAAGTGCTTGTATGAGACCCCTTCGAGGTCAACTACACGATGTTACTTCTAGGGTGTACAACTGGGTCGTGACATTGATCTATGACCACGGAGGAGGTCGTTGCATAACCCTTTAGAGTCGGTGTTGAGTAGGGCACCGATGCCCATGTCAAGGCCACACCAGCGAGCCATAGTTCTCCTCAGGCTTAGCCTGACGAGGGGATCCTTATACTCTCCAGTTTATTTTCAATTTTGTTTTTTCTTAACATTGAGGGTACTTATTTTTCTTTTTGGTCCGGTGAAGGTACCTAGCTACCTACCTTATTAGGTTTACTGTTGCCATTTTGAGATAGTTTGTTATTTTTATGTTGGTTGAAATTATAACTTCTTCATTTTTTTTTAGTAGTGCAATGATGCTTTGGTTATGATCCATTGGCCTCCCTTTTAACATCTTAAAACTGAATGTTGGTTAATGTTCTGTTGTACATTGGAGCATCGATTTGTGGTCAATATTGATGACTTGAATAGTGCTCTTGATGAACGATATGTTTGTGTGAGTCCAACAAGGTAATTTGAGTTGCATAAGTCTTGTATTAACTATTAGCATCTCATTGTGACTAGTTGAATATCAAATGTGAATCTTGCAATGATTGTTGCATGTGTGCTTAAGATGTAGAGTTATGATCAATAATTGTGTTTGGATGCCATGTGTGATGAGGTTTACTTAAAAAGTGTGCATGAAGATACTTAGAACTGGCCCTGTTGGTCTAATCGATTACCATTGGTTAATTAAAGAAATGATCTTAGGCATGAATTTTGAGAGTTAACCTCATTGCTATACCAATGCGTTACCACCTTATTAGTGTGTGAATCTAGCTTGGCACCATTTGAGCGTAACCTTTTCTTTGAAGGAAACATGAACACAAGTATTTCAACCGAGTGTTGAAATTGTCATTTCCTTCTCACCTATAACCTTCGTGAAGCATTGGTTTGTTTGTATAGCCAACTTAGTCCAAAAGCCTAAGTTGGGATTTTGTAAGAATGAGGAATGAAATCGAGTAAGAAGTTTGTGAAATTCATCCTTTGGAAGCATGTGGCGAAAAAGATGGGAACCCGTCAATATATAAAAAGGGGAGAAAAGAAAGAAAAGAAATGAATGATAGTTCTGCATTGTTGTGGAAATAAGAGGAGTGTCCGATGAGCTATAAAAAAATTGGGTGTGCTATGAATAGGTCAAGGATGAGTTGTGAATATGCAAACAATGGAAGAAGAGGAAAAGAAGTGAAATTAGAGTCATGCTTCATGAAGGTAGAGTCACTAAACTGAAATGATCATACCCTTACCCTTAGCCCAATTATAAGCCTTTAAAGACCTTTGTGATCTTGCATAACCCAAGTGATGCGTTGGTTGGAAAATACGGGCAAGCATATAGGTAGAATCATGTATGTTTTTCTCATTAGGAGTGTGAGAGCTGAATTCGATTCCTTAATTTTAGTCCTTGATCAACTTTGTGAGAGCATGGAATCATACTTTATGTGAGGACATTCGAATACTTTTGTTAGGCATAAGTATTTAGCTATACCCTTACCAAGTTAGTGTTTAGCTCGCCAAATCCAACAAGATTGGCTCATGAAGTAAGCCAACTTGGTGAACTCAACTTCAAAAGGGCGCATCGCTGAATGAAAGGGTGAGCTCAACTCTCATTGCCTAAATAATCAGAACAATTGGATAATGAAGTTAAGTTTGATCTGCGAGAAAGGATTCAAACTGCAAATTGTTGAAATCATTCGATGGTATCCATCGGGTTCAGCAACTGAGAAGTCAAGAATTCAAAAGCTAAAGTAGAAATTTGATGATAAGACCTACTCATCAGCAGATAGCAAATTCATTCAGCGAACCTGACTTATCTCACCAATTTAGTCTCAAGGTGAAATTTTGGGAAATTTTTTGAAACATATAATTGGTTTTTGAAGAGAGATAAAGGGACTTCTAAATTATTGAATATTTTACTAAGAGAAATTATGTTCTCTTGGAGATTTTGATCTAAGATATTGAGGTTTGAGGGTTTTAGTCTTAGATTTTGGCATTGGGTAAGGCAGATTTTGGCATCTTGATAGAACATCTTTTTGACAACTTTTACTTTACCTTAGGGGTGTGATTATGTAATCGAATATACAAATTAGCTTGTGGGAATTGTTAATTGCATGATTTAATGCTTTTTTTTAAATAGGTTCAGTAATTTACTCATGTTTTCATCTATGAATTGAAGTTTCGATTAATGTTCTACCTTTAGGTCTCTATGCTTGCTTATGAAAGATGTTTAGGGTGGAGTATATAATTGATATTTGTATTGTCTCTTGTCTTTACAACCCGGCGTGATAAAGTGGGTTAAATTAAGGAATTGGGTTGCTTATCATAGTTAAGTTTGTTGAGGTTCGAAAGAACTTGCTAGAAACATAATAGTTGATTGAAACAACGGTTGTTACAGTTATAATCCATCCTTCCTATTGAGATTCAATGACATAAAGCAATTAGTCATTACCCATTAAGTAAAATTAGTATTCGATTGCACACACACTCCTAAGGTCTCCTCTCTACTTGTTCAAACCCTGGGTTAATTGTCTTCGTTAAGAATAGGTTACAAAATCCTCTTAATATTGATAATTGAAATTTATTGATTTACATTATGTTGTGATTTTTTTATTTCCATTCTATAAGAAGTTAGAACACTTGCATACTTCGTACTTGAATTCTTTTCCATACAATTCCTCGTGGGATTGACCCCAACTCAACGTTGGGTTAATACTTGTTAATGACCGCCTACGCTTTGAATCATAAGAGGTGTTGTTGAGAATTATCATATAGTAGCTTGTGGACTCGTGGTGTTTGTTTTCGAAAAGTTTATTTGCTTGGAGTAGGTCCTTGGAGTTAGGCTTAATGCAGACTTGTCATTCTTATGATGGGTTCTCTTTGGATTAGTATGGTTAGGTTCAGAAGGTTTTGTTGAGTTGGATTTATTGGTCTTTGAGAGCCAAAGGTAGATTTTGGACCTTGCCTTGGGCTGAGTTCCTTGTTTTTGCCATTGTTGTTCCTTGACGTTCTAGTGGAGCTTGTTGTTCTTTCGAGGGTTGTGTTATGTAGGTTGGTAGATGGGATTCAGGTGGTTTAGGTGTTGTTCAAGATGGCGAACGACTGCCAGAACGCTTTTGATGGTTAGAAGGTGTTAATGGTGGAGAATAAGATTAGTCTTTCAATTGGGGAGTCATTCTTATGATGGGTTCTCTTTGGATTAGTGTGGTTAAGTTCAGAAGGTTTTGTTGAGCTAGATTTGTTGGTCTTTGAGAGCCAAAGGTAGATTTTGGACCTTGCCTTGGGCTGAGTTCCTTGTTTTTGTCGTTATTGTTCCTTGACGTTCTAGTGGAGCTTGTTGTTCTTCCGAGGGTTGTGTTGTATGGGTTGGTAGATGGGATTCAGGTGGTTTAGGTGTTGTTCAAGATGGCGAACGACTGCCAGAATGCTTTTGATGGTTAGAAGGTGTTAGTGGTAGAGCATAAGATTAGTCTTTCAATTGGGGAGTTGGGTAGCATCTGCCATAGTCCTACGGTTACCCTATTCTCTGAATTTTTTGTTATGTTGGTCTTCTCAAATTAAACTAGTTTTTTAAGGCATGCTCGGTTCCATTGTGTAGGAAATGAAGCCTAAAATGGATTTGGAGGAGTGTTTGGAGTTTGGAAGCGAATTTGAGGATTTTCTTCCTAGCGAGATTTTTATGATGGAGTTGTCAGTTATATGGGGTGTCTGAAGGTCTGGCGAAGCATGCAGACTTGGTATCCTCATCTTTTCATGCCTTCAGGCTATGGTTTTCCTTCTACTTTTGCAGACCAAAGTCTTTTGTAGTAGTGGGCATTGTAATGGTTGTCTAGGTCATTTTCTTCATTTTCCAATCTTTTCACCAGAGCTTTCCTATAGCGATTCCAAGTCATTTATGACTTGCTGAACTAAAATTTCAATCACCTAGTCGTTCCTTTGGGTTTTCTGCAAATTTATGTGTTTTGGAGCCTTTGAAACTTGAATGGTTGACTTCAGTCAAAAGTTCAGAAAGACGGCCTGCAAAGACCATTCTAGCGGTTTCATCAGCTCCGGAAGAACCATATTAGGCTAGGGGCATGGTTGGTTTAGGCCCCAAGACTTCTAGTGTAAATTTGTATCATCTGTTGTTTTAACTTGGAAGATTAAGCCAAGGTTTCACTTTGGTCAACATTTTACGTAAACGTGCTCGGTTGAGATTTTTGTCAGCGCAGTTAACTGTGGAATGTCGAGCTTAGAGTAGAATGACCTTTCGTGTGGTTCTTGAGGCACTTGCTCTTATTTTGAGCCTTTTTGTAGAGTTTAGCTTAAAATTAAACTTGTGTGTGGGACCCAGTTTTTATCGAAATGACCTCAGACAAATGTTTTGGTTGTTCCATTCAGTCCAGAATGTCCAATTCAATGAGGTAGCATGTATTCTTTTGCGTGCATAGGGTTCTGAACAAATCTAGAGCACCCCGTCAGATTATTTTTCAAATCTTAAAGTTCATATGGTGCATCTGAACTTAGTCTCTGCGTTCGCGGACCAAGTCCTACGTTCATGGAGAAAGTTGTGGTTTCCATATGTGTTCGCAGACAAGGTCTCGCATTCGAGGAAGGTAATTTCTTGGTCTTTTAAATAAAGACCACGGTCGTTTTCAACAATCCCTTAACCTTTAAAGTGGGATATATTGAGCTTCGGAGCTCTGATTGTGGTGATTTGAAGTTGTATATATTTGAAAGTTTTGTGGCTACGTATTGGAGTTTTGTGATCGGCTTTGAGGTATGATTTGGTCTAATTTATTTATTGAGCTTCTTAGATAATGCCTAGTATAGCTTTCGTTTAATTTTGGATTGTATTTGCCGGGCATTTAGCTTTCCTCTTCTTATTCAATCTTTTCTTGATTTTGTAAGAGCCTTGGACTTAGTATAGGGGTTAGGATCCTTAGTTTAGGCGTATAGCTTATGTTGTAGTCTAGATGATCTTGCTTACCCTAGTTACGATTGATACTTTGTGGCCTTACACTAGGTTAGACCTTAGGTTGTTTAGGTTGTATTTAACCACCCTCGTACTTATGATTTTCTCCATATAGGGATTGTATTGGGTAGTTCTCCTTACGTTGATGCTTCTGACCCTGGTGGCTCATCATAGCCGTAGGTTTGTCCTAGTTATGCTCAGTCTCAGGCTGGAGTGGTTTGATTTGGGTAGGGCATCATCCCTTGTGCTTTTCCCCTTTGTTCATTTGAAGGGTCTTCTAGACCCCCCCCCCCTCGCTTATTGTTTAGTGGTAGGCTTTTTATACTCTTAGTGAGCCTGATCATATTATTGGGCTTGAGGTTGTATGAAAGGACTAGTTGGATCCCTCGTTACTACTATTCCCTTCGGTAGCACGATTTGGTAGGCTATATGGTTATTTGACTAGAGTTCCTTGTTTGGATGCTAGTGATGGCATGCATTTCATTGGTTTTTCATTATCATGGATTTTTTTGGTCCGATCCCGGTTCATGCATTGGTATACTATCATTCATAATGAAATATTGGTTACTCAGCTTTTACTCTCAACTAGTTTTAACGGGAGTCGTGCCACCTAGATCACTTGATTTATTGGCTATTGATATTATTAGGCGTCTAGGATGCACTCCTTTCCTACTTGAGATATTAGAGGCATCTGGGATGTGCTAATTATTTCTTAAATAATTGGTGCGTCAACACCCTTTCTTGCATTATTTTGGCTACTTACGATCCTCTATGGAGTAGACTTGTTATAAGACCTGGATTTGGGCCCTAGTAATGTATATGACTACCCATGTCCCATAAGAGTCCCCCTAGACGTGAGTACCTTAGTACTCAATCCCTCCCTAACCCAGATCAAAGATCTTCCATCTATTTGAGGGCAGAGTCAAGTTCGTAGTGGTCGGATAATTAGCCCACATCGTATCAATAGCGATTCAGATTAGGGAGTTGCATGGGTCCTACCTCACTTGCAGGACTAGGAGGTAGGTCTATACATTTGGTTACAGATGATTACTGACAGTCCTATTGCATTCTCTACATTAATATGCATTGCCTATCACCAGTATCCTTGTTTGTTGCTTGTACCCTCTAGCTCATGGGGGTTGGTCGGGTTAAGTATGTTGTTTGAACCTTCCGCGCTTATGGGGGTATTGTTAGGTTATTGTTTGACTATATTTTGTTCTTTATTATTATTTTATTATGAGCCGATAGGCTTTGACTTTATTCTTCTGGTTGTGGGTCCTCCTAACCCAGGGTAGTTTACTTGGCATCTTAGTTCCTTACGAATAAGATATTGGCTTGCATTTCAGATGTGTTCTTGACTCGCCTTTTTACCCTTAGGGGTCGTTTGGTGTGAAGGATAACTTAAAATAGTCCTGTGATTAAATTATAGTGCCACTTAATTTCTTGTTTGGTTGGCATGTCCGTGACAACTTATCCCGGGATTAATAATTAGTACCAAGATAAGTTATCCCTTCCCATGGTTGGTATAGTAATCCCGGGATAACTTATCCCGGGATAAAATGACTAAATGACAAAAATGTCCCTTTAAACACTTTTTATACATTAATTTTCACATCCATGAAAGGTATTTTTGTAAACTTATATGTTGTTCTTAAGATTTATTATTTTGAATACAACAAACCAAACACTCAATAAAAAATAATCTTAGCATAACTTATCCCGTCATAACTAATCTCATCATAACTTATCCCATCATAACTAATCCCATCATAACTTGAATTCAAACCAAACGACTCCTTAGTATCTCGTCTCTATTCTTTATTGCCTTTTTTACTTTAGTACCTCCTATTTAGTTACTTGTGGTATGCTCTACTTATTACTTAATCTTGTGTTATCTTTTGAGCACAGTCAGTCGTTTCCTACTCAATACTCTTTTTGGTACTCATACTACACTTCTTCCCCTTGTAGATTTCATTTGAGTTATCGTCATTGATTTGGAGTCATGTGGAGCAGTTTGGAGTTTCACATCTTAGGGTAAGCTCTAGGTGCAGGAGCTACCGATTTCCGTTTGTTTTGGCTAGGCTTCGTATTTATATTGTATTCAAAGATAATCAATACTTTGTTGTTTTTTTATAAAACCCTTGAACTATTATGTTGGATAAGATGCTCAACTATAGGATAATGGCAGGTCTTGGGACGGTTCCTGGTATTGTATTTTAGTTGATTACCCTCTTTCTCTTGTTGTAAGATTTGTGCTTTTATTGTTGACTTATGCTTGGTAGTCTGTTTGTCACGACCCAAGGGCACCCCCTAGACATAACATGGCGTATTTGACCCCGAATGAGTCGTATACAAGCCCTTAGCATAATCATAACATAAGATCATAGAAAGTACGGGAAAATTTAAAACTTCTTTAAACCATACAATCGAAACATTAAACAAGCGGAAGTCTTTACTACAACTTTGTCTCAAACCATCTATAAAACTCTTGACTAAAAGACTTGGGACGCAACCCACATAATCGTCTAAAACATAAAGAAATGACATAAAGGAAACATAAGGGGTTTGTCCTCGAAGCTATGAGGACTCACAAAAATCTTCAACTCTTCTTGCAACTTCTATAAAGCTATCCTCCAAGGGAAACTCAAACTCCGCAACCCTACATTTGATAAGAATGTAGGAAATATGCGTTAGTACAAAATGTACCAAGTATGAAAGCTAACACAACAACATAAGTGCATCTCAAAATGGTTAGTCAACATGAGACATAAACATAAGACATAATAACATAAGGATAGCATAATTTCCAACATAAGCATCATATAATCGTCATTCAACAGAAGATATAGTTAATGAGCATAGAAGATAAGTCATATTCATATAAGCATAATTGACTCTTAGTCATCTTAATCATAGTCTATACACATGGACAACTCTTAAGCTTCTTTACCATAAGGGTATCATACTCTTAAGTAACCTCAAGGCACAGTTGTGCAATGCATGAAAGGCATCCCATACTACCCTTCACACTAAGCATGACCTAGAAGTCAACATAGTCATACTTGCCCTCCTTTAGTCTCACTCTCTAGCTTTCTTCATATAGACAAGGGGACTACCATCCTTAGTCCAACATATCATGGAAGGAAACTATAGAACAACCCTATCTTAAAATAGATCACTCATAAGAACTCTTTCTCGAATGACCCTAAGTCATACTTGTGCCATGCATGAATAGCATCCTATAAAACTATTCATGATAAGTACTACTTTTAGGTCCTCATATTAATACTTCTTTGTTTGGAACGTAGTTCCTCTTTTTAACTTTAGAACACTATGAGGTACTCTCTTAAGCACATCTTAGTTCATTATTAGATTGAACCCTATGAGATACTACTTTAACCATGTCTAGGTTCATCTTCTACATGGACCCTATGAGATACTACTTTAAGCATGTCTAAGTCCATTCATACTCTTGAACACTATGAGGTACTTCATTAAATACTTCTTAGTTCATTTATGCTTTAGCACACTACGAGATGCCTCATTAAGCATGTCTTAGTTCATTGGATATGGAGATTGCTATTAGAAAACCTTAACTCAACTACAAGTTCCATCTCATGAGACCTAACTTTGAGAAAACCCACACTCTACTATGTAAGAGTTCCCCCTTTAACTTGGATAGTGCTCACATCAACTAGGTGTGGTTCTCCTTTCAACTTGGAGCCCGGACCCTTTCTTTTGTGACACTCCATCTCATTGTCAATATCAACTTGGAGCCAAGCATACACCCCGAGGTTTACTTGTTAAGCCTTGCGTAACACTCATATCTCATGGAAAGATGTCCATGACAACCTATCGATGCTCTAGTGATTCTATCACTTCATACTTTCAAGCATTCACAATGTAAGTTAGGTGAGTATAGGCCTTTCACCACAATTCTACCTATTAGACTACTATTCTCTTTTAGACTTTACTCTCAAAGTCTTAGCATAAATAGGTAACCATATTAGCTTCACTCTAAAGCCCTAACTATTATGATCACAAGCCTTACTCTCAAGGTTACTTTCTTAATCTCTTCTTTATTCCTAGATTTCAAGGTATTTTGATCACATCTTTCATTACTAGGTGATTATAGTCTCAATTGATCATAAAGGTCCAATTCTAACTTTACAGGTCCAGATCAATCATATTGAATAAGGTCTAGTTCAATTCATGATTATATGTTCCTAACTTTGAAAAATTACTACACATGACATTGATTTAGAAAGATCACACATGGACCTTCAATTTCACCACTGATGGCATAAACCCACAAATATCACATTCATCAATTTAGACTAGGGTTTACCATAGAAATCATATGAACTCATCATAATATCACTAAACAAAGCTAAATCAATCATAATTGGGTATTATCCACTAGATTGGAATCATACCCAAACCCTACCCACAATGTAAGAAGAACCCAAGCTATTTGGGTTTTTGATCCACAATTGGGGGATTACTAAGGGGGATCTATGAGGGAAGAACCCATAGATGAATAATCTAAACATACCTTTAATCAAAGCCCTAGCACAAGCTCTGAACAATGGACTTTGTTCTTGACCCAAGCTTCAAGCTCTATCTTCTTCTTCAATGAGGGTTTTCTAGAGAGGGAAATATTCCTTGGAGGGGATGAAGTTGGGTTTTCTTTGGATTCTAGGGAGAATGACTTAATTGAGGTAAACTTAGGTCTAATTATCTTAGATACTTCCTAGGAATGGAATAAAATAATATAGGGTCAACTTTGGAAAAGAACTAAGGACCCTAAACGTTTTAAATTTAAATTTGCCAACCTTAACAAGTTAGCTCGCCCTTTTGCCCCTCATGGCTCGCCAAGGGCACTAAGCGACTCGCCAAGTGGACCCTTGGCTTGCCCAATTTTCCAATAAGCTCCCTAAAAGGGCAGCTCACTAGGCGATGGAGGAGGCAGCTTGGCGATTCGCCAATCCAACCGGCGAGGCCCGACTTGGCTCGCCCAAAATTCCAAAATCTTGGCCAGGGGGACAGCCCACTAGGCGACTCCTAGTGCACTTTGGCGCCTCGCTAAGTCACTTGGGCAATCATGCTGCCCCATCGCCAACCAGGCCCAAAGAAGAACAAGTTCTCCTTCACTTTTGCTAGCTAAATTAGGCCCTTGCCCACTCCCTAGGCTTGGCAACCCCACATGCTAAGACTTAGGTTAGTCTATAAGATTACAGGGTGTAAGACATGCCTTGACATTCACCCACTAAACCCCTCGTTCCAAGCATGTAAAGTCTCATCTACAACTCTAATTCTCAACATCTCACTCTAGAACCCTAGCTTTTGTTTCTGTTTAGTCTACTAATTTCCGAGGCGTTACAATTTCTTATGGCTCTAGGCTAAGGGTAGGCTTATATACTGGTAGGATGTAGTGGATTTCATCATGACCTAAGAAATCTGGTTATGACACAAATGTAGCCCCAAGCTTCCTAAACAACCCAAGTTTCGAATCACTTCATTTGGAGCCAAACCTACAGAGAAATCGTAATTTCAGCCTCTTCTTTGTGAATGCGATGGGTCCTTGCAAACATGGTCCATGCGAATGCGGCGAAGGCCCCGCAATCGCACCTGACAAAGAGTTGGCGCACCTGCAAATCTGAAAAGGGACCCCGTGAATATGGCAGCCATGCTTCCTTGTCACTACAAATGCAGCCCACGGCCCATGAATTTGAATGCCATTTTTGGCATACACCAGCTAATGCATATCAACTAGTTTTGGCAACTTTCAAATCTCCGACTAGGTGTTTGGAATTTATTCAAAACCCTGCACAAGAAAAAGAGATATGCTACAGCATAAAATTCTATATTTCAAACTCAACGGAGTAGTTGAAACTTCCTTACGATGTCGTGTCGATAAAAAGTGGGTCCCACACCCAAACTCCAATTTAAGCAAAAATCAACAAGGGGGCTTGAATTTAGGCCGGAAACCTCAGAATCCACACAAAGGGTCATTATAGACTTTGACTCAACATTTAAGAGCTAACCAAGCAGAAAGAATTATTATTTTAGCACATTTACCAAAATTGTTGACCAAGTTTGTCAAACTTAGGTCAAAGCATAAAAGTTAAAATGCCTAATTGCACATACTGGCACCGAAAGCCTCGGGAGCCATGCTGACCATGTCACTAGCTCTAAAACACAAAAAATTGCATAAAACCCAAACGAACGACCAGGTGACTGAACTATCAGTCCCAGCAAGTCATAAATGATTTGGGATCATTACAGATATGCTCTAAACAATGAAAATAAGGCATAAACACATAAATTACTTGGAGGGTCATTACATATTTTTGAGTTAAGTGTATTATTTTTTGAGTCGTACACGTAAAGAATTATTAATACTTCCATTAGATTTACATTGGACATACACCTTTTGAGTTGTTATATTTTTATCCATGTACTACAAATATCATTTAAGTACCAAAAATTAAGAATTTTTAAGCTTTTGTGATTCAAATGATAAACATTTAGCAATATTACTTACTTAAATATATAGATAACTAATGTTTTTAGATTATTTTTTTTGTGTACGTAAAAAAGGATTTAAAAAATATATGATAAGGAAGTAAAAAATATGGTGATTTATTCAAAAATTAATGTCGGTAAATTATGTTTTTCATTAAAATTTAACATCCAAGGAAATATTGGGTGGGTGAGGATAGGGGGTAGAAAATGTGTTTTTCTTTTTCTATTTTGTAGAAATTTTTTAAAAAAATAACCTAAATAGTTTTTAAATAGTTTAGTTTTCTGATGGATGATAAATTAGTTTATTAAAGAAAGAATTTATATATGTTAATAAAATACTTATTGACTTTAAAGTAAGATTTTAAATATATTTTAACTAAGAAAAGATTTTTGGTGTAAAATTCTAGTTAATTTCAAAAATACTAAATATTAGAGTTCCTTCATATTTTAAATACAAAATATTTAATCTCTATAAGTTGAGTTAATTTCAAAGTTCTGAAGTGTTTGGCCTCATTTGTTTTCATTAAGACTAAGACATAAGAATCTAAATATTAAGATGTGCATTAAGATTTAGAGGAATCAGAATGCACATTGAAATATCAAGATGTTGCATTACGCTTTGAATACTAAAGAGTTAAGATTGTTTATTTTCTTAATATTTTAATGTATACAATTTATCTTTGTTTAAAAATAATAAATATAAAATCTTATATATATATATATATATATATATATATATATATATATATATTCATAGACGATTGTGATTGTTTACAATGGACGGCATCGTCTTACAAGTTGAACCATTGCCTATTTTTCTCCTCCAAGCTACCCCTATTATCGCTCATCTCCCTGTTCATCCTCACCAACTTCCACTTTGTTACTGCCTTCTTCTCCAAAAACAAACATCAATCAACTCCCAGCATTCTCCACATCTACTTTCAAAAGGTGCTCAACACCCACACTAAATATGTCGCTAATCAGGTATGCTACTTATTTATCCTCCTCTTTGTTTGCCCTTCATCCCCAACACCTTCCCGATAACTTTGTATACTAAACATTAGAATTATTCAATCCAGTCTTCTAGGTTTAGCATTATGCCTCCCACTTTCGCACCATATCATCCAGGTACAGTACTATCACTTTGCTAAACTCCTGACCCTGCAAGCCCTAAGAACATTCTCACAATGGGAACATTATCCAACAAATTTCAAGACTCCACATATGGATACAAAGGAACTTAAATACAACACACTAAATACCCTTGCCAGATCTAGGTCTATTGCTCTTTACATACACTCTTCATTTTTAGGATTTTACCCTTAATTGGTTGCCTCAACCTTATACCGCTTACCGTATTTTACATTCACATGTTAAGTCTTGCTTTATGCGTGCTTTTGCAATATGGTGCCTCCCTTTGTTGTTCATATTTACATCCCTATTTATTTGTGCTATTTACCTTAGCCATTTTCGCCGCAAATATGCCTTTGCCCTTTCTCTATTTCAAACCTTGGCCTTTTGATACATTTTGTAGTTAATGAATCCACGCATTCATTTTTCTTTATTATTACTACAATTTGTATCCTTCATCTCACAATATTTACAATACTACCCCTATCCATTATTGAATCAGGTTTCATACAACCCATGTTTGCTTGTGCTACTTTATGCACACTTCAAATTGTGGGGGCCACTAAGTTGCGCTCTCTAGCAACTTATTACTTTGATGATACACCTTATCTTTTAACACACATGAAAACACCGATGGAAGAAAGAAGTACAGCTACTCCTTCATACTTAAATGCTCCCACTGACTCTATACCTTCTACTTCTTTATTGTTTGCCACAATTAATATTTTCTTTCTCTCTTACTTCATTAATTATACTACCTCCAGTCCCCGTCAAATACCTGCTGAGAATGTAAGCCCAACTGCCCAACTGAGAGTCTTCATTCATGCCTGAATGCTACAAGATCCATCAGGAAATGAATAACGATTGCTGAAATAGTGCCTGACGTACTAATAGATTGTTTTCTCATGGACCTTTTAAATAAGTTGCTCATATACATCCAATTACGCCCCCCCCCCCCCCTCCCCCCCACTTTACATTCACATTGTTTTGGCAATGTAATTTTAGTCCAAACATCTCACCCCCATTTTATTTGTACTAGTTTCACGGCATGTGCGTTGCACGTGTGTATCATATATATACATTATATGATGTTGTAATATAGAATAAATATTAATAAATTAAATCTTTTTAGTAAATAATTATAATTGAACCAACATAGGACAAGAATTTTCAAATGATTAATACATATTATCATAGAGTGACTTGTATTTTGAGATTAAAATGACAAGATATCATTAAAATATTTCAAAATACATTCGAAGTTTAAATATGGGAGAAAGTGACATTTGTTTAGTAGTATTATATCTTACTTCACTGAATTTGTAAATCTAACCAACAATAAAAAAAAAATATATCCATTCAAAAATGTCACCAATAGACTTTCCTCTTGAGGTAATGAACATAAATGATGTACACCATTTAAGTACAAATTTTGTCCTAAATATTCGTACTTGAAATTTAGCATGGGCATGATACTAATAAGGATTATCATAAGTATTTAAATATTTTATCTTTTATGTAATATATTTTTTACAAAATATTATTATTCAACTAATATTTGAGTAAGGCTATAATAGAGAGGTAATTTTACCAAAAAAGTGTAATTTGTTGTTATCGTGAATGATGGTTAAATACAAGTTTGAGCATATGTCAAATATTTAGCTTGACCAATTCTTTATTTTAGATATATACACTTCAGTAGAATAATTTAATTTTAATATATGAACATCACCTATGGTGAAAAATATTTCATTTCATTAAGTTTCTACCTTATCTTTGTGGAATTGTAGTCTTCTCCTTTTTTGCCGCATACATATCATATAGTTGTTCTAATGAAAGTATCTAGTATCTTATCGAAGTTGTATCATGATATAAAATATTTAAATTTTTCAATAATAAAAAATTAATAGATAAATAAATTTTAAAGTATTATTTATAGAATCATTAATTTGATTTAAGATCATTTTATGATCAATCACCATTTTCTTATCTATTATTAGATAGCTAGTAAGGAGTGCATCTTGTTACATAAGAAAAAATTATATGGAACAATACATAGCCAATGAAGGAGGAAGACAAAAATATATGTTCATGCTATATTCACTCTAGTGCTCTATTTGATTTAAATCTTTTGTCACCAACACTTTACTTTATCCGTTCATTTTAACATACATATCTATTAAAAAATTATTATTATCATGACTATATTATCATATTATAAGTTAAAGTGAAAATCTATTTTTGAAATAGTGAATTTAACATCAAAACTAATAATTCAATGGACTATATTGATGCCCATTATTTTAGTAAAATTACGAAGAAACTCCTTCATTTGAGGGTAAAAGAATTAAAAATATATAAATAAAGAAGAAATATCTTACCCAAATAATATGCCGTTTTCATATATAGTTAATATTATTGTCTCTTCCACAACTTTTTTTCACTTTTAACTCATAAAATCGTAACGAAAAATACAAGTGTGAGAATTGATGAATGATTTGCTACAATTTGTTCACCAATTGTTTCTTATGAGGTACCTCGAATTTCGTTGAGTTTCGATCTTAATCAATTTTTTGCAAATAACACTTGAGATTTTTTATGAAGAAGAAGAGTTGAGAACTTAAAGAATTTGTAGTGTAAAAGTGTGAGGAAACCCTTCTATTTATATCTACCAAATAGTAGTATGAATAAGTGTTAATTGTGATTTATCCGAAAATTCACAATCTTTCGAAAAAGTCACTGCTTATCGGAAAAGTCATAACCCTTTGAAAAAGGCACAACTCATCATAAAAGGCACAACCCTTTAGAAAAGTCACAACCCTTTTGAAAAAATCACAACCCTTAGAAAAAGTCACAACTCATTGAAATTGTCACAACCCGTCAAAAAAGTCACAACCCTTTGTAAAAGTCGCAACTCATTGAAGAAGTCACAATTATTTAATTTGAAAAGGTATTTATTTTCAATATAATAAAATTAATTAAATTAATAAATAAAATAAATTGAGTATTTTTAATTGGGGGTGTTATAGTAATTCAACATTCAAGTTTGGGAGTTCATGTTTTTAAGGTAGTATAGAAGATAGATAGATATAGATTATGGTACAACTCGAGTTATAATATGGTATATCCTTCTATATATTTGGTGGCCCTTCATATATATGCTTTTAACACAACGTGCTAGGTTAAGGGTTATTAATCACTTCATATACAAACATGATGATCCCACCCTGAACAACTGATTTTTAATCACTGCATTTTTGCTTTCACGTTCTTTACTCTTATGGGAAGTTTGTATCTTAACTTAGTGTTTATTTTGTAGTTGGTAAACTTGCAAATTCAAAACCAAGGGTAGAAGAGCAGACTGTTTTGTTCACTACTTCCAATAAGAAACAAAGATAAAGAAAATTCCGGGTATAATGAAAGTTTTACAATTTTATGAAATTATAAAAAGGGAGGGGGGGGGGGGGATAATTAGTTTGCTTATTTTGATAAGACCTTCGGAAAAATTCTACATTGAGGATGAGGTCAAAGTCATACACTACAAAAAACTATACAGTAACAAAGAATGCTAAAGTTTTTACTAATTGTCATTAGATCTGATGTCGCTACAGGGTTTAGAAACATTTATGAAGAGTGCTAATTGATGCTAAAAATACATATTTAGTAGTAATTAAGCTATTGTCGTTAATTAAATGCCGCTAAATATCATTTTTTGTGTTGTGATAGCGGGAAACTTTAAGTTTATAACCATAAGAAGAAGAAAGGCAAGCTTAGATCTTACTGATCCAAAATCTCATTAGGTAGAATATGGAAAGAGTAGAGTTGTTGGAGAGTAAGCAAAAGAGTGCTTGGTGAAACAGTTTCTACTATTAGGTTTTTAACCTCTTGACTATAAATTATGTCTCAAGTGCTCTTAAGGGCTAAAATATTTATGCCTTAATTTGGTTCTAAAGTGGGAAATTACCTATCTTTCACATAAAAGTTTCTCTGGAAAAAATTACATAGTTGTTTTGGTTTGCTTTAAGATTCTTTTTCAATGAAGGAGGTCTGTTATTAGAGATGTTTACTTGTTTTGCTTTGCTTGATGTAATCTGTGCATATTTGGAAAACATGATTCGTTCTTTAATTATTCTAACACGGTCCACACTTGCTTCAAAAAAGGTAATTAGTTAGTTGCAACAAAAGTGACAACAAAGTTAGTCTATCTTCATCTTATATAGTCTCACTTCTAGATCTTAAATTTTATGGTACTTGACTGTATTTAAATATTTGCAAATAAAGTTGTTAATTTTTAATCATAAATTGATTTCCTCTTTCAAAGCCCCTAAATTTGTAGGTTGCCATGCTTGAAGGCAAGGGAAATTGGCTAAATTATTTGTGTTATGACATTTTTATCTCACAAACTCTTTAGCTGTCATGATCCAGGGGTACACCCTAGATGTAACATGGCATACGAGACCCTAAGAGGCCTCATATAAGTCACTTAGCTTTAATAGTCAAGATAATAGAAATGGTAAAATTTAAAACTCTTTTCAACACAATCAAAGTCTTATAAAACAAAGTGGAAGTCTCATACAACTTGTCTCAAAACCATCGAATACAAAAGAGTTATTGGGACACAACCCATACAATAATGTTCAAAACATGAAATGAAAAGACATAAGGAAATGGTGGTCAAATCCTCGAATGCTATGAGGACTCACCAATCTTCAAGCCTTGCTTCTACTAAGATCCTAGCCACGGGGATGAGAGTCTAGAACATCGGACCCTACATTTGGATATGAATGTAGGCAAGAATATGCGTTAGTACAAGAATGTACTAAATATGATAGTTTGCATAAACATCAACATTAACATAAGAGTTAAACAATATAAATGATAACCATAATCAATGCACAATAATAGATGATAAAAACATGTAAGGAATACTTCTCAAGTAACCTCAAAGCGGACTTAGCCAAGACATGGGTGATCCTCCACTAGTCTTACTCATTATATTAGGCAACCTTAACAATCATCCAAGCTCATCACCTATCATTCTCATCTTTAGCTTATCTTTTATAGACATGGAGAATCACCTCCTTTTCTTCCTATAAAGGCTAATGGGTAGTCGCCTCTTGTCTTGCTTATATGGTCATGGATACTCGCCTTCATGTCCATCTTATGGGATCAAGGGTATTCGCCTCCATGCCCAACATCATATGACACGGGTATTCGCCTCCACATCATTTCATTACAAGATGCGGATATTCACCTCCACATCTTTCAATAAGGGATCATGGGTAATTGCCTCCATGTCCAACATTAGGGAATAAGGGTAGTCACCTCTTACTCTCCTTTAAAGAATATGGGGAATCACCTTATATCCTTCTCAATTAGAGGTTAAGGGTAATCGCCTCTAGCCTCATCAATTTCTAAGACTTTTAGCCTAGATTCATTTTAGGTGACAAATCCTTTCAACCTAGAATCATTTAATGTGAGAAAACCTTTCACATTCATAACATTAGCAATTCATCTGGGAACTATCCCTTCCACAACAATTACATCAATAATCAACAATTGATAACATAAGTTTTACTCTCAAAGCACTACACCTCATAATCATCATATATGCTTCAATCTCAAACAAATCAATATCATACTCATCTCATAAGCTTCAATCTCAAAGCAATTCTAATGTATTTCATCAATCCTATAAGAATACATCTAAATCCACAAATTCTCCTTTCATGGCATCAAATCCAATTATATCAATTTTTAAACCTAGAAGCATGGGTTAAGCATGAGTACATGTAAATTCATCCAAAAAACATGTAATCCTATCAATTTAATAATAAACAATCATAACCCAATTAATTGGATCAACATTCATCAAGACCCACTATATTAGAAGAAAACCCTAACTCAAATTGGGGAATTTCTACTTTCCAATTAGGGAATCTTGGGAACTTCATGGATGAAAGGATTCCATGGATGAAAAACCATCATACCTTACTAAAAAATCCGACAAATTCTTAAGGATTGGAGGCTTGACCTTGCTCCTATCTTGAACTCTTTCTTCTTCTTCAAGTTCTAGAGAGAGAAATATTTGAGAGAAGAACTTTGGGATTTCTTTTGGGTTCTGGAAATAATGACTTGAATGGGTAAGTTTTGGGGTTAAAATCACATATATAGAGGACCTAGGGTTGGGTAAAACGACATAGTGTTAATCTAATTAAAACCAGAAAAGACCCAAAAGCCCCTAACTTTCAGTGAACTGCCCCATCACCACGTGAGGCCCCATGAGACGTTGTGGCTCTCACGAGCCATGGTGCCATATGTGGTCTTGGACCAGTGGCTTGCCAAACCACCCCTAAACCCCTTTCAACCTAAATTATGATCGCGCCCTCTCCAACGGCCAATGGTGGCCTTCATGAGCCATCTAGTGGCTCGTGGGGTCATTTTGGGCAGACTTGGAGGGCCTATTGCCTCACCTCCATGAGTGTCACCACGACCCGTGGTGACCACCATGAGCCGTCTTGGTGCTCGTGGGAGATGGTGTTCCCTTGGTCACTCACTTCCTAGGTCCATGGGCACCACCACGAATCATGGTGCCCTTCACGACCCGTGTTGCCCTTTGTGGAAGGTGCCAAGGACAATTTCTCTGGCCCTTGACTTGGTACTTTGCCCCTAGCTTAGCCTACTAGAATCCGAGGTGCTACATTAGTATCTCTCATTATACCCGTTGAAAGTCAGAGCCTTTCCAAACAATTCAACAAAAAGAGTTCTCGCCATATTCCTAACAGTTAGTACTAGGAAAGTTCTTGAGCTTTTTGTTTCTAAGATTCATTAGCAGACATGGAGATGATGTGAAAATTCTTTTGGTAGTTTATTTTCCTTGAATGTTTTTTATTGAATAAACTTTAGAGTCTTTAGTTCACCAAGAAAAATCTTCTTTATTTCAAGTTCCACAAATACTATCAACTATAATAAATAAAGAGTTTCATTAAAGATATCAATTTCATAATTAAACAAACAGCAAAACAAAGTTGTCCCATGTTCTTGGCCTTAAACTAAATTTGAGCCTCCTAATATTCCAGGTTCTTAGAGTTGACATAACCATGTATCACTGTGGCATATATGTAACACCCCGGAAACTAGTAGGCCAAAAACTAGAGCTAAACGTGTAGGTTAATGTCAAGGAAAGAGGGCAAGAGCCAAGGAAGATAGGCAAGGACTGGGCAAGGGGACAAGGCTTGCCCAGAATTGGCCATACCACTGCCCACCATGACCACGAGGGTCTTCACAACCCATGGTGGTGAGGCAGTAAGCACACAAAACTGCCCGAAGGAAGACTCCCCTTCAAGAGTCACTTCACGGACCGTGGAAAGTCTCGTGGGGTTGCCTTCACCTTGTGGGGGCTTGTATCAAGTAGCATAGCTACTGGTCAAGGGACCATGGGCACCTACATGGGCCATGGTTCCCTTGACAGTTCGTGAGCTTGGTCGTGAGGCCTGGGCAACCCACTTTAAAGTGGAGGTTATTTTAGGTAATTCCTTTCTAAGTTAGTATTAAGTGAGGTTGTTTTACATAGTTTTAATACACCTATATAATCCTTTTAAAGTCATTAACCAACCCATTCACTTCATTATTTCCAAAATCCCAAAAGAGTTCATCTTCTCCAAAATTTCTCTCTCTAAAACTTCAAGGAAGAAGAAGAAGGAAGTTGGAGCTAGGGTTCAAGAAGCTAGCTTTTCTTTTCAAATTCATTGGAATTCTTCACCAAGGTATGGTAGCTCTTCATCCATGGTTAGCCTTCACCTATGGAGCCCCTTCAAAACCCCCAATTTCAAAGTAAGAAATCCCAAAAGCTAGGGTTCGACTTCAATCTCATGGATTCCTTCCAAATTCATTTTTAATGATTGAATTATGTTTGTTTATGGATATATTGATGATTTTATAAGATTTTAAGTTGAATTCCTCAAAAATCCATGAATTCCCCTATTTTCTAAATTTGGATCTTAAAGTGTGGGTATTGATTGATGCAAGAAGAATATGATAGAATTATGCTTTTAGTAATTGATCTATTTGAATTATGTTATCATCCATCCCTAATGTAGTAATTCTATATGTGTTGATGGATTATGATTTATGGTCCTTGAAGGTCAATATATGAGAATTATGCATGATTATGAAATTTATGTATATGCTTTATGAACACTAGAGAGTATAGTGATTATGATTATGATCTTGTTGTGAGTTGTTGAAAGGCTATTCTCAATTACACACCTATGAATGATGAGGACATGTTGTGAAATGTTTTCTCACAATATGATGGTTCTTAGGTTGAATGGCTATTCTCACCTATTGATCTATGAGCTATCTTATGAATGATGTTGGATTGAGTGTTGATACATTCTTCCATAAAAATGAACTCAAGTAATGACATGATTAGTACTTCGTGGGGATTAATGCTTAGCACCGAGTGGATATTGATATGAGATGGTAGCCCTCACATGAGTTGAGGCGGGGTTTCTAGAAGCAAACTCTTGAGATGGATGCCCATATGTGAGTTGAGGTGGGGTATCTAGTAGCAATCTCCTTGTTAGATAACTATATGCCCTTATAGGTTTTTAGCTAGTGTAACCACCCAAGTAAGTTAATGGTTCTACCTTAGGAAAGTAGGACACCCTTTTCGGTGTGGGTAACATTAGATTCCATGTTTAGCTTGTATGGTCTATGTCGGTTAAGGCTTACCCCCACAATGAATGATTATGAACTATGGCTTCTAAAGAAGCTCTACTTAGTGTGGGTGGGAGTATGGGACCTCATTCATGCATTGCATAAGTAGGCTTTGAGAGTAGTTATGGTGTGTTCATTTTATGTTATGATGGTTGATGAAATAAAGTATGCTTAATGTGGATTGTTGCTATGAGTTGATTTCCTTGATATAACTTATTAAAAGTGAATGCTTCCTCGTCTATGAGTATTAACTAAGGATGCGATCAAAGAATGGTTAGTATGGTTATGGTGGCCTAAAAGTAGTACTTAGTATGGATGGGATTATGGATATTATCCATGCATGGCACAAGTATGACTTAGGGCTACTCATGAGATGGTTCTACTATGATGATCTATATGTCGAAAATGCTTATGACTTATGCTTTTACACTAAAGTTCATGATGATTCTCAAACATAGTAAAGTGCATGCTTTTCAACTAAAATGTCCTTTTTAGCATGTTTTCATGATATTATGCATGGCAATCATACTTAGTGCATATTTGTACTAACCCATATTTTCCTACATTTTCCACAAGTGTATGGTCCAGACTTTAAGGTGATCTTCATTTAGTTCTATCTTGGATTCGACTATTCTCCTAGCTTGTGGTGAGTCCTCATGATTCGAGTACAGACATGTCATTGTAGTTTCATTTTAGTAGTTCCATTTTTGGATTATGTTGAAAGGGTTGTGACCCTATTTTGATTCCAGTATTATAATAGATGGCTATAATGAGAAAGGTCTAGACTTCCGTTTGCTTTTATAAAATACTTGAATTGTATGGATTAAAGTTTTAAAATTTCTGCATCATTTCTTTTATCCTATGTTATGATATGCTAAGGGGCTTGTATGAGACCTTTCGGGGTTGAGTACGCCTTTTTATATCCATGGGGTACCCCTGGGTTGTGACAAACTTGGTATCATAGCATAAAGTTTTGAATGATTCTATAATGATGTCTCGTAAGCCATGTCTAGTAGAGTCTAGTTCATGAGTGAGAAGTGTGTCACATTTATGAATGAGAGGCTATAATATGTTTAGGAAATTTCACTTCTTTCATTACTCTTAAGTCGTGCCATAGAGTTTAACTCTATAATGTCCCTCTCCTAATCCCTCTCTTGTGTCTTTAGAATATGAATACATGAAGAGCTAACACAAGAAGAGTGGAGGGTTACAATGTGAATGAAAAAGCTCCTCAAGTTCCCCAAGCTCCGATTAATCCTTCGGCTATGTCGGATGTGGAGATTAGGTTGGCTTTCCAAGTGTTGGCCCAAGCCATGATAGCTCAAGCTCAAGCCGTGATAACTCAAGCCCAAGCTATGACGGCCCAAGCCAATAGAGAGGTTGTAGATCCATTGAACCCTAATATGAATTTTGCGGCTTCTAGAGTGAGGGATTTTGCTAATTTGAACCCCCCTGAGTTTCATGGCTCCAAAGTGGAAGAGGATCCTTAAGAATTTATGGATGAGGTTTACAAAGTACTAGATATCATGGCGGTGACTTCAGGAGAGAAAGCGGAGTTAGCCGCTTACCAATTGAAGAGTGTTTCTCAAGTATGGTATAAGCAATGGAAGGATGAGAGGCCAATAGGAGTGGGTCCCATAGAGTGAGAGATGTTCAAATCAGCGTTCCTTGATAGGTTCTTTCCCCTAGAGTTAATAGAGGCTAAGATGCAAGATTTCATTAACCTTAAGCATGGTATCATGAGTGTTAAGGAGTATGCCTTGAAATTTACCCAACTATCCAAGTATGTTCCAACTCTAGTAGCAGATTCAAGGGCTAAGATGAACAAATTTATGATGAAAGTGTCCGACTTGGTTGAAGAAGAATGTCGTACGGCAATGTTAGTTGGTGAGATGAATATCTCAGGTCTTATGGTATATGCCCAACAAATTGAGGAGTCAAAGCTCAAGAGAAAGAATAGAGAGGTAAAAAGAGTTAGGTCTGATGAACAAGGTCAACCAAGGTTCAAAAAGAGGTCCTCCAACCAAGATTCCTCAAATTCTTCCCCAATGGTCAATAAGGATAGGGTGTATAACCCTAAATCTCAAGGAGGAAATGGAGGTAGATCTTCTTTTGAAAGATCTACATGTGCAAAATGTGGAAAGGAACATGCGGGTAAGTGCCTAGCCGGCACAGATGGTTACTTTAGGTGTGGAAAGAGAGGTCACAAGATGAGGGATTGCCTGATGCTCATAGCTAAAAGGAGAGAGGCCAAGCAAGCTTCTCTTAGTGATCCGGATCCCAATGCTCCAAAGTACGGTAGGTTTTATGCACTCTGGTCTAGAAAGGACCAAGAAGGCTCTCTGGATGAAGGCACTTGTATATTGATAGTTCCATATAGATGTAAATGTTTTATTAGATCCCTATGCTACTTTTAGACCTTGATGTTATCCTTGGTAGGGTTTGGGTGCATTGTGGTTAGGCCTCTATTGATTTTAGAACCCGGTAAGGTTAATATGAGTTCTTGGTTATGACGTTTGGGATTACTTGGAAGAAGTGGTACTTGAGGTATTAGTAGGGGTTTCCTCCCAAGGGGGAGATAGTGTGCATGGATAGAAAAGTGATTGAGTGTCCCGATATCCTCATCTCTTTCTTCTGTTCCTATTCTAGCTTGAGACAAAGAGTTCCTCTTAGCTTGTATTATGTTTTGGAGTCAGGTGTGTTTTAGAAATTTCCATGATCTCCTTATGGTATGCATTCTCTTGAGAAGTTCATGATTAGCAAGAAAATGAGTTTTTAGGATTTATGTGTTCCTCATATTGTTGTTCATTTAGTATAAGTTGCCTATATGCTTCATGAGATGGATTGTCAAACATGTTTTAGTATGTTTTTGAGAGTAATTGCATAATTAGCTTCATGTTATTAAGTTGAGCATGCTTTTAGTGGAGAAGGTAGTTCCTCCTACGAATATGTGAACTGTTGAGTGTCATGCATAATAGGCTGTTAGATATAGTTCCTACTTCCTTATGATGCATTGAGTATGTTGAGATGGAATTGATGTGTCCTTCTTTGAATTATGCATTATTTTGTTGTTGGATGCATGATGGGCTGCTAGTCTTGAGTCTTTATGTCCGTAAGGTGTCTATATCGTCATTCGAGGATGAATGTTCCCAAGGTGGAGATAATGTAACAACCCGAAAACTAGTAGGCTAAGAACTAAAGCTAAACGTGTAGGTTAACGTCAAGGAAAGAGGGCAGAGCCAAGGAAGATGGGCAGGGCCAAGGCAAGGGGACAAGAATTTCCCAAAACTGGTCAAGACACTACCCACCATGACCATGATGGTCTCCACGACCCATGGTGGTGAGGTAGTAAGCCCACAAAACTGTTCCAAGGAAGGCTCCCCTTCACGAGCCACTTCACGACTCGTGGTGAAGACCACGGTCCGTGGGAAGGCTCATGGGGTTTCCTTCACCTTGTGGGGGTTTGTGTCAAGTAGAATAGCTACTAGTTAAGGGACCACGGGCACCTTCACGAGCCTTGGTGCCCTTGACGGGTCGTGAGCTTGGTCGTGAGGCCTGGGCACCCCACTTTAAAGTGGAGGATATTTTAGGTAATTCCTTTTTAGGTTAGTATTAAGTGAGGTCATTTTATATAGTTTTAATACACCTATATAAGCCTTTTAAAGTCATTAATCATCCCATTCACTTCATTATTTCCCAAAACCCAAATCAGAAAAACCCAAAAGAGTTCATCTTCTCCAAAATTTCTCTCTCTAGAACTTCAAGGAAGAAGAAGAAGGAAGTTGGAGCTAGGGTTCAAGAATCCAGGTTTTATTCTCAAATTCATTGGAATTCTTCATCAAGGCAAGGTATCTCTTCATCCATGGGTAGCCTTCACCCATGAAGCCCCTCAAAGCCCCCAATTTCAAAGTAAGAAATCCCAAAACCTAGGGTTTAACTTCAATATCATGGATTCCTTACAAATTCATTTTTAGTGATTGAATTATGTTTTTTTTTATAGATATATTGATGATTTTATATGATTTTAAGTTTAATTCCTCAAGAATCCATGAATTCCCCTATTTTCCAAATTTGGATTTTAAAGTGTGGGTATTGATTGATGCAAGAAGCATATGATAGAATTATGCTTGTAGTAATTTATCTATTTGAATTATGTTATCATCCATGCCTACTGTAGTAATTCTAGATGTGATGATGGATTATGATCTATGGTCCTTGAAGGGCAATGTATGAGAATTATGCATGATTATGAAATTTATGTATATGCTTTATGAACACTTGAGAGTAAAGTGATTATCTTTATCATCTTGTTGTGTGTTGTTGAAAGGCTATTCTCAATTACACACCTATGAATGATGAGGGCATGTTGTGAAAGGTTTTCTCACAATATGATGGTTCTTAGGTTGAAAGGCCATTCTTACCTGTTGAAACTAGGAATTATCTTATGATCGATGTTGGATGGAGTGTTGATACATTCTTCCATAAAAATCAACTCAAGTAATGATATGATAAGTACTTTGTAGGGATTAATGTTTACCAATGAGTGGATATTGATATGAGATGGAAGCCCTTACGTGAGTTGAGGCGGGGTTTCTAGAAGCAATCTCTTGAGATGGATGCCTATACGTGAGTTGAGGTGGGGTTATCCAGTAGCAATCTCCTTGTCGCATAACTATACGCCCTCATAGGTTTTTTCACTAGTGGATCCATCTAAGCTAAGTTAATTATTTTACGTTTGACAAGTAGGATACCCTTTTCGGTGTGGGTAACACCGGATTCCATGTTTAGCTCACATGGTCTATGTCGGTTAAGGCTTACCCCACAATGAGTAATTATGAACTATGAGTCTATGACTTCTTAAGAGTGCTACTTAGTGTGGGTGGAAGTATGGGATCTTATTCATGCATTGCATAGGTAGGCTTTGAGAGTAGTTATGATGTGTTCCTTTTATGTTATGATGGTAGATGAAATAAAGTATGCTTAATGTGGATTGTTTCTATGAGTTGATTTCCTTGATATGACTTAATAAAGGTGAATGCTTCCTTGTCTATGAGTATTAACTAAGGATTAGATCAAAGAATGGTGAGTATGGTTGTGGTGGCCTAAAAGTGGTACTTAGTATGGATGGGACTATGGGATCTTATTCATGCATTGCACAAGTATGACATAGGGTTACTCATGAGATGGTTCTATTTTGCTATAATGATCTATATGTTGAATATGCTTATGACTTATTATGCTTTTACACTAAAATTCATGATGATTCTCAAAATTGGTAAAGTGCATGTTTTTCAACTAAAATGTCCTTTTTAGCATGTTTTCATGACTTTATGCATGGCTATCATACTTAGTGCATTTTTGTACTAACCCATATTTTCCTACATTTTCCACAAGTGTAGGGTACGGACTTTGTGGTGATCTTCATTTGGTTCAAGCTTGGATTCGACTATTCTCCTAGCTTGTGGTGAGTCCTCAGGATTTGGGGACGAATGTGTCATCGTAGTTTCATTTTAGTAGTTCCATTTTCGGATTATGTTGAAAGGGCTATAACCCTATTTTGATTCAAGTATTGTAATAGATGGATATAATGAGACAAGTCTAGACTTCCGCTTGCTTTTATAAAAGACTTCGATTGTATGGATTAAAGTCTTAAAATTTCTACATCATTTCTTTTATCCTATGTTATGATATGCTAAGGGTCTTGTATGAGACCTTTCGGGGTTGAGTACGCCTTGTTACATCTAGGGCGTTCCCCTAGGTCGTGACAATATAAGTATGTCAAAAATTACATTTTATTTTGAATAATTTGTCAGTTTCTTTATAAAAAGATGTAATGCATGGTTTAATCCAGGAGAGGAGGACCTACCCCTTTCTAGGAAGATCATTACTACATCATCTAGATTCTTTCCGAGGCAATCCATATATTTCGACAAATAAAAATTATTCAACTCTTAATTATTGCCTAAAGTGGTTTTACCTTCAAAGAATTCCAACAAATATGATACTAGACTTTTCCTTACCTTTATCTATAATCCCATAAAATACCCGATAAAGAATTTGCATAGTTAACTTTGAAATCTTTGTTGGTTTGACTAAGATATCAGGCAAAAAAACATGATGATGCTTTATAAAGGTTCTAAAAACTCTTAGCGCCATTTAAACAGTTTGGCAAAACTTTGTAAATGAGAGAGGTCTCATGTTGTTTAATATGTTTACGCTGCAAGTTAAAATAAAGAATAAGTTAGTCAATATATATATATATATATATATATATATATATATATATATATATATTCTTGGAATGGGTAAAGCAAAGATCATAAGAAGGGGAGCAAAGTTTGTCAAATTATTTCTAATTAGAGATGTCTCAATTGATGCAGTGTGAAAGCCTTAATTGTAATATTCTCTCTGGCGTATATTCTGAGACATCATTGAATAAAAGGATCATACATTATTACAACAAACTAACAGAGATTAGTGTTTGTATTGTCGGTAACTTTATCAAGTACACAACAAATTCAATAAAATGTGAGCTAATTAGGGTAGTTCGCCTACGCAAAGAGCAAACAATTAACCTAATTTAAATAAAATACTAAATTGTTCTAATATTAAATAAATAAAATATTTTAAAATTTGTGTCTAACAATTAGTGGTCGTGATGACTGTGGATGTGGATTGGGAGTGTCAATTTGGGATGGTATTTAATGATGATATTGATTATGGATAGTAACTTATGGTATATTAATTGTGATTTTTTGTGGTGGTGGCTGATAATTAGTAGTGGAATGATACTGATAGCTAATGCTGGTGGACAGTTGGGATTGATGATAACGATTAACAATATATAATGGTGACTGATAGTGAAAAATATTGATAATGACAATAGTGGATGGAATAAGGGTTGGTGGTGGTGATTGAAAGTGATGACTAATGGTGATGATGATTAATTCTGGTGCTTGGTGATAGTGGTGGTTGGGCTGAGGATGCTGGTTGTAGGCAATCGCTGGTTGTAGTTGTGGCTAAAATGATGGTTCTGGATGGTGGGTAAAAGTAGATGGAGTAGCAATCAACTGCTATCTAATTTGTCGAAATTTTTAAATAAACATCATGATGATATTATGACTTTGTTATAGATCTTAAAACAAACGAACTTAATAACTGATATTTGAATTATTAAAATTGTAATTTTAACTGAATACAAATAAATAAGGCATAAATAATAATGTAATAACAATTTTATTCAACATAAAATCTTTTAATAGAAGGTAAAAATAATTATAGTATATTTCTTACCAGGAAGACAAGGGCTAAAATATTATTCTAGCACAATGGCATTAGACTGTTATAACGGGTCAATATGTTAGAAAAACATAATGGAATCATTGACTGTAGTTATCTTAATAAAAATTAAAAAGAACAATCTAGAAACATTTTTGAGTGATTATTATCTTTGTGTTTTTAGTATTTAATAGTATGTCTTTTAATCAAACAATGCTACAAATTATGTACCAAATGTAAATACTCAATCAACTGAACACTGTAATTATGAAAAAGAATTATCTCAATATCTACCAATATATACTCTTTAACTTAACATCAAATTAAAAAAACTTTTGGTACACTGTTTAATAATATTTATACAACTTTTAAAGTTTTATATTTATTGAGTTACGGTACAAGCGCAAAGCGCATAATCTAAATTAATAGTTATATAAATCAATATGCCTACAATTTATTATAATAATTCTTCATATTTTATTTGAACTATTTTAATATATTATCTATTGTACTTAATAATATACCATCCATACAATAATTTATTTATATATATTTATTACTAATTGATGCGCTACACACGTGTAGAGAATGTTTACTTAACTAGTGTTTTTTTAAAACAAGTGAGTCCCTTGTTGGAATACCTCCAGTTCCATATTAGTTTATTAATTTTCTTATTCAGTTCATTTATTTGTATTGGGCTTGACCCACATATGTAATTATGTATTGGATCCATTGTATGTGCACGACGCACATATTGTTGTCTATAACATTGTAATATAGTTCTAGAAAAGAAAATTTGAATAAAAAATATTCTCTCCCCTTTCTAAATGTTGGTGCAACCCTAGAATTCTCTATGATCTTAGTTTTTTATGAGTTTAACATGGTATCAGAGCCTGAAATTATGTAGATTCGGCCATTCTCTTTGTTCTGATGGTACCCTCAAGGTGTTTCGATGGTGAATTATCTAGGATTCGTCCAATTTTTCTTAGGATTGACTATTTGTTTTTCTTTAATGGTTCTCAAGTTAGAATCATTTGAGTTACATTGTACTTCTCAAGACCGTTACTTCATCAGGCATTGAAGAATCTCGATATCATCTTTTCTCAAAGCTTTTGTCTCTCTTAGGGTTTCTGCAAACATGACTTCCACTAAGGAAATTCTTACTCCTCTCTTTAATCCTAATGATTTCACTCATTTGTGTCATCCTCTATACGTTCACACCGTTGACCTCCTATGGTCTTCTTTGGTCACTTACGATATGATGGCACCTCTTATGGTAGTTGGCATAGGTCCATCTTAATTTCTCTATTTGTTAAGAATAGCTTGATTTCATCTATGGTACTTCTTAGAGACCTCCTCCAAACTCTCCACTCCTTCAATAATGGTAGCGATCCAATGATTTAGTTTTTGCATGGCTCATTAATTTCATCACAAAGGAATCGAAGTGTCGTCTACTTTGAGTTTGCAAAGGATATTTGGAGGGAATTAGAGGATAGATATGGGAGGGCTGGTGCTACTAGAGTTTTTGATTTGAAAAAGGACTTGGATCATATCTCTCTAGGTTCGTCGACATTGCTTCCTATTTCAATAAAATTAAAGAACTGTGGGAGGAGTTAGTGTTTACTCGACACTATAGAACTAGGTGCACTTGTGGAGGTAATCTTAAGTCTAAGGAGGAACAAAGGGGTGTATCAGTTTCTAATGGGACTTAATGAAACATACCTCCACGTCATGGAGAAATAATCTCATGATGAACCATGTCCCTATAGACACAATCTACATTATTCTTCTAAGCGATGAGAAACACTGACAACTCTCTACTACTTCTCATTTCAAATCAGAAGCCACTTTTTTCGATGTAGGTGCTTCTAATTCGTATAATAATGTGGGTTCTAAACATTAACTATACACTTCTGGACCCTCCAAACAACATTAAACTCCTCCCACTACTGGGCCTTCTAAGCAATCATAATCTTCCAATGGTCGAATTCTTGACTTCAACAATACTCTCCCAGAATTGACTTTGACCCAAGACTATCTCTTTTCTGCAAGTATTGCAAAAAGTCTGGTCATATTGTTGAAAAGTATCATGGTCTTATTGGCTACCTTGCCTTTTTTAAGTTCACGAAGAACTCTAGTCAAAGGAAAGTTGTTGCAAATGTTGTTGACAATCTTTGTAGCGGCTCTTCTCCTATTTAGTTGCTACATTCTGACCAAGATTCAAACATATTTGGGATATGCAGGGATCAACACTCTCAACTTCTGCTATTGTTGCAGAATACTCACATTCATACCGACACTTCCCACTCTCTCATGGCTTTTAGACACTCTAGGGTAGGTTAGTCACCCATACTTGAATCTTATATATTCTCACAAGTGAATAGTTTTGTTTGGATTATAAATTCTAGCACTTCTGGTCATATGACATTTCAAAAATCACTCTTTTTATTCAACCTCTCTCTGTTCCTTGTCTTGTCTCTCTTCCCACTAGGTATAAATTTGAGGTCACTAACACTGGTTCTTTAACTTTATTGCCCAATTTTACTTTACACAATGTCCTATATATCCCCAGCTTTCAGTACAATCTCATATATGTGCATCAATTAGTCATACCATTTGATGGCATTGATCTATTTTCTAGAGCCTTGGTGTCAATGGCAAGGCCCTTCTCTGAAGAAGCCTCTAGTTCTTAGTAGACTGGACACTGGATTGTATAACTTGGAAATTCTTGCATCCATCTCTCTCTATTTTAAATGTATTTCTAATTATGTTGTTTCCTCTATTGATGTTTTTGCTTGTAATGTTGCTTTGATTTCTGATTCTATTATTACTACTTCATTTGATTGTAAGTCTGCTAATACCATCAATAAAATGGATATTTTTTGGCATTTACAACTTGGGCATTTGCCTTTTTCTAGGATGAAGAACATTACTGTTGTCAATTCTTCTCTTTCCCTTAAATAGTCCTTCCTTTCATAACTTTCCCTTTAGCTTGGCAAACTAGGCTCCTTTTTTCTCGTAGTGGCATACTCTCCTCCACATCTTTTTAGTTGATCCACATGACACATGGCCCATATCATTTCCCTAATTCTACTTGAGCTAGATATGTTTTGACAATTATAGAGGACTACTCTAGGGCCACATGGACCCCGTATGATGGTAGCTAAAAGAAATATATTTAACTTGCTCAATGCTTTCATTGCCATGGTCCACATTCAGTTTCACATCTCTATCCAGATTGTAAGGAGTGATAATGCACTGTAGTTAGGATCTAGCACCTCTGGTTCTCAGTTTTGTTTTTTGCCAAATAGATCTTCCATCAATATTCTTGTCCTCACATACCTTAACAAAATGGAGTCGTGGAGAGAAAACATCGACACCTTCTTGAGAATGTTATTTCCTTACTTTTTAAAATATGCCTTTCTTCTTTCATTCTTGGGTGATTGGGTCTTGACAACTACTTATCATATAACCTTGTTTCCCATCACCTTGTTAAATAACGAAAGTTCCTTTGAGGTTTTATATGAGCATATCCCCTCTTTATACACATCTTGGGACTTTTGGTTGTCTAACATATGCTACTATTCCTAAAGTCCACAAGAATAAATTTGATCCAAGACCTAGGCTACCCCTTTGCAAGGAAAGGTTACAAACAATATAATCTTCATTACAAAGTCTGTTTTATTTTGTAGAGATGTTTGTTTCCATGAAACCATCTTTCCTTTTTCTATTCAACACCCCCTTCCTTCATTGTTTTTTGTCCCATTTATTTCTCTGAGGACTTCACTTCAATCTGCCCCTATTTCACCATCTTCTCTTTCCGTCCCTTTATCCCAACCTTCCCTTAGTTCCTCATATCCTGTCCCAACACATGTTTCTTCCAGACCTCGCGTCACACCACACCATCTTATCCTAAGGCCTTATTCATATGCTCCTTGTTTAGTTCTTCCCCTTATCCTTGGTCCTCATCTATTTCCTTGCAGTCCTCCATAACTGAGTAGCCTATGTTTGAGCCCTACACTTATAGTCTGCTTTGCAAGAGGCTATGAGCTGAATTTTTCTGCTTTGGTAGCCAATTGCACTTGGGAGATTGTTCAGCTTCCTTCTAGTAAAAAATCCCATTGGTTGCAAATGGGTTTACAAGATCAAATATAAGGTCGGTGGTGTTGTTGAACGATTCAAAGCTTGGCTAGTTGTGAGGGGACACCCAAGTTGAAGGTTTTAATTCCTATTAAACTTTTTCTCCAGTAGTAAAAATGACCATTATTTGTCGTTGTCAAAAAATAGTAGCCCTTGTTCCAGTTAGATGTTAACAATACTTTGCATGATTACCTTGATGAGGAGTTCTATATGAGGCTTCCTCCTAGCTATTCTATTTTTGTCTCTACTAACTCTCCTCCTCTCGTCTGCAAGCTCCAAAAGTCTTTATATGGGTTGCACCAAGCCACTCGACGATGGTATGCCAAGCTACCCCAAGCACTTTCTTCTAGGGGTTACAGTCATTACTTGAATGACTACTCCTTCCTTACTAGAGTTTCTGGTGGGTCCATTGTTGTGGCAGTTGTGTATATGGATGACATAATTCTCACAAGCATTTATGTTGCCAAGATTTCTTCCTTGAAATAGGATCTGGTGTGTCAATTCAAAATAAAGGATCTGGGTGTTGTCAATTATTTTATGGGCATTGAGGCCTTATATTGCTTCACAAAAGGAAATTCATTCATGATCTCTTTCTCGCTCTTCATTATTCTTACGTCTCCCCTATGGCGTACCCTCACAAAATGAATGTCAAACTTCGCCTCAATGAGGGTGATCCTTTGACCAAGCCTGAGGAGTATCGCTCCCTGATTGGCAAGCTGAAATTTCTTACTGACTAGGCCCGACATCTTCTTTGTTGTTTAATGCCTCAATCAATTCATGCAGTCCCTTTGTGTTGCATACTTGACTTCCGTATTTCATTTGTTATGTTATGTCAGAGGGACCCCTGATCATGGAATTTTTTTCAACTCCAACCCTAATACTTCCATCTCTGTCTATTGTCACAGTGATTGGGCTGTTTGCTCTGTTAGTCTATTTCTGGTTTTTGTGTGTTGTTAGGTTGTTGCCTCATTTCTTGGAAGTCTAAGAAAAAGCCCATCATGTCCTTATCATCTGCTAAGGCTGAATATCATTCTCTTAGCAAAGTTGTTGTTGCGCTTACTTGGTTATCTCGCCTTTTGTCTGATTTTGGCATCACATTGTAGCAAGCACATTGAGTTGATCTGTCATTTTGTTCACACTAAGATGACTAATGGTCTCATCTGTCTCCTCCATAGTCCTACTACTTCTGAGTTGGTGGACATTTTCACCAAGGTCTTACATGGTCCTACTCATCGTGGTTTTCTTCCCAAGGTAGGGGTGTTATCGCCCTCCAACTTTAAGGAGGGGGGGTGTTGGAATACCTCCAGTTCTAGATTAGTCCATTAATTTTCATATAAAGTTTATAAACCCCAACAATTTGGGTGCTAATCACATCCTATCTCAAAAATTTTCCAAATTACAATAATCCTGAATTTTTAAAAACTCATGGATACATTGCTCCTTCACTTGATATATAGCAAACAATACATGAGTTATGTATTATATTCATAGTTATCTATCAGATACATAACTATAAACCAGATTCATAGGTTTGAAATAATTGAGATTATGTATCAGCAATAACATTTGTACCTAATACATTGTACGCAAAAAAAATTGTAATGTATCTTATAGAAGTGGAGTGATGTATCCGAATGGTAAGAGAAAGAAGGAAAAAAAGATTTTTGTAATTAATTCAAATTATAGATATTATGTTATCTTAAGTCGTATAATAACGCCATTTACACTTAATTTTCTTATTCAGTTCATTTATTTGTATTGGGTTTGGCTCACATATGTAATTATGTGTTGGGTCCATTGTATGTACATGGCCCATAAGTGTCTATCACATTGTAATACAGTTGAGAAAAGAAAATCTGAAAAAAAAAAATCCTCTCCCTTTTCTATATGTCGGTGCAACCCTAGCATTTCGTCTTTTACAATCTGAATATTTCTGAGTATCATATCCGTTCATGAAGCTTTAGGGAAATATGGTAAGAAAACATTGCCATGCACAAATTACACCAACTGTGGATTTTCAGAAATTGCAGTTAAAGAAAAACTCTTTCCGCAATATATGTTTGATCATTTACAGCTAGAGTTTGGAATATTAAATATGCATTTGATACTCCATAACTTTTGAGTGAATTTAAACTTATAACTTCTCTGACAATCGAAGTACAGAGTTACATTCATGTTCTAAATTCCCTAGAGTAATGATCTTAATAGTAGAAGATTTTCAAAAAAGAAATGAATTTTATATATTATATATATCACAAAGTCAATATATAGAGAATTATTGAAGACCTGTCCAACAATATACTAAAAAGATGGTGCCCTCAAACTTCAAAGCCTACTGGCATGTATAGAAGTCTGTTTCTTAAGGTACAATGTGCATCTTTTATTCTTTTGACTCAACTGCTTGCTAAAACAGCACAACTGCAAGAGTAACAAGGGATCCATAAATAGAATTGGGCATCTTTTGAACCACCCTTCCAACATGTGGGACTCCCTCTGTTGACCTCTTCGTTAGCACAGTGCTAGTTGGTGCTACTGCCAACGTAATAAGTAGTCCCTAACTCACCATAATAAAAGTATCCTTAGTTAATTTCCTAATGAACTCCACAAATTCTTGGCGGTCTAGGCCTTTGTCAGTATGGATATTACACTCCTGTACATTAAAACAAAATAATCAAACACTTCTGTGATAAACTCAAATAGTAACACATTATTAAAAGTAAGCTGAATCAGTAAAAAAAAAAGGAAATAACCGCCAAAGCCATAATTGAAAAAGCAAGCAAATGTAAGACGAGGGTAAAATAAAAACATATATTTTCAGAGTAGGAATACGAAGAAATGTGAATAGGAGAAAATAATTTCAACTGATTAGATACCTAAAGAAACATAAGAAGATAATTTTTCATATAACTACAATACCACTTCAAGTTCTCTTTGTATATATCGCAGGATGAGAAATCTTTTAGGAATCTAGATGAAATCTTTTCACTTCTAGTTCTTTTGACAAACCAAACAAGAAAGAGAAAATTTCTCCCTTAACCTATTTCCAAACAAAATGGAAGAATCAGGAAACAAAGTAAAGTTCCCAAAATGATACATATGAGCAAGCAGACCATATTCACTTGGTAATAAAGATGATGCTCCCTCCGTTTCCTTGTTTGTCATGTTTTTACTTGACATGGAGTTTAATAAAGTAAAGAAGGAACTTGAATGAATCATTTTTAGATATCCATTACCATAAGACGTACTTTAAATGAAAATATAGTGATTAGAATGGTTTAGGCATGACCACAGTGATTCAATCAGTAGTGCGATGAATGAAAATCAAAACATGAGGTAACTGAACAATGCACGAAGACTAATAGCGTAGCAGTCAATCAGCTAATGGAAACATACCTGCATCAGGGATCTAACTTGAAGTTTTGTAGGAGGATCAAAATGAGGACCTGACAAACGTTTATTGATATCACTAGAAAAAAAAACAAAAGTTATAAGACGTTAGCACCTTCCAAGTAATAAACAATGAAAAAACAAGTATACAGATATAAAAATCACATTCTTACTTGAAAACAAGTAGTACATCAATAAAAAGGTCTTCAAACTTGAGATTTTCTCTTCCTGAATCAATTCTGACATGGTCAAAGACCTTGTCTGTTATTTTTTGTATTTGTATCTCTCTCCACTGCTTACGTGCATCAGGTAAATGTGGTGTTTTATATTTCAGTAACAGTGGCTTACTGTTGAGATGAGAAAATATATTTATTCATCACATTAACCTCGAATGTTAAACAATGCTTAGAACAAGAAATAACTATTTGAGAATGCCAAGTATTCAAACTTTTTATAAAACATGATTTGATAGTTGTATATTTAACCTATTTATCCTTAATGCCCTGAGTATTTGTCAAAACATACTATATGCATAGTTAGATAGTTATTAAAGAAAATGGTGTAAGTGTTATGAATCAGCCTCATTACATCTCACATATACTCAGCGGAAACATGTGGTTAATGTTTAGGTGTAGACTTCTTTTTATAGCTACCAGCACAAAAGAAAAGCCCCCAATTGATTTCTTGATATAATGGAAGTATGAAGATATAAGACCAAAATAAGCTGCATTTGAAGGAAATGATGTGTTTCGTAAATTTACTTTTGACAGCAAATGCATGAATAGGTAACTATTGAAGATAAGTAATTCAATAACACATAGACAAAAAGGAGGGCAACATGATCACAGTCATTGATGTGGGAACAAAGATAGTGGTAGTTTGAAAATATCCATATTAATACAATAAAGTTGTGTGATGCTTGAGGAGAGCACAAGACATGTTTGATTTGTAATCAACTTTGACATTACAAATAAACAATAAAAATAATTTATAAGAAGAGTTAGTGTCAGAAATCCATATCACTACTGCTATTGTATGGCAGAGTCATTTATGTTGTTGTAGTATAAAGTAATTTCAACACTTATATCGGCTGTAATATTATTCAAAATTCCTGAATTAGGTATTCTGATGCAAATCTCTGCTGAAACTAGACTCCTCCCTTGGGTACAAAATGAGGTGATCCAAATTCATAAACCAACAATTTATATGCCTTTGATACATTTCTAATTAATTATAACTATATCAACCTATACTTTTCGATTCCTAAATCCAACTCTAAAATATCAGTTATTTACACAAGAAAATTGTAATTGAAATCCGCATGTAGCAACTCAAATCAAGAAATAGATCGAACAAAGCATGGATGTTACCTTTGAATTTTTGCAGAATGTGGCCCATCCTTCCAACTGCGGAGACTATTGCTCAACAAAATAGTCGCATCCTTTATAACTCATCCAACTTGACAAACACGTTTCCCTTTTGGAATACTCTTTAAAATAAATTGTTTTTTTTTTAAATATTGTATTTTATTAAAACATAAGTTATTGGCTATAAATTTCCAAATATTGTAAAATACTATCAGAAATACCCATAAATTTGGCACACGATTATTAGTTTATAATAAAATACTCATAATGCATTATCTTAACATCATAACACCGTATTTTAATGAAAACTAGTAATAACAAAACTATAATTAGTTACGAAGATCCATCATTACAAAAAGATAATAATACTAATAATAAAAACAACAACAACAACAATAATTGTAACTAGTTATTATTTAATATAATTTTTCCACATTTAATAAACAATCTTTTCACGACCAATTTGCATTTTTAAATCAGATTCTAAAAATGATAGATAAGAACTAATTGGGGTGATAAATAGATGGTTTTTTTTATATATAAATATAAAAGTTTGCGATGAATTTTAAAATTTAAAAAGAAAGAAGCTATATTTTGGCCCAATGGTAGGTTTTTTGTAAATTTTGAGACTTTGGAATTTGGTTTCAAAATTTCTTAAAAATTGATAGATTCTATGGCCGAATAAATATTGCCAAAATACCACCAAAATCTATAACTAAACAAGTCCTCCTATATCTAAATTTAAATACATATTTATATATTAAAAAATTATTTGAATATTTAGAGTATTGTTTCCCATATCTGAATATGTAACATTAATAGTTATTTAAAAAAAATAACAAGCAATTCAACTACGGAGAAGAGCATAAAATATCCTCAACTATTTGAATTGGAACAAAACTATCCTTCATCCACCTCGTGGCCCCCAAATACCATTGACGTCAACCTTTTGGCTAAAAAATATCTGATATTAACCATTTCGCTCATATTTGACCTCAATTTTAATAGCTCCTCTAAAGTAAAATCATTAAATATTTATTTATTAGGTTGTCTAATCTGATTGGTTCAAATTTAAATCCTTCTCAAATAGATAATAAAAATCACATATAATTCATATTTTGACCTGATGCGCTTGAAAATCATTTTTAAGAAATTATTAATTTCATGATATCTGTCTATTAGGTTACTTTAGATTAATAACCAATTTATTATAACTCAATTCATAACTGAGGACTCACCTAAACTTCGTGTCTCAATTAAAATAAGATTATTATTTTTCACTAAAATATTTTTTTCTATTAATTATTCAATTTTCTTGTTCATTGCCTCTTTTTATTTATTTTTTAATCTGTTATTCTTAATTAAGATATTGGAGACTTAAACTTGAAATGAACTATCATGTTCGTATTCTTTTAATTTATATTGTTATCATAGTGGGGTAGGGTGAAGATAGGAAAAAGATTATTTTTATTCATTTATTTTGAATTTATGGTACATACAAAATAAAAATGTTATTAAATTATTTTCTACTGAACTAATTATTTCTATTTGTATGTCCTGGTTATTTTCCTCCTTATTTTGTCATATGTTCTAAAAATTAATAAAATATAAAATGGTGGACAAGAACCAAGAAGAAAAAAGTGGAGAAGAGAGGAAGTGAAGGGGGGGGGGGGGGGAGGTGATTTTACTATGGAACCAAACTCATATCAATTATATGAGCCCATAAATTATTTAATTTTAAATTATTTTAACAGGTAAGATACTCTTAAGCTATGAGATTTGGTACAATATTGACCTCTCATCCACCTTATGAGTGTTGATGATTAAATAAGGTATTTTGAGCCAAAAAATTGTCATTGGGGAAATTTGAGGGCCGAAAAGTGGACGGATGATAGTTTTGTAACAATTCAAATAGTTGAGGGGCATTTTAGGCCTTTCTCTAATTTAAATATTATACATACTGATAGTATGTTGTAAGGTAGTAATTTATGGTGGATTGATATTGGTAGTTGTCAAGTAGGAGTGTTGGTTGGTGTCATAACCGAACCCGCCGTGATGAAAACCACACTAAATCCTCAACAGAATTATAATTCAACCTCTCTTTGTTTAACTATATTTTATTTTTATTTTTCTCTTTCTGATGAAATTTTGGGTCAGATTTGAAAGTTGACCGGGTTGATAATGAATATCTTATTACTTGAATTTGTTGCTTTTATGTTTGTTCTATTAGTCAATCATCTTTTGAGATTTGATGTATATATACTTCTCATTTTCTTTTACAGGATTTTACATGTATTTTATTATTGTTGACTTGGAGAGCACTTGAAGACCCAAAAGAAAACTTGTGGTGGATGAAATTGGTCACATATTATTTCTTTTAGAGAAAATGGTCTAAAACCCCCCCAACCTATACCCGAAATCCCAACTACACACTCCAACTTCACGGGTGTCCTATTACCCTCCTAAACTTCATATTTTCCTATTTTCTACACACTTAAACACTGACCTATCATAGGAGGTGAGAACACCTTCTCTAGGCGCGTTAGAAGGTAATTTTGACGAAAAATTACTCCTTCTCCAACCATTATTTCTTCTTCCCCACCATTAACCCTTGTTTTTTTTATAAAAAATTCACAATTTTCTCTCAATATTAAGTAAGGTTTAGTAGTTAATGTTCATTTCTACTTCAAATTTTGAATTTAGGGTTTGTAATCTGCTCTAATTTCTTATTTAGGTCTCTAATTTCAATTTTGAATTTTCTCGAAATTCATCAAAAATGGCAAATGAAAACTTGAATAAGCTTTGTATGGATGAATCAGACCTAATGCTCAACGCTCTAGTGAGATGCAAACATGGGATTTTGCTGAATTTGCAAACTTCTTGGTCGAAATTAAATCCGGGGAGAAGATTTTGGTCTTGCCCATGCTATGGTGTATGTGTTTTTTCTTGTATTCTTGCTACACTTTATTTTGAATGATGCTAATGTACTATTTTGGATCATTTTCAGTCTAAAAATTGCAAAATTGCTAAAGGAGAAGGATTGAAAATGAGAAAGGAGGATTTTTTTTTTCTTTTACATTTTAGGAAATGGGAGAAAAAAGAAGAAATGGGAGTTGAAGAGGCAGGACCCAGCGCGTGGAATCACGCATGCCTAATTATTTGGTTTTGTGTTCAGGTCAGCGTTTAAATGTGTAAAAAATAGGGAAATATGAAGTTTAGGGGGGTAATAGGACACCCGTAAAGTTGGAGTGTGTAGTTGGGATTTCGGGTATAGGTTGGGGGGGTTTTAGACCATTTTCTCTTTCTTTTAATATTGGTAGTCAGCATATTTGCACGTGACATGATTTTGTTAGTTTTTTATTTGACTTATTACAATACATTATTTGACACATGATATGGATCTTTAGGATAAGACGACATCTTGAGTTTAGCATAATGAAATCATCAATTATAGTAAAATTAGGTACGAATCAAAAAATTGTCATGGTTGTGCTTATTTGTTTAAGAATTGAGCAATTGGAATACTTTTCTCTTGATATGTTAAATGGAGGAAGAAACTACGAAGAAATTATAGTTTTGTTTCTTTTTTGGTGAATATCCAAAGTAGACTTCCTAGGAATCGGTGAGGTTTCACAAAAATTAGAGATGAAATTTGTCACGAAGAAGAAGATACACTAATGAGTATGATTTACCTAGTTTTTATATGTAGTTCCTCAATAGACGCAATCAAAAGGATACAATAATCTGAAGGGACACAAGAGTTGAATAAGTGGGTTTAAAAGTAAAAATAAAATAGAGATAAAAAAATAAAAAAATACAAAGAAAACATGAAAGTAAATTTCTAAATTCTAAGGCTGCCACATAGGCGGACCTAGAATTCTCTTTTATGTATATATTTAAGATTAAATGAACTAACCCAATAAAATTAGATCATTGATTTGATCCATAGACTTGAAACATAAATCCAAGTATATTATCCTATAATATTTACTTAAATATATTTTGAGTTTAGTATAATATGACGTTTTTATGAACTTAAGTTTAATAAAACATTGTTGTCCATGTAGTTTAAGAGGGAAAAAAAATTCTTACCCTCTTACAATATGAATAGAAAAACACGATTTTTTTCAGATCTTTTAAGTATAAAAATGTCACGATCCAAAAATGGACATGATGACACTTAGCTTGTCTATTACCACCCAGACAAGTCAACCTCAACCCAACAAAAACAAAAGAAATGCGAAATATAGAGTAAGAACAAGATAAAGATGGAAAACTTAATCATTTTAAACAATACCCCAAGATCTGATTGTCACATGTACAAGTTACTACGTTGCATAAAGTGTGGAATTTAACAAATAAATACGAGTGTCAATCTTTGTTTCTCAAATAGAACAAAGCTTTAGGGAAAAGAAAAAAGAGGGTTGTCGGGATAACAATTAGCTACCTCTCAAGTCCTTCAACAAGCCTTAGAAAGTGAGAAGAAGAGAAGTCATGCTAAATCAAATCATTACAAAAAATAAATTTGCGAAAATTTCCAAAAACGACTGACTTACAAATAAAATAAAAATCTTTTAGAAAAACAAAACTAAAAAAGTTTGATTAAAGACAAAACACTATTTCGCCTATATTAATTTGGTAATTCGCAATCTCATTTTATCAAAGTGATATCCGAATTTAATGTCGAACTAATTAATAATAGAGTTCATACAATTAATCCTAAGCTTGCTAAATGAGTTGGGCCGACCCATAATCGATTTTAAATCAGATCCACCGACCCATGTAAAAGGGTCAGCCTCAGCTGGGGGTTGTGTCAGACCTATTCTGCATGGTTCAAATTTCTCAACTAATGGCCTAGAATCGATAATGTCACGTCAATAACTTAATTGGGTACCTAAATTGACCCGGTGCAATGTTAATATAAGTTCCATTTTTATTTAAGATATTATATATTTTTTAATTAATTTTTAAAAATATAAATTATATAATAATCAACCCACACTCGCACAATATAGCCTAGCCCCACACAGGCTAGTTAAAACCCTTCTGAACCTGGATTAGTTTGAGCCCAAGTTACGGCAGTTCCGGATGAAAGGGGAATAAGGGTATTAAGAAAAGGGATTTCCCAAGGATCTAAAATCGCAATCCCTTTTGGGGGCCAAATACCTCTGATCTGTACCATAGGTGCCAAAGAAGAATGAGAAGAAGCCCTAAAAAGAGCAAAATAGAACATAACCTCCGATACGATAAACAGAATAAAACCATATCGAGGTCCTAATTGTACGACTTTGATATGATGTCCTTCGAACGTGAATTCATGTAGAACATCGCACCACCATACGAACATGATATATCAGAGAAATATGAGGCCCAAACTGACCAGTCCCACAACTTGGTAACCAACCCAAACCTTGGACTAGCCTGGTTGAATTATTTTTAATCGGATCGGGCAAGCCCCTCAATAGATGTAGTTAGTCCCATCTGATTTGCATAGACTTGTATTTTTAAATTTAAAGTTGTAGTATGTTCATTTTAAGAGTCTGTTTAACATTGTTGCTAAAATCTATTTACTTTTAGAAACACTTTTTTTTTTTTTTTTAAAAATAGCTTTTTAGAAAAGTGCTTTTGAAAAAAAATGAAACAATTTGTGTTTGGCTAATTGATTTGAAAAAGTGCTTTTGATAAGCAAATTATGTTTGACTAATTTTTTTTAAAGTGTTTTTAAGTGTCAAATTACAAAAAATGTCAAGTATCAATATACTTTTAATAAGAAGATTATTTTATAGATAGAAATAATTTTAAATATATGTTTTGAAAATTTAATCAAATTTTCATATTTATTGAATTAAAATGTACATAATTCAATTTTTCAATCAATATTATACATATATAAATAAAAAAAATTAAATATTGATATAATATTAATTTGACAATTTAAATGTAATTAAAAAATTTATGATAGTAAACGTAAAATAATATTGACAATATATGTTAAAGGTAAAGGTATTTACTTAATTTCTACCTTATTTAGATGTGGCATATATTGACAATATATGTTGTTTTGGTTACTCGTATACTAAAAATAAGGAAAAATAAAGTTAATTCTATATTTAAAAAGTTTTCCAAGATTACCTAATTAAATTTGTATTTTGGTAATTCAATCAAATTCCACTTATTTCACAATAACAAATATTCCATTTATGGCTTTAGTTCACACTTGTTACATTATATAAAACCAGTTTCCATGTTGAAAAAAATCTATATATATTTCTTTTGGCCACCATTAGCAATATTATTTATTATTAAGAGAAGAATGGTGACCATTTTTTTGTTGTATTTTGTTTGTTTGCTGATTTTTGTACCAACAGAAAGTCTCCTTGTTAATATCACTATAATTGAAAGTGCCGTTGCAAAAGGAGCTGGTGATTTTCTTCTTCTTTTCTCTTTTAAAATTGATTTTTTTTTTTTTGGTTTTTGTGGCTGAAGAAAGTTTCTGGATTTGGGCATGTAATTTGTACCTAGGTTAAAAAAAGAAACTTTTTGCTAACACTTTACAATGTTTCTCGATTGAGAGCTGTATTTGTGTGTGTGTTTGATAAGGGTTAACAATTCTCTTTTTTTGTGTGTGTTTATATAGACACAAATAGCTCCATTGATTAATTGCTAATGTTGTGTTTATCATAGTTTGCTTGGATGGAACTCCACCAGCATACCATCTTGATAGAGGATCAGGCCCAGGAATGAATAATTGGGTACTATCACTTGAGGTTAGTTTTGTTTTAATTAAAACTATATCAAATATACTTTAAATTTTCAAAAATAAAATTAAATCTCCACCTGTGAGGCCTTGAGATTGGTTTAATAATAAAATTTTACTTTTAACATTTATTCTTGTCAATTTACACTATCTTAGAATAACAACTTATTAATTTTTATGATGTTTAAGGGAGGTGGATGGTGCAAAAATGTTACTCTTTGTCTTACGAGAAAGAATACTAGGTTGGGATCTAGTGCAAAAATGGATCACCAACTTCCTTTCTCCGGGATGATGAGTAATGATCCCAACTTGAATCCAGGTAATCTTCTAATTATTTATTTATTATTTCTACATTTTATGCATACAATTAGCTAATTTCACAAAGTGGATAGACTGTACGCAAACCTTATATATTATATAGTTTAATATGCATTACTTGAGCGGATAGTGTTTAGAAAATTATTTTTCTATCTTCACGAGATAATGATAAAGTTTTTAAGCACTCTACCCTCACCAGATATGTAGAATTACACGAGTTAAATTACGAAAATAATGTATTTTTCTGCTATTAGTATATTTATATATAGAGAGGGTAAAAATCTGTTTAATTAATAAAATTTTGAAAATTGTAGAATTTTATAATTGGAACAGAGTTTCCGTTAGATATTGTGATGGGGGATCCTTTACAGGAGATGTTGAAGCAATTGATCCTGTAAGTCACATTTTGAATACTATATTGTTCAGAGCTTCTAATTTTCTTCTTACTAGTAATTTTATTATTAAAACTCCAAATTTGATAGGGTACAGGACTTCATTATAGAGGCGCAAGGATATTCAAAGCTATTATGGAGGAATTGTTGGCCCAAGGAATGAATACATCTCAAAATGTATGAGTCACATTCATATATTTTATTGATTTCACTTTTTTATGGCTACATGAATATTCATGTATAGCATAACTCTTTTGAAGTGCTAAAGTACTAAAGTTTGACAACATTATTGCTATAGTGATTTATTTTCAAATATCCACTAAACTATATATCTAAGTTTAGAGCCTAGTGATACTTTAACATATGTGGAACGGTCTCCCTTCTCCTATACATGGGGAAAACAAATTAAAAAACTAATAATCTTTTTCTTTTGAATGATAGGCTATACTTTCTGGATGTTCAGCGGGAGGATTGGCAACAATTTTGCATTGCGATAATTTCAGAACATTATTACCAAAAAATGCTAAAGTTAAATGCTTTTCTGATGCTGGCTATTTTATTCACCTGTACTATTCTTCTTTCTCAATTCTCACTGATTTTTTAGTAATTAAATTATTGTTACCATTTAATTCTTCATAGATATATTAACAGTTTAATGTGTGTAATTTCCAGCAACGATATTTCAGGGAAACCATATATTGAACAGTACTTCAATGATGTTGTCACTTTACATGTATATCTCTCTTTCCACATTTTCCATGTCTATTAGAATTTTCTTTTTCTTCAAATAAGTGTTATCTTACCAAAAATTACGTTTATTAAAAAAATAACAAATAAGATATGTCATTTACAAAATTATCATTATTTAATAATTGTCTCTTGAAAATTGAACACTACAAAAAAGGATGGAGTATATTTGAACTAATTTTGGTCTTGAATTGCTAAGGTGACACTTATTTTGGAACAAATAGAATATTATTTTGAAAAATGTATTCTTTTTCTTACATTTTATTTTATTTTTTAATTTCAGGGCTCCGCCAAGAATTTGCCTCCGTCATGTACTTCAAAGTTGAAACCAGGCTTGGTAAGTGCAATATAATATCAAGAACTAAAACCCAAAGGGATCTACGAAATGAGATTCTTGGGTTTGACACCCTACATTGTTTTTCAATCGAGCTCATCTCATGGGACTTGCATGTAAGTCTGGAATGATAGAGACTGCATTTTGAATTTAAAATCTAAAATTATTACCATTCATATGGTGCAGTGCTTTTTTCCTGAAAATGTTGGTCAACAAATTAAAACGCCACTTTTCATCATAAATGCAGCCTATGATCATTGGCAGGTGAGTTTGTTAGATTTACTAACATTTATTTGGTGAATATTATTTGATATATTAAACTTTGAATTAAGGTAAGAAACATTTTAGTGGCTCCTGGTACTGATCCTAAGGGTGCCTGGACAAGCTGCAAAGCTAATATAAAAAATTGCACACCAGATCAGCTCACAGTTCTTCAAGGTGAGTAATATTTATTCGTCAATATAATTATTGATACACAGTATCTTGCACACAATATTCGTCAATATATGAGATTTTGTTTCAAATAAGTAATAATTTTTGAACAATTAATATATATAGGTTTCAGAGAGGATTTTTTAAAGTCATTGGAAGGGTTAGGGCCATCTTCAACAAGAGGATATTACATCAACTCTTGCTTTTCACATTGCCAATCTCAACAACAAGCCTATTGGTTTGGCCTCAATTCACCTAGATTATTCAACAAGGTAACTAATTGGAGTAGTAGATGATTTATTTATAAGTTCAATCCAATTCTGAATATTAAAGTCGTCGGTTTGCTTCGTTACAGACTATAGCTGAAGCAGTAAGAGATTGGTTTCTGGAGACAGATCAATATCGACATATTGATTGCCCTTATCCTTGTGACAAAACATGTGTTGAAGCCACTGACATAATTACTTCACAACATATATAATACTAATAGACATGATTGTCATCATAATATAGGAACAAGGTTAACTTGTTTAGTTTGAATTAATGAAATCGTACTATCGCATCACCATCATAGAATTATGAGAAATTTATATTGATTTTGAAAAATTCCGATTGTGTTTTCTTCACTTATCCATCAAATTCCCTGATAAACATACTTTTCCTTATCCCTACCAAATAAACGTAACTAATATCATCAAAAGTTTCCAACTAATTTGGTTCACGTTATGACCTATATATGTGTTTTACAATTAATTCAAGTTGACATAAAATAAAAACATGATTCACAATCAATAATTTATAAATATTTTATTGGTTTCTTAATATAAATACAAAATATGAACAAAAATCATTAGCCCCACACCTTAAGGGTCCGATCTATCAAATTGCTTAACATACTCCTTTCATCCCAATTTGATATTCTTTTTTAACTAGACATATTAAAAATTTAAAGGATCACTTTCGAAACTAATGGTCCGAAATAAGTCAAGTTAGCTATAACTTTACAGTAAAGTAAAATTGCTACAATTGGTATGAATTGTTACTAAATAAACAAAGGGTTGGACTATCTAAAATAAATTTTTTTTTTTTTTTACAAAAATTGGAATAAAGGGTGATTTTTTTTTCTTGCATACAAGCTTTGTTCTTCATTGTATTGTTCTGTCTTGTAAACATTCAGGGTCATTTGGTACAAAGATTAATAAAACAGAGATTAGTAGTGCAACATTTCTTGTCAGACACATTTCTTTCTATATGCATCACATCAAGGTTATGTCTAAACCTAGACTCTTTCGATAAGGCAATTGAAAAATCACACTTTTCTTCCTCTAGTTATAAGCATTGTTAGAAATATTACGCTTTATCTTTTGCCCTTTACCAAAACTCACACTGCCTACATTTTGTAATTGTATAAGTACTTCATCACATGTGCGACACCCATTTCCACTTTCCCATCAAATAACACCCTATTTCTATGCCATGGATAGTAATGACCCTCCGGGTCATTTTTTTTATTTATACCTTTTGTTCATTGATTAGAACGTTCCTACAATAACCCCAAGACATTTACGACTTGTTAGGACTGACAACTTGGTCACCTGATCATTCATTTATTTTTTGATGAGTCTGAAATTTTGACTTATTTAGGGCTTTGTTTTGATAGTTTAAGTGTCCTCAAATGCCTAATTTATGCTCTAAACTGATGTTAAAGTGTTGATATGCAACCTTTAAGGCTAAGGAGCAAGGCAAGAACACTATCGGGCAAAAAGGAACAGAAAAGCTAAAGAAGTTGAATGAAGGTAATCCTGGTGATCGCCAAGACCACTCAGCAGACTACCAAGTGGCTCTTTAGCTCGCCCAAAGTTCCAGCATACCAACCCTGGGGAAGAACCAACTTGGCGATAGGAATGGGCAGTTGGCAGATTGCCGAACAACTCCGTGACATCAACTTTGATCGCCTAAATTTATAGAGCTTTGATGACTGATGGCCAATGCAAATTGGCGGTGGACGGGAGTGAAGGGCGGATTGCCGACCTGGTTGGTGAGGCGTGACTTACTTCGCTAAATGGCCCTGAAGGCCAAAAAGCCGGGAACTATAAATTGAAATTTAAAATGAAGAGTGAGGAGTTCTGATCCCTAAGGTTTAGACTTTAAGTTTTCTCTGAGTTTTTGAGTTTCTATTGTAAGACTTTGAAGCTTAGATTTGAGAATTTGTAATTGAGTTTTCGATTTAATCAGATTTGAAGCATTGTAGAGACTTGCAGATTGTTACCCAGCTCATGTCTAATCTAGTTGGTAACTGTTTCTCTCTTTTTATGATGTGTTGCTAAAACCCCAATTCTTGGGGTGTGATCATGTAATTATTGACTTGATTAGCTTATGGGTATTGTTGTTTATTGATTTATTTGCTTAATTGATGTGGGTTTAATCGATAGCTGTATATTAATCTATGAATTGTAGTTGCAAATGCAATTCTAACTTAGAGTTTCGGGCTTGCTTGAGAAAGAGGTTTTAGAACTAAGGTTTTCGATTAATGATTGTCGTATTGGGTTGTTATGGTTCAGCTCGAGAGAGTGAATTCTAAATTCGATTTTACCTATATAGCTCAAGAGTGTGGATATTAAGGTTTTGGATGTTTTGATTGCTAATCTTGTTGAGGTTTGAGAGAACTCACTTGAATAGTAGTAGTTGTTTGAGAGAAAACTACTCCACCTATAGTCTAGCCTACCCACTAACATTTAGCAATTGGTAGTAAATATCAATTACCCATATAAGGAAATTAGTCTCACATCCCGAGCATTCCTCTTTATCTTTTTAATCCCTCTGTTTTCATACTTGTTTAGTTGTTAATCGACAAACCAAAACCCCCCATCTGACATGTGTTGTCACCCCTTTCACTTATTTAATTGAATTTGATAATTTCTATTCCTATAACCGATTAGATCATATTTGTGAGTTCATAATTGAATTTGAACTTGTACCGCTCCCTGTGGGTTCGACCCCAACTCTTCGTTGGGTTTTATACTAGATAATGATTGTCTACACCTAGAATTGGAAGAGGTTTAATCTAAGCATTAATCAAATTAATGCCGCTGTTAGGGAGTGTTGTTGTTTAGAATTCTATTATTGAAGTTTGAATTGTGATCTTTTTGTGTTATAGTTGAATCGACTCACTTTGTTGGTTGTGTTTGTGATTTAATAGAAGAAGAAATGAGCGTGAACAGAAGAAATGGTAGCCAAATTGGCCACCAAGATGATATCGAGAACTTGAATGATGTTAATGACCTATCCAATTTGATGGTGTAAGGGATATACGTCTACTCCCTGCAGAAGGGAATGTTGTTTTCATGTCACTAGCACAACGTTTCAACTCTTACAAATGAAAGGATTGTTTGGAGCACTGGATCATGAGGATCCCCATGAGCACACTTGGAATTTCGTAGACATTTGTGGACCATTCTTGTTCACGAATATCTCTCAAGAATCAATCCATCTTCGATTATTTACATTATCTTTGATGGGAGAAGCTACAAAGTGGCTAGCTGATCTCCCGATGAATTCCATTTCTACTTGGGATGAGCTTAACGTAGCTTTCTATGTGAGATACTTTCCCCCGTAAAAAATGATGACGTTAAGAGATATTATTCAAGGTTTCAAACACTTGGAAGATGAACCAATCCATAAGATGTGGTTGAGGTTTTAGAAGTTGTTACTTCAATGTGCGACTCACGGACTTCCAAACAATGTTTTGTTTCAATACTTTTATACGAGTCTTGACTCAGTGAACAAAGTGGTTGTTGATTAACTTGTTCCAGGGGGTACAATGCAATGAGGTCTCATCTTAACTTCTTTATGGCATGACCAAAGTTAATAGAGCATGGTACACTCGTGAGGACCAAGCGTCTCCTCTCACCTTTAGGATGACAAAAAAGCATATCGAGAAGGATGACGATAGAGACCAAAATATGGCTAAAATGATGACCCAACTGGATATATTGTTGAAAAATGTGATGGGTACTGGGTTTAAGAGTGTGAATGTTGTAGTTATTGGTGGAGAAAATCCTGATGAAGCACACTTTGAGGCATTGTATAATGAGGAAGTGAACTTCTTGCAAATCAAGGAGGAGGTTTTGGTCAAAACTATCCAAGGCCGGGTGGAAATCTGGGTTGGAATAGAGATGGCGGATGATCGTGATAGAGAATGGCGTGACTGCAATGCTACTTGGAAGGAATATAATGGTGATAAGGAAAGATACGTCCTACCCTATGAACGTCAAAGGCCTAAGGAGCCAAGGGCTGACTCGGAGAATGCCCGTAAGGAAGACATGCTTGCACACATTCTCATTAAGGTAGAAAGGTCGAACAAAGTTTTGAAAGGAATGAAAGAGGACGTCTCCACACTTAATCAGACGGTCACCTCACACTCAGTGTCAATCAAGCAATTGAAAACGCAAATGGGTCAAATTTCATCTCATTTGAACCCAAGACCAAAAGGGGGTCTACCAAGTGATACCTTGGCCAACCTGAAAATGACCCTTGAAAGTGTATCCACGTCGTGCCACGACGTTAAATAAGGCACTTCTTGGGAGGAAACCCAAGGTTTAATGCTTTTATTCATGTTGTTTGAATAATGGGTGTTGAATGTGCAGGTTGAAAAGTTGAAATTTTGGGAAAATGGCAACTAGGTGAGCCAAAAGTCCAATCGATGACTCACGGAACAGGTCAGCGAGCCTGACTTGGACCGCTGTTGGAACCACCTGGCTTGCCAGTGGTTCTGTGAAACTCGGCGAGCTAAAGTACCACTCGGAGCATTGCCGAGTAGGTTGGCGATCTCGACTTACTTCACCAACTAGTGCGCGAACTGAACGCTTTTAAAAGGCCAAATGGTTTAAAGTTCAAAAATCTCTTGACGTTTTTACTTTTTCAATTCCCACACTTCAATATTAAATTGTTTATACTTTCGTATTTTTACTCTCGTTTTGTTCAGGATATTTGCTTAGGACTGATTTTGGAATTACATTGCCGCCTAACTTTACAAATTTCAGCATTAAAGGTTGGTTTTCCAAACCCCAAACTTAATTGTTGGTTGAAATCAAATACTTGTGATACTTTGTTGTTGATATTTGTGGGTTTGGTTGTTTTGATCATCGTGTGCTTGTTGGTTTACCCGTATTTACATGAATTCATAATTAATTGGTCGTGAAATAATTAATTCCCGTGTCGATAGTTGATTAAATTGTTGGGTTGTGTGGATTATGTAGTAGGTCTAGTGGGTGAAGTCTGAGTAACCCCAAATTATGCTAATTGTCAAAAATTACCCGATGATAGAGCGGTTGACATCATTCTTAAGGGTAAAAAATGTCAACATGACAATTTTGGCCAAATCAGGGGAAGTCTAGGTACCCCAAAGACATGGGTCTTATGGGTCTAGTGTCAAATTCATGTTTTTGGTGTTTAATTTTATTATCGTGGGCTGCGGGCTTGATTTTGAAGTATGGGGTTCAAAAGTTGGCACGTTGGGCTAGTTGGCGGGCTAGGTCGAGCTCGCCAAGTGGTTCGGCGGTTCGTCCAACGTCTCCTAAATTGCCTTTTTATTATCTAAATATTGGGTTTGTGTGCTGTAGCTTCCGGCGATTCTCTGAAAGTCCCTCTGATCACCCTGTTGCGCCCCTTTTTCTTGAAATTATTGTGTAACTTTCGTCGAGCTACTTCTAGTTCGCCGAAAGGTGTCAGCGATCCTCTGAATGGCCATGGACATCGCCGACCAACTTTGATTTTTGGAAATTTTTGCACTGTAACTTTCGGCGAGCCCGACCTGGCTTGCCAAAGCCAATCTGTTTGGCGAGTCTTCCAGCAGTTTTCTTTTCTGAGATTTTTCTTAACGCTATCTAACATTTCCCCCATGGTTTGCAGGAATGGCTAGACCCAAAGTCATTGGTAGAGACATGCTGCCCCGAAAGCAGGCACGTGGAGTTATAATTGATGAGGAAGCGGTTGCTTCTTGGGCTAAGGCTACAAAGCTACTTCCAAAGAGAGGTAAAGGCAAGGGCAAAGCGCCCGTAGTTGTGACCTGTGGAGGCAAGCTCAGATAGTAAGGGAGTCTATGAAACACACCTCACTAATACTGATAGTGAGGGTGACTCTCAAGTGATTCTTCGATCTCTATCTCTGAGCCATAGGATGATCAATTTATTCAGGCATGGAGAGCGGAGCTATGTTCCAAGTCTTTACATGATTCATCTAGGATCTCGGAGCCTCAGATACCTACCCCTCCAGCTTCAGCTCCAGTTCCTCCTCCCCGATCACTCAACCAATTAAAGGCCGAGGGTTTGAGGACTATCTTAGAGGAGAAGAGATTGTCAATTGATGGTGTGGTGGATAGATACCGAAAGGTGTGGAATACTATCAAGTTCCACTAATTCGAGATGTTTACAACACCCCGGGGTCCCGACATTCCTACTTGGGTTCGAGAGTTCTATTCGGCTTACGGAGACTTGGTACCGAAGAGGAAGAAGAAGGACAGTGCCTTCAAACTGGTGGACTTCATGGTGGTACGAGGCAAAAAGGTTAAATGTTATTATTTAGACATCAATGCTGTACTGGGATGCTCATTGGACATTATGCACAGTTACATAGATTTGGACCAGAGGAAGTCTTTGGAAGACCTTAAGGGTTGGCTGGCACCCCTTATCTCCGATGCCACCCTGAGGTGGATAGAGGCAGGTGCACCGATAGAGAAAAAAGACCTGAATATTGCTTCCAAATACTTGTTCGGGTTCATCAGAAGCACCATTATGCCGTTCCAGAATGAGTCCATCCTCAGACCCGAAGGCAGCCGACCTAGGGTCTATCATTGATCGTCAGAAGCTGAAGTTAGGTCTGCTCATAGAGTAGGAGATGGCCATGAGAGCCAAGCAGAGATAGACTTCACTCTCATTTCCAGTGCTGATCACCAAGTTGTGTAGAAGGGCCAATGTTTCGAGAGATACGAAGAAGGATGTGAAGGTGACACCCACCTCCTTTATTGACATCTGGCGTGTTGAGGCTGAGTACATACAGGATGAGGCTGACAAGAGGAGGACATCATCGGTGGATACATCCTGGAGGTCGACGTTGATATGTTGCCTACAGAGGTATTCATGCCTCCTCAGAATAGTGGGACCTCAGGTACATCTGGACCTTCTACTTCTGAGATTCCGAGTACTTCTGTTGCACCCAACCCACTAGATCTTCTGCTGGTGCTACTTCTGCCTCCACCCCTATCACCTAGGTGATGCTTTACAAGATGGGCCCTTTAGCCTAATCTACTGATGTGCGTGCCTTCTGGGCAGAGGACGCTATGCTGGGGATGATAGAGTGGGCTATCATTGCTGCCTTAGCCCTCATTAGGGTTGTGATGAGGGAGTATGGTACTAAGATTGAGGGCCACAAGTTTGCCTTGGACGCCCTAACTTTGAGGGTGGGGGAGTATAAGAGGGGCCAGGGAGCTGCATATGCGGTGACGGCCTTGAAGGACAATATTTTTGGGTTGCGCAAAGATGTGGATGAGCTGAAGTCTACTAACCTGTCGATGCTATTTTTTTTGGTGGAGATCTCGGATGTCCCGAGCAAATACTTTCCAGCTTGTTCTAATGTGCCTCTGACTACTAACAGAGATGTGATTAGGGCTGATGATGCTGATGCTAATTCCGAGGCTGATACAGATGAGGAGTAGCTTGGTGATCAAGAGGAGTCAGTTTATGAGGATTTGGCCGACTTTGAGGGTGCTATATTTGAGACTGCTAGGCAGGCATCGCTCCAGGACATTTCTATAGTGGGATCAAGTAGAGCCAAGGATGCTGAGTTATCGAGCACTGATGCCCAGACAGAGGGAGTAACAGATATATAGACTTCACCCTAGGCCTAGCCTGGCAGGATGATTTTCTTTGCCTCCTTTTTTGTTCATTTAAAAACTGTTTCTATTTTATTTTCATCTGAGGACAACTGCGTATTTTGTTGGTGGGGTGAGGTATTCCCATACCTGCCTCTTTAGGACTATTTTTGTGAATATTGGGTTGCTTTTGAATTTTTGTGAATATTGGAGCTTATTGGTTTATATATTTCTTAGTTATTGGATTGTGGTTGTTGATAAATTATGGCCCATTTTTTTAATATGAAAATGGTTCTGAACCAACTTAAAAATTTTTGCCACCTCTTTTGTGTGATTGTGGTTGTTCTTGTGCAAATTTGAGTGTCAGTTGTGTTCAATATCAATGACTTGAATAGTGCTCTTAATTGAACGAAATGAATGTGCGGCTAAGGTGAGGCAAACTAAGTTACATAGGCAATATGTGAACTTTTAGCATCTCGTTGTGACTAGTCGATTGTCGGTTAAGTCTCTAGTGATGAGCATTGCACGCTAGCTAGAAAGTGTGGAGTCTTGTTTGATAATTGTATCAATGCCTTGTGTTGTGAGGTTGTCTTGAATATTGTGCTTGATGACAACTAGAATTTTTCCCGTTGGTCTGATTGATTAAGTGAAGCAAGCAATTCAAATGATATTAGGCAAAAGTTTTAAAGAGTGAACCAAATTCACAATATACCTCTTTGTGGCAAACCTTGTGAGATGTGTGAACCTTTCTTGGCACCTCTTGAGACTATCCTTTTCTTGGAAGAAACTTGAACAACTTTGACCTCTTTATCCCATCACCCATAACCTTCATGAAGTATTGGTTCGTTTGAATAGCCAACTTAGGAGAAAAGCCTAAGTTGGGGGTGTGGTGAAAAAGAAGGAAAGTCAAGAAGTGTGAAAAATCGCCCCTTTGATGGATTGTTGTGAAAAATATGGAACCTCTCCATAAAAAAAGAGACAGAGAAGAAAGAAAAGAAAGAGACTGAAAAAGAGAAAAAATTGTGAAATAAAGTGTGTGAAAATAGCAAAAGAAATAGGGTATCTACTGAGTCATGTTTAGTTTAATAATGGGGTGGTTTATGATCATGTTTTAATGTGGAAGAGAAGGAGAAAAAGTGATTTTCAAGCCATACTTCATGAAGGTAGAAGCCACTAAGCCTAAATGACCATACCTTTACACTCAACCCCATTACAAGAACTTTGTGATCTTGAGTGAGCTAAAATGAATGTTGATTGGAAAATAAGGGCAAGCCTATGGGTGGAGTCCTGCATGTGTTCATCTTTGTGAGTGTGAGAGTTGTAGGTGATTCCCGAACCTTATATTGTTGAGAAATATTGTGTGAATATGGAATCATCTTTGTTGTAAGGGCATTTGAATACCTTTGTTGAGCTTGAACTTGCATTTCAAGCAAACATTATGAGCTTGAGTACACTTGATAATGGTGAGTCACAATTTGAAACTTTCAGTGCACATTGATCATTGTATGTGTAGTTTGAACCTTTTTATGTGCATTTATGTTTAGTCTTAAGCAGCACTATTTGTAGACATCCTTGTTGAACTGATTGATCTTGAGTTTTACTTGAGGACAAGCAAAAGTTTAAGTTGGGGGTGTTGATGAGTTCGAGATTTTGACTCATTTAGGGCTTTGGTTTGATAATTTAAGTGTCCTCAAATGCCTAATTTATGCTCTAAACTGATGTTAAAGTGTTGATCTGCAACATTTAAGGTTACGGAGCAAGACAAGGACACTACCAGGCAAAAAGAAATGAAAAAGCTGAAGAAGTTAAAGGAAGGCAATCCTGGTGATCACCAAGACCACTCGACGAACCACCGAGTGGCTCTTTAGCTCGCCAAAAGTTCCAGCGTGCCTGCATTGGGGAAGAATCAACTTGGCAATAGGAATGGGCAGTCGGTGGATCGCTGAACAACTTCGCGACAATAAATTTTATCACTTAAATTTATAAAAATCTGAGGACTGATTGACAATGCAAATTGGTGATAGATAGGAATGAAGGTCAGATCCCCGACCTGGTTGGCGAGGCGTGACATACTTCGCCAAATGGTCGAGAAGGCCGAAAAGCTGGGCACTATAAATTGAAATTTAAAATGAAGACTAAGGAGTTCTGATCCCTAACTTTAGGACTTTGAGTTTTCTCTGAGTTTTTGAGTTTCCATTGTAAGACTTTGAAGCTTAGATTGGAGGATTTGTAATAGGGTTTTCGATTTAATCGGATTTGAAGCATTGTAGAGCTTGGAGATTGTTACCCTGCTCGTGGCTAATCTATTTGGTAAATATTTCTCTCTTTTTATGATGTGTAGCTGAAACCCCAATTTTTTGGGTTTGATCAGGTAATTATTGAGTTAATTAGCTTATGGGCATTGTTGTTTACTGATTTATTTGCATAACTGAAGTGGGTTTAATTGATAGGTGTGTATTAATCTATGAATTGTAGTTGCAAATGCAATTCTAACTTAGAGTTCTAGGCTTGCTTGAGAAAGAGGTTTTAGAACTAAGGTTTTCGATTAATGATTGTAGTATTGGGTTGTTATGGGTTCAGTTTGCGAGAGTGAATTCTAAATTTGACCTATCTAGCATGAGAGAGTGGATAGATTATGGTTTTGAGCTGTTTTGATTGCTAAGCTTGTTGAGGTTCAAGAGAACTCACTTGAACTTAGTAATTGTTCGAGAGAAAACTATTGCACCTATAGTCTAGCCTACCCACTTAAATTTAGCAATTGTGAGTAAATCTCAATTACCCATATAGCAAAATTAGTCTTTAATTGTTCACATCTCGAGAATTCCTCTTTATCTTGTTTATCCGCCTGTTTTCATACTTGTTTAGTTATTAATTGAGAAACAAAACCCCCCATCTGACATGTGTTGTCACCCCTTTCACTTATTTAATTGTATTCGATAATTTCTATTCCTATAACTGATTAGATCATATTTGTACTTCATAATTGAAATTGAACTTGTACTGCTCCCTGTGGGTTCGACCCCAACTCTTTATTGGGTTTTATACTAGATAACGATCGTCTATACCAAGAATTGGAAAAGGTGTAACCTTAGCGTTAATTAGTTTCTGTACAAATTTTGGTGTTTTGGAGCTTTTAAACCTTGAACGGACATTTTTTTATTAAAATTTAAGAAAATGACCCGTGATTCAAAATCTGATGATTCCATTAGCTCAGAAATGGTCATTTTAGGCTTGTCGCATGGTCTTCATGACTCCCAAGGCATTCAGTCTGAGTTTAGCATATTGAGGTTAGTCCTAGCCATATCTGCAAAAAACATCAAAAAAAGTTAGAATCATTTCATGAAAATTTGAAGAAAGCGGTTGTAGACCGACTCGCCAAATCAGTCGGCGAGCTAGATCGGGCTCGCCGAAAGGATTGACTCAAAATTTCCCAGAAACATTGGCATGTCAGTGATGGGAGGGAACTATCGGCGAATCGCCAACAACATTCTATGAGGAAGGACCATCCCGCGAAAATTACAGTGCATTTTTATGGGTTAGGGGCGCAGAAAAGGCTATCAAGGAAGACTTTTGGCGAGTCACTGAGTGCACTCGGTGAACTCAGGCTTATCGCCGAAAGTTACAGAACCCATACTCAATGTTTGCTTGAAATTAAAGGTGATAAGGGGGATTCGGTGAACTACCGAGTGGTTCAGCGAGCTCGACTCAGCTCACCAAACGGCCCAACGTGCCTACTCTCAACCCCAACTTCTAAAATTTAACCCCTTAACCCCTGAAATCAAAATCAAAACATATAGAAACTCAGTTAGACCTAGACCCATAAAACCCATGCCCCTTGGATACTCAGACTTCTCCCGATTTAGCCAAATTTGGCCATTTGACTACTTTAGCCCTTAAGAATGACATTAACCGCTCCATCATTTGGAAAAATAAGTCATTTGGCACAAATGTGGGTTACTTAGACTTCACCTGACTATACTCAACAATAAATTAGCACAACCCCACAATTTAGATCAATTTTAAGCATAAAAATTTTGGTAAATCAACTATTAAGCACTTTAGGCATGATATTCAAATTAAATTCGGCAAATAAGCATACAATTACGAATTCAACACACATCACTAAGACAAGAACAATTGCAATTGAGTAGTGATCACTAAATACGAGTTCGGGGTTGGGAAAACCAACCTTTAAAGTTGAATAAATAACTTGAAATTCTAGGCGGCAAGGATATCCAACTCCAAACACACAATTAATAACTAATACACGGTAAAAACACAAAAATATAGAAAAATATAATGCGAGTGTGAGTTTGGGAAGTTAAAAAGTGAGGGAATATGAATGATTATGAACTTTTGAACTTTTGGCCATTAAAACCGTGCAGTTCTCACCCATTCAGTGACATTAATATTTCTCGCCAACTCACTCGGCGACTCACTAAGTAGGCACTTACCTCACCAAGTTTTACAGGACCTCCAGTTAATATGGTGGTCCAAACGGCAGATAAAATCGTGATCACCGACCTATTCGGTGACACGCTAATTTGCTCCTGGGCTCGCTGAGTTTTACAGACTTTGATCTTAGAATTTCTTGAGTCTAACGGCAGTCCAGGTTGGGATAACCGACCTCTTTGGTGCTTTTCCAACTGGACCTTTTCCTCTCTAACCTGCACTTTTCAAACATATCCTACACTTCAACCTACAAAATCAACACACGATTATTCCCAAAAACAAAAAGAAAGCAAATAAAACTTGGGTTGCCTCCCAAGAAGCACCTTAGTTAACGTCGTTGCACGATGCAAGTCCCCACTTAGGTTTCATTCTTGGGGTTTGCCTCATTGTCACAAGGCAACCCTTTTCGTTGCTTTGGGTAGAGACAAGACAACACTTGGTCCATTTGGGACTCTAGCAAGCTGAATGAACATGGAATGAGAAGTTGTCATCTGATTCAGCATTGAGACATTCTCCTTTATATCCTTCAACACTCTATCGTGCTCTTCGACTTTGTGGAGAATAAGTGAGAGGACCTCCTTAATCTGCCCACCCTCATACTCCTTGGGCTTTTACGCTTATGAGGGGGAATGTACCTATCTTTCTTTTTGTACATTCCTTCCATTTCCATGACTTTCTTGGCCAAGAAATCCAGCTGAGTCACAAATGTGGCCAATTCATGGTCATTTTCTGTCTCCTTGTTGGTTTTAATCATACCATCAAGGAGTTGGACTGTGTTTCATAAGGTAGTCATATTAGACTACACTGAGAAAGTTGGTCGGCCACTCTTCTATGTTTAGGGCCAAGACCTGAATAGAAACATTCCAGTAGCATCTTATCTGGAATTCCATGAGTTGGGCATTGCTGTAGTAGTGCCTTAAATCTTTGCCACAACTCATAGATAGTCTAACCCTCCAGTTGCTTGAAAGTTAGGATGTCATCCCTAAGAATCATCAATCTCAAAAGAGGGTGGTCCATTGGTTCATAGTTGCTACAAGACACGCTCATCTCCTCTATTTCAGGACAACAACACAAACCAAAACTAAAAATAAGTAGATTCAACTATAATTAACAAGAAAAAAATTCAACTTAACCAAAGAATCTTAAACAACACCACTTCCCGGCAGTGGCGCCATTTTGATTTAGACGTATCAAGGACACTACATCCAATTCTAAGTGTCAACGATCACTAGTCTATATATAACCCAACGAAATGAGTTGGGGTCGAATCCCACAGGGAGCGGTACATGTTTAAGATTCAAGAGCAAAGTACAAATATGATCAAATCAGTCATAGGAATAAACATTATCGAATAAAGACATAATTCAAATCAGGGGGTGACAAGAATGTCAAATAACATGGGGTTTTGGTTTTATAACTATCAACTACAGCAAGAGCATGACACGGGTTCTTGGGATGTGATTCAATGATGGGTAATGTAGACAAATGGGTAAGTGCAACTGTTAGGAAATAGTTGAATATTAGTGAGTAAGCTAAGCCATAGTTGGAATAAACTTTCTCTCGAACAATTTACCCCGAATCAAGTCGGTTTCTCTCGAACACCAACAAGCAAGCAAAATAAGAAGAACCTACGCCTTAGTCCATTCATTCTCTTGAGCTGAATGTGTGGAAAAGGGTTTAGGATTCACTCTCTCGAGCTGAACCAATGACAACCCAATACCCACTGACCATCAATCAATAAGTTTGGTTTAAAAACCTCTCTCTCGAGGAAGCCAAAAACACGAAGGTAGAATTGCATTTGAAACTACAATTCTTAAATTAGCCCACAATTACTTATTAAACTTACATCTAAACAACATTTAAACTAACAATTAACAATACCCATAAACTAAATCAGCCCATAATTACATAATCACACCCCAAGAATTGGGGTTTTAGCTAGACATCATAAAAAGAAAAATCATTACCAAATTATGTTTCCATCAATTGGGTAAGATTAATTTCGTCCTTACAATGGTCCAAATTGAAGAATCTCAAAGAACCATTTCTAATTTCTCAAAAGTGTGAAAAACTTCAGTTTTTCCAAGATACGGAAATGTTGTTTCAAGGCGTAGAGTTCAATGTACTAAAAATTATGATACTTGCTAATTGTTAAAAGATCTAAATTAAATGTTCAAACACATATTTATAGTCACCAAAAATAGACTACGAAGAGCCATTCGACGCAGTAAGTCGTGCTTTCTGATCAGCTCGGTGATCCATCCTTTGGTCAAGTCCATCACCTTTTTGCCTTGGCCTTCAGAATCTTTCAAGTCTGTAACTTTGGACGATCCAACACTACATCGCGGAACCACTCAGCGATCAACCGACTACTCTTTTTTCTTACCAACTTGATTTTCTCCTTTAGGGGTTGGTACACTGGAACTTATGGCGGTCAAATGGCCACTCGTCGACTTGTCCAATGGACTTGGCGATCACTAGGCTCTCTTTTCTTCCTTCTTTCAGCTCGCTTCATTCCTTTTGAAAATTAGTGTTCTTGCTTTGTTCCTCAATTTTAATACCTGGAAATCAAGTCCTTTACATCAGTTATTAGCACAAAATAAGCATTTGAGGACACTAAATATATACAAATAAAGCCATAAATGAGTCCAAATATCAAACTCATCAGTGGCCTTGAAGGCGTTATTGTTGATCTCATAGATTTGTATGCGGACGAAATCAACCACGAATCCCGCCAACATGGCTGCAACTATCACCGCTCACTCCCATGTGACCACATTGTCCACCTGAGTTAGGGACAACCTATTACACACTAGTAGCCAGAAGAATTTTGCAGCAAAAATGAGTATGGCCTTCCTGATGCCCACACTCATAATACTAACCTACTGCTCGTTAGCCATCTGTGGCAAGATGTGGTGCTAGCCACCTAATAAGAGACTTCCTCTGCTCGACATTCCTTTGAAATGCCCCACTTCGGATGATGCCCTATGGTAGTCTAGCTTTGCTATATTGATGGGCAGAGTCTGATCCAGGCCATAGATGAATCTTTGAAGGGTAGTCTCAAAGATGTCCACAAAGAAGCCCCGAACTAGTGTACCCTTGAGTGGAGGATGGGCTGTGGGTTTGGCCCTCTTAGAGATGGACCCTCTAATAGTGGTGGCATAAAAAGCGTAGAACTCCATGACTATCTCCTCACTGGACATTGCCTTGGGGCTGAGCCATCCACTCGCACCTGTGTCTAAGAAAAAGCCCCTCAATGACTGCGGTGGTGTGCAAGCTATCTATGAGAGCCCGACACTTCTCGGTGACAAGTCAAGCCTTCTTTTCCTTCTCAGTCAACATGCATAAGTCTCTGTGTATCTGATACTAGGCACTCACACACCATCGATTGGGCTCCTCAACAACTAGTGCAGGATCGGTATTCAGGGGCACTGGAATGTCAACCGCACTATCAGCCTCAGAAGATGAGGTGCTGATGGCATTAGAATTGGAGCTAGAGCTGGATGCGGACTCAGAGCCAGCCAGTGAACCGATCGGTGTGGCTCCCTGATCAGACTTGGGGGCATTCACTAAGTCAGAAATCACCTACCGATCTTGATTCCGTGTCGTGCGTGGTGCAATGGGAGATGTCCTGGTAGGATGTGACATAATCCCCATCCTCGTCCTCATCGATCAGCGTAAAAGAAAGGTGCCACAAATTTTGATTTGCCCTTCGTGGCATAAGTCGGAGCTTGCTTGGAGGCTATAGTACCTATAGAAGCTTAGTTAGTACCAAAAGAAGCAAATAAAACACTTGGAAGAATTTTAAAACAAGAAACGAATCAAAACAAAAACCAAAAAATTTCTAGGCAGTAGCTGAACTGCCGACCCATGGTGGGTACCTATGGTCTGTGGTTGGACCTATGATCCGTAGGTCAGAGTACCCAAAAGTTGGGTCTCTGATGTGAACCACAGATGTGCAGAATAGTCCGTCAATGGAACGATGGACCATAGTCCACCTTCGTGGTTCCACACTTAGTGACTATTTCATGTGCAACATACACACGGACCCGACCTACGGTCTGTAGGTTTACCTACGGTCCATGGACGGGGTCTCATGGGTCAGGTATGTGCCAGGTTTTAGATATGCTTCATTTTGTACTCATTATTTCAAACCAAATCAATTAATCAACCTAGGTCTAATCATTTCACGACCCAAGACTAGACCCCGAATGCGACACGGTGTACTCGACCCCAAATGGGTCTTATACAAGCCTCATAGCATTCATAACATAAGATACTTAGAAATAGTGTGGAATTTAAAACTTTTCTTTTATAAATCCAATAATCAAAAATATTAAAAGCAAGCGGAAGTCTATTGTCTCACATAGCCATCAAAATAACATACTTGAAACAAAATGGGGTCACAACCCTTTACAATCGACAAACTTAACAATAGTCTATTACAAGAAAAGAGGAAAACATCAACTACTTGTCCTCGATCTACGAGGACATACCAAAAGTTTTGGGGAACTCCAGTCCAAGCTCCACTAGAGAAAACCACTCAATTGCCGGAACCTACACTTGTAGTAAAACATGAAGAAGAATGGGGTTAGCACAATTAAGTACTAAGTATGATAGCCATGCAAAAACATGCTTAAAATGGACATTTTATTTGAAATGCCATTTTGATAAAACTTCATGAACATAAGCGTAAGAGGCATAATAAAATACATAATCAACATACCAGTCATTTAACCACATTAGAACATAATCACATATAAACCATTACCTTCACATTAAACATTCACCTCAATTAACCCTCAAGCTATACTTTGTGCAATATATGGATAGCGTCCTGTACAACCATCCACACCAAAGTACCACCTTAAGGTCACCAAAAGTGAACATTCAACCTTTCCATCCTTACACAATACTAGTACACAAGATACATAAACATTGCATAAGCCATATCAACATATAACGACCATCACCTAGGGCAACTCTAAGTCATACTTATGCAATGTATAAGTAGCATCCCATACTACTACTCAAACTAAGTACTCCTTGAAGCCACCATAGACAAGGCACATTCATATTCATTAAGTCATGACAAGGAAGTAACTCATAATACAATACAAGTATAGCATGCATATTTACATTTAAGCATATAAGAGTCAACATTCTTCATTAACTTCATTTCATTAAGACCACCTTCATTCATTAGATATTAGATCAACATTCTTCATTAACATCATCATAAGAGCACATTCATTAGACTTAACATTATAAAGGAACACACCACAACCTCTCTCAAAGCCTACTTGTGCAATGCATAGATGGGATCCCATACCACCACCCACACTAAGTAGTGCATTCTTAAGAAGCCATAGTTCATTAACATTCTTTGTGGGGGTAAGCCTTAACCGACATAGACCATGTGAGCAATTCATGGAATCCCAGTGTCACTCTCACCAGATAACGGATTCCTACTTGCCTAAGGTAGGCCATTGATTTTAGCTTATGTGGATCCACTAGCTAGATCTATGTGAGCACATAGTTATGTGATGGGGAGATTGCTACTAGATACACCGCCTTAACTCACAGATGAGCATCCATCTTAAGAGATTGTTACTAGATACCCCGCCTCAACTCCCGAATGAGCATCCATCTCAATTCATATCCTCTCGGTGCTTAGCATTATTTCCCACAGAGAACTTAACATTCATTACATTAGTTCATTATGGGATAAGAGATTGTTTCTAGGTACCCCAGCTCAACTACTGGATGACCATCCATCTCAATTTATATCCACTCAGTGCTTAACATTATTCCCCACGGAGTACTTAACATTCATTACATTAATTCATTATGGGATAAGAGATTGTTACTAGATACCCCGCCTCAACTCATGGATTGTATCCTTCTTAAACCCAATATTCATTAAAATAGGATATATGGATTGTTACTAGATACTCCACCTCAACTCTCGGATGAGCATCCATCCCATCCCAACATTCGTTCATTGAAAAGCACATAGATTCAAATATGAGAGTAGCCTTTCACCTAAAAATCCCCTTATTGTGAGAAAGTCCTTTCACAAAAAGTCATTCTCATTCATTAGAGTACAATTGAGAATAACCTTTCAATCAACCCATCATCATTAGCATAATCATAGAAAGTTCATTGCTTAGTCATTCATGACTGGGAATCACCTTTCACATATAGCCTCATCATTCAAAGGTGTTAATTGACAGATATTCAATCATAACACACTTACATTCTAAACATGATCGTTATACATTCATTAAAATCACACACATATACTTTACATTATGATCATTCATAGATCCTTGATATATAGAGATACAAGGAAGATATCCATCAATTCAATACCACAATATACATAGTGAGTAAACACCTCCACCTTTCAAATGGATTAATATATCAAGTACAATTCTACTTCAATATGTAATTTGATCAAATCTTTCCCTTCAAGTCTAAGAACCAACATCAATCCATAAATCCAACGTACCACAATAGATAATAAAATTGACATGATTCAATCACTTAATTCAATATAAGCATCAACAATTCATCATACTTGCATAATTAATCAACTCCCAAACACAAATCACAATTTAGGAAATTGGGGGAAAACATGGGTTCTCGGAAGAAATCATCTTAATTCATCTTTAAATCTAGAACTCATTCATAAATCAATGCAATAATCATTTAGAATTGAACCCATGCATAGATTGAAAACTAGGGTTTTAGAAAAAACATTGGAGAGTTGAAATCACTTCTGAGATTGGCTCCTTGAAAGAAACTAAGTCAAGGATGAATACCACCATACCTTTAATGGAAGAGTCCCATGAAAATCCTTTGAAAAACTTGAAGTCTTGACCTTTTAAGCTTAAAGTCTTCACCTCCAATGGATGTTTCTAGGGAGAGAACTTTTAGAGAGGAGAGGAGGTTTTGATTTGGGGTTTTGAAATAATGAGGTCTAAATGTGTTTTAATACTTTAAAAACCTTTAAAATACCATAAATAACTTATTAAAACCGTCCCCCAACCAAATAAGACTTAGGGTGAATTTACAAATTCACCCTCCGCTAGGCCGAGATATTTGACAGCAACACAGGTGCAAAGCACGCCCCTCACCTACGGACCACCGTCCTGTTGGTCCATGGTTTGGAGTAGCAACTTGAAAATGTGGCCCTTGACCTATGGATGAAGACAACGAGTCGTGGTTTGGTCTACGGGGCGTGGTCCCCTTCCGTGGTTCACCAAAAACTTGGGCAACTTGTTGGTTTCAATGGGTCTTGGGAGTTAGACTTAGGGTCCTCGTCAAAGGCCCCTAGGGTGGTCCTTGGGGAGTCGTAACTTGATGTTTAACCCCTAAACCCCTCAACCATAGCTTGGGACAACATTTTATAGCCTCAAACCTCACAACAACTCCAAGACATACTAGTTAGGCTCTAGTTTCACTTTTTCATTTTACGGGTCGTTACATTATCCCCCACTTAGAAACATTCATCCTTGAATGACACTTAAAACATATTAAGGGGTTAACGACTCAAGACTAGCAGCCCATCAAGCATGCAACATCATAATCAAATTCACAAAACTAGGAAGAAACCTCAACTCCACATCAATAAGCTCAAAGCAAAACAAGAAGGTAGGAACTACATCTACAAACTCATGCATCAAAACTTCACATTTCTCAGTACATTGGAGGAATTAACTTCTCCAACTCATATCATGCTCATCACAACATCACTAAGCACATTTTGCAATTTCTTCATAAAAGCACATTTAGGAATGTTCAACACTCAACCTCTTGAAGCATATATACAACTCACACTAAATGTATATCAACAAGAGGAAAATAATTCATATAAACTCATTTTCTCATTCAAACATAAACTCATTAAGAAAATTCATAACATAAGGAGAGCATGGAAACACATAATCAGACATGACTCCTAAACATGAAACAAGCTACAAGGAACTCTTAGTCTCAAGCTTTAATAGGAATAGAAGGAAAGAGATAAGGATTTCAAAACTCTCAACAACGTCCTTACTATTGAACATACTATCCCCCACTTAGGAGAAAACCCAACTAAGGATAACATGAAAAACAACATAGGAACCTCAATCAAGACAGTCACAATCTATAAGGAACTATCACTTACCGGTGCTTTTAAACTAGGAAGGTCCTCATTAAGAAACTCTTGCTCACAAACAACCTTACCAACACTACTCAAGGTCTCATATGTGCCTACTACACCCTATCTAAACTCCTCACACTCACTACACCTCATACGGTGAGAACATCAAGCAAGCCTGACTCATAAACATCAAGGATACTCAAAGGCCTTACCATCTAAGCACATTATCTCCCCACTTGGGAGTAAGCCTATACAAACTCTTTTAAACTTCACTTCTTTCCATTCTAAGGTGGGAGCAAAACATCACTAAACCTCCACACTTATCACACCAAGGCATTTCTAAAACACCATATTTCATCAACTCTTTCAACATACCTCAAAACTCATTATAACTAAGCCGGGTTCTACCATTATCCAAGCAAAACCTTCATACTAAATACAACATTACATTCTGTTACTTCAAATCTAACAAGTCACATAGCCATAATTTGCATCACAACCAATCTTCCTCCCTCACACCTTCTAGCATACTCCTTTCAAGTGGTCATACCCTAAAGACCATCAGATAAGGAATAAGAAAGAGACATTCTAGAGCTAAACTCTATGGCACGACTTGAAGAATATGAAAGAAGTGTAACTTCCTAACATCTTATAGCCTTTCGCTCATAGATGTGTCACGACTCATACCGATGAACAAGACTCTACTAGACGTGGCTTGTGAGACATCAAACCTTGTGCTCTAATACCATGTTTATCATAACCTGAGACTAGACCCCAGATGTGACAGAGTGTACTCGACCCCAAAAGGGTCTTATACAAGCCTCATAGCATTCATAACATAAGATACTTAGAAATAGTGTGGAATTTAAAACTTTTCTTTTGTAAATCCAACAATCAAAAACATTAAAAGAAAGTGGAAGCCTATTGTCTCACATGACCATCTAAATAACATACTTGAAACAAAATAGGGTCACCGACCTTTACAATCGACAAACTTAACAATAGTCTATTACAAGAAAATAAAGGAAACATCAACTACTTGTCCTCGATCTATGAGGACATACCAAAAGTCTTGGGGAAATCCAGTCCAAGCTCCACTAGAGAAAACCACTCAATTACCAAAACCTACACTTGTAGTAAAACATGAAGAAGAATGGGGTTAGCACAATTAAGTACTAAGTATGATAGCCATGCATAAACATGCTTAAAATGGACATTTTATTTGAAAGTCATGATCTATGCCATTTTGATAAAAACTTCATGAATATAAGCATAAGAGGCATAATACAACACATAATCAACATACAAGTCATTTAACCACATTACAACATAATCACATATGAAACATTACCTTCACATTAAACCTTCACCTCACTTAACCCTCAAGCTATTCTTTGTGAAATGTATGGATAGCGTCCCATACCACCATCCACACCAAAGTACCACCTTAAGGTCACCAAAAGTGAACTTACCATTCAACCTTTCCATCCTTACACAATACTAGTACACAAGAGACATAAACATTACATAAGCCATATCAACACATAATGACCATCACCTAGGGCAACTCTAAGTCATACTTGTTCAGTGTATAAGTAGCATCCCATACTACTACTCAAACTAAGTACTCCTTGAAGCCACCATAGACAAGGCACATTCATATTCATTAAGTCATGACAAGGAAGTAACTCATAATACAATCCAAGTATAGCAATCATCTTTACATTTAAGCATATAAGAGTCAACATTCTTCATTAAATTCATTTCATTAAGACCACCTTTATTCATTAGACATTAGATCAACATTCTTCATTAACATCATCATAAGAGTACATTCATTACACTTTACATTATAAAGGAGCACACCACAACCTCTCTCAAAGCCTACTTGTGCAATGCATAGATGACGTCCCATACCACCACTCACACTAAGTAGTGCATTATTAAGAAGCCATAGTTCATTAACATTCTTTGTGGGGGTAAGGCTTAACCGACATAAACCATGTGAACAATTCATGGAATCCCGGTGTCACCCTCATCGGATAAGGGATTCCTAGTTGCCTAAGGTAGGACCATTGGATTTAGCATAAGTAGATCCACTAGCTAGACCTATGTGGGCACATAGTTATGGGATAGGGAGGTTGCTACTAGATACCCCACCTCAACTCACGGATGAGCATCCATCTGAAGCGATTGTTACTAGATACCGCGCCTCAACTCCTAGATGAGCATCCATCTCAATTCATATCCACTTGGTGGTTAGCATTATTCCACACAGAGTACTTAACATTCATCACATTAGTTCATTATGGGATAAGAGATTGTTACTAGATACCCTGCCTCAACTCCCGAATGGGCATCCATCTCAATTCATATCCACTCTGTGCTTAGCATTATTCCCACAGAGTATTTAACATTCATTACATTAGTTCATTATGGGATAAGAGATTGTTACTAGATACCACGCCTCAACTCATGGATGAGTATCCATCTCAAACCCAACATTCATTAAAATAGGATATAGGGATTGTTACTAGATACTCCGCCTCAACTCTCGGATGAGCTTCCATCCCATCCCAACATTCATTCATTAGAAAGCTCATAGATTCAAATATGAGAATAGCATTTCACCTAAGAATCCCCTTATTGTGAGAAAGTCCTTTGACAATAAGTCATTTTCATTCATTAGAGTACAATTGAGAATAGCATTTTAATCAACCCATCATCATTAACAAAATCATAGAAACTTCATTCCATAGTCATTCATGAGTGTGTGTATGTGAGAATCAACTTACACATATAGACTCATCATGCATAGGTGTTAATTGAGAAATAACATTCAATCATAACACACTTACATTCCAAACATAGTCATTATACATTCATTGAAACTGCACACTTGTACTTTACATCATGGTCATTCATAGATCCTTGATATGTAGAGATACAAATAAGATATCCATCAATTCAATACCACAATATACATAGTAAGTAAGCACCTCCACCTTTCAAATGGATCAATAGATCAAGCACAATTCTACTTAAATATGTAATTTGATCATAACTTGCCCTTCAAGGCTAATAACCAACATCAATCCCTAAATCCAAGATACTACAATAGATAATGAAATTGACATGATTCAATCACTTAATTCAATATAAGCATCAACAATTCAACATACTTGCATATTGAATCAACTCCCCATCCGAAATCACAATTTAGGAAATTGGGGGAAAACATGGGTTCTAGGAAGAAATCATCTTAATTCATCTTTAAATCCACAAATCATTCATAAATCAATGCAATAAAGCCTTTGGAAATCATTTAGAATTGAACCCATGCATAGATTGAAAACTAAGGTTTTAGAGAAAACATTGGAGACTTGAAATCACTTTTGACATTGGCTCCTTGAAAGAAAAGAAGTCAAGGATGAAGACCACCATACCTTTAATGGAAGAATCCCATGAAATCCCTTGAAAAACTTGAAGTCTTGACCTTGGAATATTGAAGTCTTCACCTCCAATGGAGGTTTCTAGAGAGAGAACTTTTGGAGGGAAGGGAGGTTTTGATTTGGGGTTTTGAAATAATGAGGTCTAAATGTGTTTTAATACTTTAAAAACCCTTAAAATACCATAAATAACTAATTAAAACCGTCCCCCAACCAAACAAGACTTAGTGTGAATTTACCAATTCACCCTCTACTAGGCAGAGATATTTGACAACAACACAGGTGCAAACTACGCTCCTCACCTACAGACCGTAGGTGTGGCTACGCCACCATTCTGCTAGTCAGTGTTTTAGGGCAGCAACTTGTAAATGTGACCCTTGACCTACAGATCAAGACCACGAGTTGTGGTTTGGTCTACGGGGCATGGTCCTATTTCGTGGTTTACCAAAACTTGGTCTGCTTGTTGGTTTCAAGGGGTCTTGGAGGTTAGACTTAGGGTCCCCCTCAAGGACCCCTAGGGTGGTCCTTGGGGAGTCTTCCTTGATTTTTAACCCCTAAACCTTTCAACCATAGCTCGGGACAACATATTACACCCTCAAACCTTACAACAACTCCAAGACACACTAGTTAGGCTCTAGTTTCACTTATTCATTTTACAGGTCGTTACAAATCTTGCATTTTAACACAATATATGGTAGTTTGTCATCCATAGGGTTTCGATTACTCACAATTTGTCTTTTTAACATACCGAACTAGGAACCCTAAGTCAAAACTTCCATTTAGACCTTTTATGTGATTTAGTTAGTTTTAATAATCTACACACTCACATACCATCATACCAAGGGCTATTCTAGCATGCAATTCAACATTTAACACTAAAATTAACAACCATAACAACCCAAGGTCAGCTTCCAACTTCGTGACTTCTCAATACAACAATGAACAGTTAATTCAAAGTCGTGGTACAGTCGTTTACCTTTTAAGTAATCGAAGTGGGTGAGTGTGATGATGCAATAGGCTCCTTAGAACTTTTTTGTTTCCTTTGACATCGAACCCTGACCAAGAAATCTCTTGTGAGGGGAAAATGGGGTGATTTTTGGAGAGAAGAGTAGAATTATGGGAGAGGAGAGTGATATGGGGAATGAATATGGGAGTTTTGGAATTTGGAGGGGTTAGAAACAGTTAGGAGGGAATTTGGGTAGTGAGGGATGAATTTAAAATGAGGGATTTTTGTTAAAAGGGGGTCCGGGTGTAGTCTCCAGTAACCCTAGGTTGGACGCACGAGATCCCATTGACGGTCCGTAGGTCATATTGACACTTAGATTTATAGAAAACTTACATGGGTTCTACGGATGCCATTCACGGTCCGTGGATGGAACAAGGACCGTCGATGGGGTCTGTAGACCTTTACACAACTTTTTTCTGTAGATTCAGCTTTTCATCCCTACACACGTAGCAACCATTAAGACATTATTTTAACATTTTCTAGAAACTCTTTAGACATGGACCCTATTCTATATCTAGCCAACACTAATACAAAAATAAAACACATATCTAAAGAGTTATAGAAAACTCCTAAATTGAAAAGAAAAACCTATAGTTGGGTAGATTGTACATCTTGGGTTGCATCCCAAGCAGAGCTTGATTTAATGTCGTGCACGATGCAGGTTCCTTGATTACTCAGACTTCATCAAGGTAATAGGCCTCAATCACTTCTTGCACACTCTCCAGCTGCCCCATGTAGACTTTGATCCTTTGCCCCTTCACCATGAACCTTGTTCCTTCCTTGTTTTCGAGCTCGACCGCTCCATGAGGAAACACTTGAGTGACTTTGAATGGCCCGATACACTTGGACTTGAGCTTGCCAGGAAACAAGAGCAATCTTGAGTTGAATAGAAGCACCACATCACCCACAACAAATTCGTGCTTTTCAATCTTTTGATCATGATACTTCTTCATCTTCTCCTTATACAAGGCTGAACTTTCATAAGCTTTTAGGCAAAACTCATCAAGCTCATTCACTCTTTGACTCGATGACACGACTTTAGCGCCCACATAGCCTGATGCTCTAGCTCTACCGGCAAATGACACGACTTCCCATATACAAGTTAGTAGGGGGACATACCTATGGGAGTCTTGAATGCGTTACGATTGGCCCATAAAGCATCATCAAGACTCCTTGACTAATCAGTTCCATTTGCATTCACAGTCTTTGCAAAGATTTGCTTTATATCTCTGTTTGACATTTCGACTTGCCCGCTAGACTGCAGATGGTAAGGAGTGGCCACATTGTGATAGACTCTATATTTCTCTAGCAATGCCTTGAATAACTTATTACAAAAGTGGGAACCTCTATCGCTGATAATCGCCCTAGGTGTACCAAATCTGGAGAAGATACACTTTTTCAAGAATACGGTGACACTTTTACCTACATTGTTTGAAAGCGCAATTGCTTCCACCCATTTCAACACATAATCAACCACTACAAGAATATACTTCATCCTATGTGAACTCACAAATGGACATATAAAGTCAAGGCCCCATATATCATACAACTCAATCACCGATATAAGGTTCATAGGTAGCTCCTGCCTCTTCGAAATTCCCCCTTCTCTTTGGAAACGATCACAAGACTTGGTTAAATCATAAACATCTCGGTGGATTGTAGGCCAGTAATACCCACACTGCAAGATTTTATGAGCAGTCTGAATACCACTATGATGCCCACCAATAGGTGCTGAATGATACGCCTGTAGCATACTCATCATCTCAACCTCGAGCACACAATGACGAATAATCCCATCAGCACAAATACATAACAAGTAAGGCTCATCCTAAAATAACTTCTTCACATCATGCATAAACTTTTTCCTTTGGTAAAAGACAAATCCGATGGGACCAAATCACTTTCCAAGTAGTTAGTAAAGTCTGCGAACCAAGGAATCAGATCATGCGAAGAAACCAATACATGTTCATCTGGAAAAGCATCATTAATTTCAACCCTATATCCTAGCCTGAGCATAGCTTCCTTCTCTAATCTGGACAAATGATCGACAACTTAATTTTCTATCCCCTTTCTATCTTTCACCTAAAAATCGAACTCCTACAGCAACAACACCCATCTAATCAACCTTGGTTTTGCATCCTTTTTAGCCATCAGATACCTCAATGCAGAATGGTCAGTATGCACTATGACCTTAGTACCAAGCAAATAGGATCGAAATTTCTTAAATGGAAAAACTTTAGCAAGGAGTTCTTGTTTAGTCACCATATAGTTCTTTTGAGCCATATTCAGAGCTTTGCTGGCATAGTAAATAGGATGAAGAATCTTCTCTCACCTCTGTCCCAGTACCACACTAAGTGCCACTCCACTCGCATCATACATCACCTCAAACAGTTGCCCCCAATTTGGTGAAATAAAGATAGGTACGAAAAGTAGCTTTACTTTAAACACTCTAAATGCTCTTAGACAAGCATCATAAAAATCAAACATACACTCATTTTTGAGCAATTTGCACAATGGGTGTGCAATTTTGGAGAAATCCTTAATAAACCTCCTATAAATGCTTGTATGCCCAAGAAAACTTCTAACACCTTTAACAGATATAGGTGGTGGAAGCTTATCTATTACCTCAACTTTAGCTCTATGAACGTCAATGCCCTTGTGAGAAATCCGGTGACCCAGAACTATCCCCTCTTTCACCATGAAGTGGCATTTTTGCCAATTGAGCACAAGATTGCACTCTACACACCATTTTAGTACCTCGGCCAAATGCATCAAGCAACTATCAAATGAGTCACCTACCACAGAGAAATCATCCATAAATACCTCAATAGTGTCCTCCACCATATCTGAAAATATCGACATTATGCAATGCTGGAAGGTCGCTAGAGCATTACACAACCCAAATTACATCCGTTTGAAGGAGAAAGTCCCATAAGGGCAAGTGAATGTGGTCTTCTCTTAGTCTTTCGGAGCAAAGGAGATATGATTGTAGCCCGAATAACCATCAATAAAACAATACCAACCCTTACCAACAGAGCGGTCCATCATCTGATCCATGAATGTCATAGGGAAGTGGTCCTTTTTTGTCCAAGCATTTAATTTCCGGTAGTCCATACATACTCTCCATCCAGTCACTGGCTGCATCGGAGCAAGCTTATTTTTCACATTAGGAACCACAGTAATCCCATCTTTCTTAGGAACACACTGAATAGGACAAACCCAACTACTATCTGCAATGGGATATATGACTTTAGCATCCAACCATTTGATGATTTCCTTTTTCACTACCTCTTGCATAGGCAGATTTTGTCTCCTTTGGTGCTCAATACTAGGATCATGGTCTGGCATGAGTTGGATTTTATGTGATTAAATGCCAGGAGGAATCCCAATAATGTCCACAATTGTCCATCCAATCACCCTCTTGAACCTCTTTAATACAGAAACCAATGCCTCAACTTACACCGCACTCAAATCTGCCGAAATGATGATTGGTAAAGTACCATCTCTCCCCAAGAATACATACCTCAAATACAATGGTAGAACTTTTAGCTCCAATTTTGGAGCCTCTTCAACAGACGGTTTTGCGGGTAGACAGTCGCGATTCTTCATATCTAGCTCCGATTTCTTTGGTTCGAAACAGAATTCAAACCTATCAAGTACGGCGACCAATTCATCATAGTCTTCAATACCATCACCCTCAAAATTAATCATTACCGCTACCAGTACATCTACACCCAACCTCTTTTCAATAGAAACATCAAAATCTCGCTCCATAATATGATTCACCACTGATACTGACTTGAGATCACTTTCCTGCTTCATAGACCTACAAATGTTGAAAGTTAGCTCTTCATTATTCAATTGGAACTGCATCTACCCTCGCTCCATAGCGACCAAGGTGCACCTAGTATGGAGGAATGGTCTCTCTAGGATTATGGAAACCTCAAAATCAACCTCACAATCAAGTATCATAAAATCTATCAAAAAAATAAATGACTCCACTTTCACAAGTAAATCTTGGAGAGCACCAATTGTCTTATTCACGATTCTATCGGGCATGAGTAATCGCATAGCAGTCAGTTTTAAAGCACATAAACCCAACTTCTTGTAAATCATACAATGCCTTCGCAAAATGCAATAAACCAATGGTACAAGGAATAGTGAAAGCACCATGATCCTCTTTCTTCTGCATAAGCGACCTAGTAGCAATAGCATTACAATGTTGGAACCTATCGTTTTCTTCAAAACGGACGACCCTTTTCTTAGTCACCAAATCTTTCATGAATTTTGCATACCTATTCATTTGTTCCAAAGCTTCTATCAATGGAACATTGACGGAAAGTTGTTTCAACATAGTGATAAACCTGCGGTATTTTCCTTCTTCGTTCTTCTTTACCAACCTATATAGGAATGGAAGTGGAGGTCTAGGCATGGAGCAACTTTTTGGGTTATCTCCGCTTCCTTCTGTGTAGCATTCTTGGACTTTCCAGTAACCTCAATCTCATTATCATCTTTTTCAACCACAATTTCAACCTTAGACGACATAGGAGGATCAGTGGTCTATTTACCCTATCGAGTAGTGACTACCATACAATGCCTATCATTCTTCAGATTTTGGATGGTGTTAAGAAGTGTGCCAGGCTGACGTGGGTTTACTGTAGAAGACAAATGATTCATCTGCTGCTCATGTTGCTTGATCAACACTGCATGGGCATCAACTTTTTGACCAATTCTAGACAAGTCATTCCACATCTCCTTCACATTCTCATCAGTCGAACAGAACCTCTTCATTATCTTCTGCATAATATCTTCAATTGATGACATACTACCCCCTACCTATTACTAGATTCTCGATTTGCAGGTGGAACATAAGGCCCAACTCTCTTATTTTTATTGCCATAGTTGTTCTGGTTATAGTTGTTGTCACGATTGTAGTTCCCACCCCGGATATAGTTACCCTCTCAGTTGTGGTACCCATAGTTCTGACCTTGGTTTCCTTGCCCTTGGCGCCAATTATCCAAGTTGGAACCTTGGGCGTTGGCTCGGAAACCACCCGTGTGATCATTCACCAAGTAAGCATCCTCCTCATAGTAGCATTCCTCAACTAGTGGTGGTGGAGTCCTAGTTAACTAGTTTACCACATTTACCTTTTCTGGACCTCCGCTTACATGCTTCAACACCAACCCAAGTTCTGTCCTTATCAGAGCCATCTCCTCATGAATGTCATCGGCAAATGGAATAGGCACACCTTGAACTGCAAATGTGCATCTTCCAGTGTCTGACTTTCGAGTGCTCCCTGCTTTATCGTTTCAGGAAATCTTCTCCAGTTTCTTAGTGATCTCCTCAAAAGTGCACTCACCATATGATCCTCCAGCAATAGTATCAAGCACTGCCTTACAATTGTCATCCTGACCTCTGTAGAAATACTCATTTAGTGACTCGTCATCAATGAGGTGATTCAAAATACTTCTTATGAAAGCAGTGAACCTATCCCACGAACTACTTACAGACTCTCCAGGTAGTGCCACAAAGTTGTTCAATTTGTCCTTGTGATTCATCTTCTTGGACAATGGAAAATACTTTGCCATGAACACCTTGTGCAATTGGTCCTATGTGTGAATCGAGTTGTACGGAAGCTTAGAAACTATAACGCAGCATCACCGGTCAATGATAAAGGGAAGACTCTCAACCCTTTGACGTTCATATCTAACTTTTGTCGCCCCATACAACTCTTGTAGACACTCCTCAAGTTGGTCATGTGTCCATGCGGATCTTCCGAAGCCATACTATAAAACAATCCCCTTGTAGTGAACATCTACATCAAACTGCTAGTTACTATGAATGTATGCCTTGGACGTAGAGGAAGGAGAACAATAGGGCATTTAGATTCGACAACATTAAATTCAACCTAGTAATTATCACCGTCAATATCTACATATTAGATTTAATTAGGTGAGAATTGCCTTTCAACCTAGAATCTTCATTATGTGAGAAAACCTTTCACATCATTTTCATTATGTGTTTATGAGAATGGCCTTTCAATCAACACAATAACCTCATCATAATAATATATAGGTGTGTAAATGAGAATATCATTTAAACAACACACAACAATATCATGATCATAATCACTTTACTCTCAAAGTGTTCATAAAGCATATACATAAATCTCATAATCATGCATAATTCACATACTTTGCCCTACAGGGACCATAGATCATATTCAATTAACACACCTAGAATTACTACATTAGACATAGATATAATCATAGTTAGAGCAAAAAAATCATCACATACATAATCTCATATACTTCATAATATAGGTCATGTGGGTGTAGTCTTTCCATAATAATACCATATGCAATTCAACATACATAATAGCTTCACTCTTAAAGCCTTAACATTCCTTCATATTATCTTTTACCCTCAAAACCCTTGAAATCACATTCATACTACAAGCCTTACCCTCAAGCAATACCTCACATGGTTATCATATATGCTTAATTCTCAAGATAATCTAACCACATGCTTCATTCTTAACCAATTATACATGGTTATATGTAAACTCAATTTCAACACTAATTAATCATGATTCATCAAATAAGACCTAATCTAATCAATTCATGTCAACAAGATTTACCTCTATGCAATTCATATCTAGCTACTCTAATCTCAAGCAATTCATAAAGTAATTTATCAATCTTAGAAGATCAAATCTAAGCCTTCAACTTCCTCTTTCATGGCATAAACCCAACTATATACATTTTGCCCTAGAATCTTAAGTTAATCCAGAATACATGTATACTCATACTAAAAACATGTAATTTCATCATAAAAAACCATTATCCACTCAATTGGATCAACATACAACAATACCTATAATGTACGAAGAAATCCTAACTAGAATTGGGGTTCATCTTCACAATTGGGAAAACAAGGAGGCCTCATGGAAGGAAGGAGTCCATGAATGAATAATCCAACATACCTTGATTACAAAGCCTACCAAGCTTGAAACAAATAGAGGAATTTGACCTGGCTTGACCCTCTTCCTCTTCTTCCTCTTCTACTTCCTCTTCCTCTTCTTCTTCTTCCTCTTCTTCCTCTTCCTCCTCCTCCTCCTCCCCCTCCTCCTCCTCCTCCCCCTACCCCTCTCCCTCCCCCTCCTCCTCCCCCTCCTCCTCCCCCTCCTCCTCCTCCTCCTCCTCCTCTTCTTCTTCTTCTTCTTCTTCTTCTTCTTCTTCTTCTTCTTCTTCTTCCTCTTCCTCCTCTTCCTTTTCCTCCTCTTACTCTTCTTCCTCTTCATCTTCTTCCTCCTCTTCCTCTTCCTCCTCTTCCTCCTCTTCTTCTTCTTCCTCTTCTTCCTCTTCTTCTTCCTCTTCCTCTTCCTCTTCATCTTCTTCTTCCTCTTCTTCTTCCTCTTCTTCTTCTTATTCTTCTTCTTCCTCTTCTTCTTCCTCTTCCTCCTCTTCCTCTTCTTTCTCTTCTTCCTCTTCCTCCTCTTCCTCCTCTTCCTCCTCTTCCTCCTCTTCCTCCTCTTCTTATTCTTCTTCTTCTTCCTCCTCCTTCTCCTCTTCCTCCTCTTCTTATTCTTATTCTTCCTCTTCCTCCTCCTCCTCTTCCTCCTCTTCTTCTTATCTTCTTCTTCTTCTTCTTCTTCTTCTTCTTCTTCTTCTTCTTCTTCTTCTTCTTCTTCTTCTTCTTCTTCTTCTTCTTCTTCTTCTTCCTCCTCTTCTTTCTTCTTCTTCTTCTTCTTCTTCTTCTTCTTCTTCTTCTTCTTCTTCTTCTCATTCTTCCTCCTCCTCCTCCTCCTCCTCCTCCTCTTCTTCTTCTTCTTCTTCTTCTTCTTCTTCTTCTTCTTCTTCTTCTTCTTCTTCTTCTTCTTGAGAGAGAATTTCTTGGAGGGAATTGGGTTAGTTCTGGGTGAATTGAAATAATGATTTTTGGAATCACTTAACTAAGGGTCTAATAGTTTTATATAGGTGGTCTAATTACTAATAAAATGAGACCACTTAAGCCCCAATTAATTCTAGAAAGTTCCCTAAGCCAAACACTTAATCGACTTAATGGAGTGCACAGCCTCACCCATGAGACCACGCCCACGGGCCGTGGGGGTACCCACAGGGCGTGCTGGTCATTCGTGGGTGGGTGCTGGAACATGTTTTTGGGGTCTTGATCCAAGACCCCTTATCCACGGGGTGTGGGTCCATCTACTGGCCGTGGTCCCTCTTCGTGGGTTGACTATTTTTGGGCAACTTTTAGATAATTTCTAGGGTCTTCCTCAAGGACCCTTGGTTGGTCCTTAGGGAGTCCTACCTTGATGTTTTAACCCTAAACCCTTTATTTTAAGTACAGGAATTTATATCTACGACTCTAACCCCACGTCAAGCTCTAGTTTAGCCTACTAGTTTCCGGGGTGTTACATTATCTCCTCCTTGGGAACATTCATCCTCGAATAACGATCTAGACACCTTACATAATTAAAGACTCAAGACTAGCAGCCCATCATGGATGAAACATCAAAATAATGCACAATCCAAATGTCGAAAACATCAACTTCCAACTCAAACATACTCAATGCACCACAAGGAAGTATGAACAATTTCTAACAACCCATTATGCATGAAATTTCAACACTTCTCATATTCATAGGAGGAATTACCTTCTGAAACTGAAAGCATGCTCAACACAATATCATAGAGCCATTAGGCCATTTTACTCAAGAAAAGCATATGCATATAGAGCATGTTCACCAATTCATCTCATGAAGTCAAATAGGCAACTCGTATTTAATGCACAACAACATGAGGAAAATTAATCATGCTACTCATTTACTTTCAAATTACTAGTTTTCCAGTAACATGCACGACATAAGGGAATCATGGAAACATCTTTAACACTCATGAATTCACATAAAGGATAAACAATGAGGAATTCATCATCTTAATGCTAAAAGGAGGAATACAAGGAAAAGAATGAGACATCGTGATAACTTATTGGACCTTGGCCTCCCAAATAGCACCCTTACCTAAAACTCTCACTAAAAGACTACTCCTTATGAAACTCTAGTTCACAAACAACTTTACTAACTCCACTCAAGATCTCACATGAGCCTACAAACCGGGACTAAACTTCCCAAAACTCACTACACCTCTTATGGTGAGAATTTTCTAGCCAAACCACATTATGAACATCAAGAACACTCAACGATATTGCTATCTAAGCATATCATCTCCCCCTTTGGAGTAAGCCTATACAGACTCTCCTAAGCATCATTTCTTTGAATTCTATGGTCGAAGCAAGTCATCACTAAGCTTTCACATCCATCCTACACAATCAATCTAACCCATGGTGAACTTCACTACTACTCTTAAGAGGAGTCTATTCACTTACCATATTTAGGTATTACTTAACACCCTATTCATCAAATCTATCCACATACCTCAAAACTCATCATGACTAAGTCGGGTTCTATTAACAAAACACATAACCATAATGCAACTCCCTTATACCAAAGACAACAACAAGGTTTATCATACCAAGTCTAACAAGTCACAAAAGGCAAGAAACACCAGAATCTGAATAAGCATAAAACACATACCGGAAACAACATTCGGGGAGCACTTTTTTTCACATCTATCTTGAAGAGCATAAGACTTAATTTGCTTATCCTCTCTTCCCTTAGACTTAAGCACCAGACAATCTCTCATCATGTGTCCGCTCCTACCATAACCATAACAGCCCTCCATACCGTCCAAACATCTACCCTTATGTTTTTTGCCACATTTAGCAAAAGTAGGATATAGGGGTCTACTATCCTTTCCTTGAGACATAGGGTTAGACACCCTTTCTAGGTTATATCTTGGGGAAGTCTTAGAAGGACCTTGTTCGGAGAACCTTTCAAGAGAAGAATTATCATCATCAATCCTAAACCTCTTTTTCTCCCTAACCCTTTCTTCAAGTTTCTCTTCCTCAATTGATGATCATAAACTATAAGGCGAGAAATATTCATATCATGGTAAAACATGGCCATAGGAAATTCTTTTACTACTAAATGGGACAATCCCAACACAAACTTACTCATTCCCGACCTAGGACGGACACTAGAATTTGAACATACTTAGACAATTGGGTGAACCTCCATGCATATTCCTTAACACTCATATCACCTTGTCTAAGGTTAATGAACTGAAGCACTAAAGCGTCTCTCATATCTAAAGGGAAGAACCTATCTAGAAAGGACTCTTAAACCCTTATCGCTCTATGGGACATATTCCTACTGGTCTAGCCTCCTTCCATTGAATATACCAAACTTAAGCAACCCATTTGAGTTGATAAGAAGTTAACTCTGTCCTCTCTAACGGAGTCACTCCCACAAAGTTCAATACCTTAAAGACCTCATATATAACCCTTTAGGGTCCTCTTCCCCATTGGAGCCATAAAACTCTGGAGGGTTCATATTCATAAAATCTCTCACTCTTAAAGCAACCATATCCACTATTGGGTACACCAGAGCTACAACCTCTCTATTGACTTGCACGGTCATGGCTTGAAAAACCATTAGAAAAGATGACCTAATCTCCGCATTAGTCACATCCTCCCCTATAGGGTCAATTGGAACTTGGGGAGGAACCTCTTGCTCCACATTGTCTTCCTTATTCCTCCTAGCATTTGCCCTTGTATCAGCCATAACCTGGAAACCATAGTGCATGAATTAGGAGAAACACCTAATAGAGTTCAACTCTATGGCACGACTTAGAGAATGAAGAAGTGAAGGTTTCTAAACATCTCATAGCCTCTCATTCATAAATGTGGCGCGCTTCACATTTATGAACAATACTCTACTAGACGTGGTTTTGAGATAATCCTAGAACCATTCTAAGCCTTGTGCTCTGATGACTAAGTTTGTCACGACCCAGGGGTACACCCTAGATGTAACATGGCGTACTTGACCCTGAAGGGGTCTCATACAAGCCACTTAGCATATCATAACATAAGATAATAGAAAAGTGCGGAAATTTAAAACATTTTCCATACAATCGATGTCTTTAATAAAATAAAGTGGAAGTCTTTAACATTTTTCCCAAACCATCTAAAACAACTTTGAATAAATCTTAGGACATAACCAATACAATAGCTCTAAATATAAAAGAAAGACATAAAGAAAATGGTGGTCAAGCCCTCGAATGTTATGAGGACTCACCAAAACTTCTCTTCTTGATCTAATATGCACCTAGCCACGAGGATGGAAGTCAATATCACCAAACCCTACATTTGATAAGAATGTAGGCAAAAATATGCGTTAGTACAATAATGTACTAAATATGATGGCTAGAATAAATCATGAACATGTCCTCTCTAACAGAGTCACTCCCACAAAGTTCAACACCTTAAAGACCTCATATATAACCCTTTAGGGTCCTCTTCCCCATTGGAGCCATAAAACTCTGGAGGGTTCATATTCATAAAATCTCTCACTCTTAAAGCAAACATATCCACTATTGGGTACACTAGAGCTACAACCTCTCTATTGACTTGCACGGTCATGGCTTGAAAAAACATTAGAAAAGATGACCTAATCTCCGCATTAGTCACATCCTCCCCTATAGGGTCAATTGGAACTTGGGGAGGAACCTCTTGCTCCACATTGTCTTCCTTATTCCTCCTAGCATTTGCCCTTGTATCAGCCATAACCTGGAAACCATAGTGCACGAATTAGGAGAAACACCTAATAGAGTTCAACTCTATGGCACGACTTAGAGAATGAAGAAGTGAAGGTTTCTAAACATCCCATAGCCTCTCATTCATAAATGTGGCGCGCTTCACATTTATGAACAATACTCTACTAGACGTGATTTTGAGATAATCCTAGAACCATTCTAAGCCTTGTGCTCTGATGACTAAGTTTGTCACGACCCAGGGGTACACCCTAGATGTAACATGGCGTACTTGACCCTGAAGGGGTCTCATACAAGCCACTTAGCATATCATAACATAAGATAATAGAAAAGTGCGGAAATTTAAAACATTTTCCATACGATCGATGTCTTTAATAAAATAAAGTGGAAGTCTTTAACATTTTTCCCAAACCATCTAAAACAACTTTGAATAAATCTTAGGACACAACCAATACAATAGCTCTAAATATAAAAGAAAGACATAAAGAAAATGGTGGTCAAGCCCTCGAATGTTATGAGGACTCACCAAAACTTCTCTTCTTGATCTAATATGCACCTAGCCACGAGGATGGAAGTCAATATCACCAAACCCTACATTTGATAAGAATGTAGGCAAAAATATGCATTAGTACAATAATGTACTAAATATGATGGCTAGAATAAATCATCAACATGAGCACATAAGAGGCATTTGTCACCATAATATATACACCATAATCATAAGAGACAATAACGTAAGTCATGAGCATAAGAGACATCATCATAAGACATACATTATAAGCATAAGAGATAACAACATAGTCATAGCCATAATTAATGCATCTAGTTAAACATGACATAAGAGGAACACTTCAAGAGCCACCCGAAGGAAAGCTTGTGCAATACATGGATAAGACCCACAATCCTACCCATGATAAGCAAGTCACTTTAGGTCATCATTAATCTTTATTACCTTTTTGATCTCGTGCTTAGCTTATTTCTCATAGACAAGGGAACATTCACCTTTAGTCAAACATATCAAGGAAAGCAACTTATAGAAAAAATCCAAATTACTCATAAATCATAAGCATAAGTCATAAACATGTTCATTTCATAGGTCATCATAACATAAGAGGACATACCATAACTACCCTCAAAACATAATTGTGCAATGCATGAATAAGACCGCATAATCTCATCCATACCAAATAAAGCTTCTTGAGTAACCATAGTTCATACTAGACTTGACCTTGTGGGAATTGGCTTTAACCGACATAGATCATGTGAGCTTAACATGTAATCTGGTGTCACCCACACCAAAAAGGGTTTTCCTACTTGCCTAAGATAAGACCATCATCATATTAGCTTTAGTTGGATCCAATAGCTAAATAACCTACGGGGGCATGTAGTTTATGGGTTAAGGAGATTGCCACTAGAAACCCGCCCTTTCTAGTGGGGGAGCTTCCATCTCAAGAGATACTTTCTAGAAACCCGCCCTTTCTAACTGGGGAACTTTGATCTCATATTCAATATCCACTCGGTGCTAAGCATAACTCCTATGAAATACAAACTAAGTCATAAATTGTTTCATAATCAAGGAAGAATGCCTTGACAGTCAATCCAACATAATTCATACGATAGATCATAGATCATGTATTAGAATAACCTTTTGTCATAACCCGAGGGTACACCCCAGATGCAACACAGCGTACTCGACCCTGAATGGGTCTCATACAAGCCTCATAGCATTCTTGAACATAGGAAAATAGAGAAGAATTAAAATCTTTCCTTTACAATCGAGGACAATTTTCATTAAAAAGCAAGTGGAAGACTTTCTAAACTTTGTCTCAAACAATCTAATACTTTGAATACAACATTGGAACTAAACCCATACAAAAGCTTTAACAAAAACTAAAAGACATAAAGGGAGCCTAATGGGTTTTGTCAACAAAACTATGAGGACTCACCAAGTCTTCATCTTCAAGCACCTTAGAAACATATTCTTCAAGCATAGAACTCCAATACCTTCGAACCCTACACTTGTAGTAATACATGAAGAAGAATGGGGTTAGCACAATTAAGTACTAAGTATGGAAGCCATGCAAAAACATGCTTAAAACGGACATTTTATTTGAAAGTCATGCTTTTATGCCATTTTGATAAAACTTCATGAATATGAAGTTAAGAGGCATAATATTCAAACACAACCAACGTACAAGTCATTTCTCACATTCAAGACATAATCATTATACAAACCATTACCTTCACATTAAGCCTTCACTTCAAGTAACCTCCATGCTATACCTTGTGCAATGTATGGATAGCATCCCATACCACCATCCACATCAAAGTACCACATCAAGATCACCAAAAGTGAACTTACCATTCAACCTTTCTATCTTCAACAATACTCATGCATAAGAGACATAACCCTTTCACAAGTCATATAGTCACACAAGGACCATCACCTAAGACAACTTTAAGTCATACTTGTGCAATGTACAAGTAGCATCCCATACTACTACTCACACTAAGAACTCTTTTGAAGTCACTATAGGCAAGGCACATTCATATACAACAAGTCATGACAAGGAAGTAACTCATAATACAATCCAAGTATAGCACACATCATTTCATTTAGGCATATACGTCAACATTTTTCATTAGCTTCATTTGGGACACCTTCATTCATTAGACATTACATCATCATTCTCATTAACTTTATCATAAGGGGACATTCATACAATATCCATTAAGACTTAGATAACTCACTATGACCCTCTCAAAGACTACTCGTGCAATGCATGGATAGCATCCCATACTACAACCCACACTTCATAGAACTCATCAAGAAACTATAATTCACATCACACATGATGGGAATAGGCATTAACCGACATAGACCATGAGAGCTATATCATAGAATTCGGTGTCATGTAACCCTACACCAAAGGAAGGTGTTCTACTTGCCTAAGGTAGAACTAGTAAACATACTATGTAGGCACATAGTTATGGGATAAGAAAGAAGTTCATTGGACTCTAACCTAACATTGGGAGAGTCACCATCTTAGCCATATCCACTCGGTGCTTAGCCTCCATTCCCATAAAGTGGTTCATTCACATTACATTGTTGTACTTGAGAGGGCCATAAACACTAGGCCTAACGACCCAAGGTACATTACTCATGAAAGGGACACCAACATTAGGTCTACCGATTAAAGGTACATTAAGGATAGATCATTGACTTTCCAAGAAGGGCCACCACCATTAGGTCTACCGCTTCAAGGTTAATCATTTTGCACAAGAAAGGACCACCAACATTAGGTCTACTGCTTCAAGGTTTAACATTACATTAGTTTATAGACTCACTATGAAGGGCCACCAACATTAGGTCTACCAGTTCATTTCATAGCCTAGAATACTTCATCATTCATTTAGAAAAGGGCTACCAACATTAGGTCTACCAATTCTAAGTCATCAACACATTCATTAGTCATTTATAAAAGGAATGCCATAGGCCTATGGATTCATATACATCAAGACAATACGCATTCATTAAACAAGAGAGGATGCCTAAGCCTACCAACTCAAGATTCAACAATACTTTCATTCATTCAATAAGAGGGTGCCTAAGCCTACCAATTCAAGATACTTCATTTATGATCACATTCATCAATATAAGAAAAGGATGCCTTAGCCTACCAATTTAAGATACACATTCACTTTTACATTCATTCATACAAGAATAGGTTGCACAAGCCTACCAATTCAATATATACAACATTACATTATAGAACCCTTCACATTCCATCATCAACATTCATAAGTGTTAAGTGAGAATATGCTTTTAATCACAACACATTTACATTCTATACAAGACCATCATTCTATCATTGAAATCACATGCATATCCTTCACATTATACATAGTAATTAAAAACCTCCACCCTTCAAGTGGATCAATACGATAAGGCAAGAGTAATAGCATAATTTCAATATTCTACATCCATATACACATAAACAATTCACATTCCATCATAACCAATGAAATCCCAATCTCAAATCACAATTTAGGAATTTGAGGGAAAACATGGGTTCTAGGAAGAATTCACCTTAAGTCATCTTTAAATCTACAATTCATTCACAATTCAATGCTATAATGCCTTTAGAAATTGTTTTAAATCGAGCCCATGCATAGATTGAAATCTAGGGTTTTGGGGAAACTTTGAAGATTTAAAATCACTTTTGAAGTTAGCTCGTTGAAAGATAATAAGTCAAGGATGAAAACCACCATACCTTTTAGAGAAGAAATACACGAAATTCTCTTGAAAAACTTGAAGTCTTGACCTTGGAAGCTTGAAATCTTCACCTCCTATGGAAGTTTCTAGAGAGAGAACTTTTGGAGGGGAGGGGAGGTTTGATATTGGCTTTTGAAGTAATGAGATAAATAATAGAGTTTAATGCTTTTAATACTATTAAAATACTTTAATAAACCCAAAATAACTGATCAAACACTTAGCTAAACAATTAAAAAATTTACCAAACTAACCTTGCCTTGACAGAACCCACACAACTTTTGCAGGTCCATACACGGACCCTCATCCACGGACCGTGGATGGTGTCACGGACCGTGCTGTTGAAGTGTGGTTCATGGCTGCAACATGGTTTGGGGGCCCTTGACCTACGGATACCATCCACGGGGCATGGATGCACTTACGGGGCGTGGTCCCCTTTCGTAGGTCAGCAAATCTTGGGCAGCTTGTTGTTTTCAAAGGGTCTTGGGGGTTAGGGTTTAAGGTCCTCCACAAGGACCCCTAGGGTGGTCCAGGAGGAGTCGTACCTTGACATTTAACCCCTAAACCCCGCAACAATGATTTGGGACAACATCAAACCACCTCAAACCTTAAGACAACTCAAAGACACATAAGTTAGGCTTTAGTTTCACTTATTCGTTTTACGAGTCGTTACATTATCCCCCACTTAGAAACATTCATCCTCAAATGACACTTTAAACTCATTAAGGGGTTAACGACTTAAGACTAGGAGACCATCATGCATGCAACATCATAAACAAATGCACAAAACTAGGAGGGAACATCAACTCCATCTCAATAAGCACAATGCAACACAAGAAGGTAGGAACTACATCTACAAACTCATTATGCATCATAACTTCAACATTTCTTATTTTCATTGGAGGAACTTCCTTCTCCAACTCAATCATGCTCATCATAATATGATTAAGCACATTATGAAATTTCAGTCAAAAGCACATTTAGGCATGTTCAACATTTAACTCATGAATCATGTAAGTAACTCATACTAAATGCACATTCAAATGAGGAACATAATTTATGAAAACTCATTTTCTCACTCAATCAAGAATTCATCAAGAACATGCATAACATAAGGAGACCATGGAAACACATAATCACACATGACTCCAAAACATGAAACAAACCAAGAAGGAACTCTTTGTCTTAGGCTTGAATAGGTATATAAAGAAAGGGATAAGGATATCGGAGCCCTCAACAACCTTACTATTCAACATACTATCCCCCACTTAGGAATAAACCCAACTAAGGCTTATCATGAACCCAACAAAGGAACCTTAAACAGACATTCAAAACCATAAGGAACTATCAACAAACCAGTGCTTTTAAACTAGGAAGGTCCTCATTAAGCAACTCTTGCTCACAAACAACCTTACCAACCCTACTCAAGGTCTCATATGATTCTACCATACCGGGTCTAAATTCCTCAAAATCACTACACCTCTTCAGGCATCAGTCAACTCATCTAGGCATTTCTAAAACATCACATTTCATCAACTCTTTCAATATACCTCAAAACTTATCTTGAATAAGTCAGGTTCTACAACAACACACATAACCATAAGGCAACCCATTCATACTAAAGACAACATCACTATCTATCACCTCAAATCTAACAAGTCACATATCCATAATTGGCATCACAACCAACCTTCCCCCCTCACACCTTCTAACATACTCCTTTCAAGTGGTCATACCCTAAAGACCATCGGATAAGGAATAAGAGAGAGACATGATAGAGTTAAACTCTATTGCACGACTTGAAGAATGAAGAAGTGAGACTTTCTTAACACCCAATAGCTTCCTATTCATGATGTGGCACGCTTCACATTATGAACAAAACTCTACTAGATGTGGTTTGAGAAAATCTAAGACCATTCCAAAATCTTGTGCTCTGATACCATATTTGTCACGACCCGTGGGTATGCCTCAGATACAACATGGCGTACTCGACCCCGAAGGGGTCTCATACAAGCCTCGTAGCATTATTGAACATAAGAACATAGGAAAATAGAGAAAAATTAAAATCCATGCTCAAACCTCATTCTTGGGGTTGGCCATAGTATCACTAGGCAACCCCCTTGCTGTCTCGGGTTTAAATATGATGAGATATGACTCATTTGGGTCTCCAACTATTTGATCGAGATGGAATGAGAGGTAACCATCTAGATAAGGGTCGACACATCTTCTTTCATTTCTTTCAAAATCTTGTCCGACCCCTCAACTTTGTTAAGGATACGAGAAAGAATATCCTTCGACCTCCCTCCCTCGGAATCCTTTTCCTTTTGGCGCTCATGGGGAGGAACATATCTATCCTTCTCCCTGTCTCTCTCTTTCCAAGTGAGGTTATGGTCCCTCCATTCTCGAGCAAAGTTCTTCCAACCTTCCTCCCTGTTCCAACCTTGGTTGCCACCCTATCTTGGGCAGTTTGAACGATAACCACATCCTTGGTTGGCTAGGAAGCTCACCCCTTCGTTGTACAAAGCCTCAAACTTGGCCTCATCCAAATTAACACACCCGACATCCACAACATTGACACTTCGAGCACCAGCCCCCATGACCATGATCTTGGCCATGTTTTGGTCCCTATCCTGATCTTTCCCAAGCTCGATTTATAGTGGTCATGTCATCCAAGAGTTGAGATGATATCATATAAGGTTGCTACATCAAACCTCCAAGAGAAAGTTGGTCAGCAACACTCTTATTTATCGAATCAAGGCTTCGGTAAAAATACTCCAGTAATATGTTGTCAGGCACGCGATGAGTTGGGTATTAAAGCACCAACTTCTTGAATCGTAGCCAACTTTCATGAATTGGCTCACCCTCTAGACGCTTGAAGCTCTGAATGTTGTCCTGAAGAGTTATCATCTTTGAAGGAGGGAAAAATCACACTTGAAATGCGGTGACTAGCTCCTCCCACGAAGTGATTGATTCACATGGCAATTCAGCCAGCCGCTTACATGTTTCTCCCATCAACGAAAATGGGAACAACCTCAATCGGACTGACTTTTGGGATATGTTCTTGATGGAGAATGGTCTGCAAACATCCACGAAGTTTCTAATATGCTCATGGGGATCCTCATAAGCAAAACCACCAAACAACCCCTTCAATTGCAAGAGCTGCAACATAGTACCTGTGATATGAAACACCGTGTTCCCTTCAGCCGGAGGCAAGCGAATGACACCAATTCCGCCCTTAAGATGGGGGTCATTAGCATTAGGCTCATTGACATTGTTGAGGTTGCCGATGTCATCTTGGTGGCCTACTTGGCTACCATTGCTTCCATTCACATTCATACTTCCTGTTTCAAAACATAATCAAGCAAACCAAAACTAAAAGTAAGTAAGTTCAACTATGACTAACAAGAACAAAATTCAACTTAACTAAAGAATCTTAACCAACATTACTCCCCAGCAGCGGCGCCATTTTGATTTCACGTATACTTCATCCAATTCTAAGTGTCAACGATTGTTAGTCAGTCTAATAACCCAACTAAATAAGCTGGGGTTGAATCCCACAAGGAGTGGTATGTGTTTAAGATTCAATAGTAAAGTACGAATATGTTCAACTCAATCATAGGAATAAACATTATTGAAGAAAAACATAATTCAAATTTAGGGTAACACGAGTGTCAAATAAAGGGGGTTCGATTTTAACTATCAACTAAAACAACAACAAATAACACGAATTAACAAATAATGAGATAGGTTCTTAGGATGTGATTGGATTATAGGCTAATATAGACAAATGGGCGATTGCCACTATTAGTAAATAGTTGTAAATCAGTGACTAAGCTAGAATTTAGTTGGGATAAACTTTTTCTTGAACAATTTACCCCGAATCAAATTGGTTTCTCTCGAACACCAACAACCATGCAAATAAGAATAACCTTTGATTTAGTCCATTAATTCTCTCGAGCTGAATATATGGAAAAGGGTTTAGGATTCACTCTCTCGAACTGAACCCATGACAACCCAATACCCACAGATCATCAATTCAGTAATCTTGATTTTAAAACCTCTCTCGAGCAAGCCAAAAACATGAAGGTAGAGTTGCATTTGCAACTACAACCCTTTAAATTAAACCACAATTACTAAATGAAATCACTTCTAAACAACATTTAAACTAACAATTAGCAATATCCACAATCTAAGTCAACCCATAATCACATAATCACACCCCAAGAATTGGGGTTTTAGTTAGACATTACAAAAAGATAGAAATCGTTACCAAATTGTGTTTCTATCAACTTGGTAATATTAATTTCGTCTTTACAAAGGTCTAAATTGAAGAATCTCAAAGACCCACTTCCAATTTCTCAAAAATGAAAAACTTCAACTCTTCAAAGCTAAGGAAAAGTTTTTGTCTTAATCTCAGAGTTCAAAACTAAAATTCTAAAAATTGATGATAAAAGATCTTAAGATTAACGTTTAAAAGTGTATTTATAGTCGCCAAAAATATGCTGCGAAGGACCATTCGGTGCAGTAAATCAGGATCACCGATCAACTCAGCAATCCACCCTTTGGCCAAGTTCATCGCCTTTCTGCTTTGGCCTTCAGCATCTTCAAGTTCTGTAACTTTGGGCGATCCAACATTGCATCATGGAACCATTCAGTGACACGTTGATTGCTCTTTTCTATCGCTAAATTGAATTTCTCCTTCAAGGCTTGGCACTCTAGAACTTTAGGCGAGGTAATGGTCATTCGGTGACTCACCAAAGGGACTCGGCGATCACTAGGCCTTCATTTCTTTGCTCTTTCAGCTCTCTTCATTTCTTTTTGCAAGTTAGTGTCATGCTTTGTTCCTTGATATAAACACCTGGAAATCAAGGATTTTTCATCAGTTATCGGCACAAAACAATCATTTAAGGACAAAAAATCTATCCAAATAAAGCCCTAAATGAATCCAAATCATGGACTCAACAGTAACCAATCCATGCCTAGAATGATATCGAAGTCTACCATTTCAAACTCTACAAGATTTGCTTAGGTAACTTTTTGAGAGACTGTGATCGAGAAATTGCTGTATACCCGTCTAGCTATAACTGGGTCACTAACTGGAGTAGAGACTGAGAAGGGTTCTGAGAGAGTTTCTGGACTGACATCGAAGTTTACTGCTATATACGGAGTTACAAAGAAAAGAGTAGCCCCTGGATCTAGAAAAACATAAACCTCTAAATGAAAGACTCGCAACGTACTAGTAACCACATCAGGAGAATCTTTCTGATCCTAGCGAGCTTGGAGAGCATACAACCTGTTTTAGCGCTGATCGCCACTTGTACCAGATAAAATACCTTGTTGACTCGGGTGACTTGATAGTGCTACTGAAGTTGTAGATTGAGCCCTACCATTATTACCTCCTTGTCCCTGATTAGAAGAAGGGCAATACCTTAATTTGTGAATAGTTTGACCACAACTAAAACATCCATCCCTCCCTGTAAGACATTCGCCCAGATGGTTCTTATCACACTTTAGACAAGTTGGGTAGGTTCTGGTAACTAAAACACTCCCTTGAGACTTAGAGCCTGATACAATACCTTTCTGATCCTGTCGAAACCTGGAGGATGGAACACTAGCTGATGAAGATGATGGGCTAAAGACCTTTGCTGAAACTGCGAGCAATTTCCACCACTCGATTTCTGCTGAGAGTACTCATAGTTGTCTGTCCTAGCCTTTTTGTTGTCCTTAGCCTATTCTCTAAGCTTATCTTCCTCAACCTACTGAGCATGAGTCATGAGCCATGAGCCTAGAGATGTTCATATCTTCCAACAACATAGCATTTTGGCATTCTATTCTCACCAAGTCAGATACCCCAAATAGAATCTTACTCATCTGAGCCCTGGAATAGGCAATCATATGTGGAGCATACCTAGAGAGTTGGGTGAACTTAAATCCATACTCTTTGACCGACATAGAACCTTGTCTCAAATTCATGGATTCCTAAGCCTTAGCGTCTCTTAACTCTCTTGGGAAGAACCTGTCCAGAAAAGCTCTAGTAAAACATTCCAAAGTCACAGGAGCTGCATTCTCACCCCTGTTGTCTTTCCATTATGTAAACCATATATGAGCCACATCCTTAAGTTGGTAGGACACCAACTCTACCCTATCATTTCCTGTCACTTGCATCACTCCAAAGATTTTCTTGACCTCATTAATGAAGTTCTGGGGTCCTCACCAACATGCGACCCTAGAAACACATATGGATTCATCCTAATAAAATCACAAACCCTAGCTGCCAATGATCTACCACTAACATTCGCAGGAACTGGAACCTACTGATTATTCTAGTTAGCTACACTCTGGGCCAATAGTTGAATGGCGTTATGAAACTCTGCATTTAAAATTTCATGATCTAGGACTCGAAGAGTTGCGTTAGTGTTGTGGCCATTCTCATTCCTTGTGTAAGCTCTACAAGGAGGCATTATCTGAAAACGCATAACGATGGTTAGAAAGAGAATCATACCCACACACGATAAAAATATCAAGAAAGTGAAACTTTTCCTAAAACACTTCATAGCCTCCCTCTCGTAGGTGTGGCGCGCTTCACACTCATGAAATGGACTCGTCCCAAAATGGGTTTGCCAAATTTGCTTCTGTGGATGCTGGTTTTCTTCAATCAATTCCTTTGACCGGTCCTTTCGAGCTTCCAATTCTTCTGGATTGCAACCCAGGAGGGCACTCTAGAGCAACCTTAGTGCAGCTTTTCAAACATCCTAAAACTCTTGAACCTAGTGCTCTGGTACCAAGTTTGTAATTCCTCGAGGCAACCCCCAAGACATGGACATGGGACTTAGGATCACGAGTGACCCAAGGCTAACCCTGCTGGCATATCATAAACATACTAAGATAACTGAAATAAGATATTTATGTTTGAAAGTTTAAAACATAACATAAAGGGGAAATGATGGGGAATACCCATTCTAAATCTGAATATATAAAATCGAGTTTAATGACAATTGAAATATCAAACTTAACTAATACAGAATCTAACTATGTCTGAATAAAAGCCTCTAACTGACTAGAGCTGCTGGGACATGCCCCAACTAACTTCTAGCAAAACTGAAATTGAAAGACTGAAAATAGATAGATAACATGTCAATCGTCTTCGAAGAATGAGAACTCACCACTAATACTGCTGAACTGGAGATCAAAAACTTATCTATACGTGATCTAAATGCTGAGGACCTCAACCTACATCATGAGAAGATGTAGCACAAAGTATGCGTCACTACTTGAAAGGTACTAAGCATGCAGGATAGGATAAAGCTGAACAATATATACATAACTGAATAAAGCAATACGAGCAATGCTATAATCTTAACATGAAGTAAATACTGAAGTAATCTGAATACTAAACTAACTGAATGCAATGACCAAGTACATGACATGTTGAGACTAAATACTGAACTGTAACTGATAACCTGGTCAATGCACTAAAATCTAAATATGGGAGCTACTGTTAACCGACATAAAACCACGAGAGCTATCTGTGGAGTCCGATGTATCACCCCATCCAGGGGCGGCTGGCAAGGCTTAACAAAAAGTCTTTGGCCTTAGGCCCCCAATTTTAGGAGGCCTTATTTTTTAGTTAATTAGGTAGGATTAAATTAAAAAAAAAATATTAGAAATAAGACAATAAATGCAAAGGCCCCTTTTTTTAGTTAATTAGGAAGGATTAAATTAAAAAAAATAAAAAATATTAGAACTAAGACAATGCAAACGGCTAAATGAAGTGATTGTGATAGATATGACTATGACAAGTTAAAAAGTTATGTACTTTTTTTTTAATGTACAAGTTTTCTTTTTTTTACCTTTTTTTTTAATGTACAGGTTATCTTCAATTAAGAGGTTTAGTTTCTTTTTTTAAATCATATAGAGAAGAAGGATTTACAAGTGCTATGATTTCGGCTAAGGAAATTGCATTAGAGATGAATATAGAACCTGTATTTCGTAAGAAACGTGTAATTTATAGAAAAAAACAATATGATGAGAATGTTGATAATGAAATCACAAGATCTCTTGAAGAATCATTTAGAGTTGATTACTTCTTATACATAGTAGACCAAGCCATCTTTTCACTTCAAAACAGATTTGAACAATTTGAAGTATATGAAAATATTTTTTGTTTTCTATTTAGTTGGAAAAAATTGAGATCATTAGATGATGAGAATTTTAAAAAATATTGTCTTAATCTTGAATGTTCCTTAAAACATAATACTCACTCCGATATTGACGGTTTAGACTTATTTTCTGAATTAAAAGTGTTAAAGGAAAATCATAAAAGTAGAAGACAATACTCTAATTGAGATAGTCAATCAAATAAAAAGACTTGATTCTTTTCCAAATGCTTACATTGCTTATAGAATAATGTTAACAATCCCTGTAACAGTCGCCTCTGCTGAAAGAAGTTTTTCAAAATTAAAAATAATAAAATCTTATTTAAGATCGATAATGTCTCAAGAAAGATTAAGTGATTTGGCTATATTATCGATTGAAAAAGAATTATTAGAAGAGATTGACTACACAAAAATTATTAACAACTTTGCATCTCAAAAAGCTAGAAAAATAGATTTAAAATAAAAACATTTATAATTTTTTTTTAAGGCCTCTAATTTGATTTTGGTCTTAGGCCACCAACGGGTTTGAACCTCCCCTAACCCCATCGAGAGGACCCACTATACCTTGCCAGGGTATAAATGCATGACTAGCGTGGTCACTAAATATGTTGCCTACCAAGGGGACATATCCTATGGGGGCACATAGTTCTAGGACTATGAGGGTGACTGACCCTTAATCCACTCGGTATTAAGTCTACTCCCAAATAATTATGTAAGTACCGCATTATAATTGAATTTTTGTAATATTGAATAGCTCAAAATATTGACATGCTAATTAAAAATGCAACATTAATATACTGATAATGAAACATTCTTAACTGAGGCATGTATATCTGAATAAACTGACCTAGCAAGTGTAATTCATGAACTAAACAAATCTACACAACTAGGGTTCTGAGTTTCATGCAAGAACTAAGCAACAATTCCACGAAAACATTATAATTTGATTTATATTAGTCTAACAGTTGAATCACAACAATATTCTTAAGTTCTAGAAACTCTTGGTCTAAACATGATATAGAGAATCAAGAATCTAACTGAATTCTAGGGACCTAATAGGTGAAAGAAACTCACTAGTGAAATCCCACATACATGGTGACAAAATTTACAGAGAAATCTTTCGACTTCGGGGCTAGAATTGAAGGAAACCTTGTTGCATTCTTGGAGAGGGTTGGTCGACTCGTTCTCTTTCTTTTCATTCAACTTGGATGAATTTTGGAGAATGAGTTGACTAGGGTAAGTTCTAATTAAGATACTAGGATAAAATTGATTTAAACAACGTAGTTTAGGGATCCAACACATAGGGAAAAGACCAAAATGACCCTGACTTAAAAGATGCTGAAGCCACCGACGGACCGTGGACTAACCGATGGTCCATCCTGGAAGGGTGTCGTTCCGCTTTAGAGAGGTGGAATTTGGGGGTTTGAACCATGGCCTGGATAATGGACCGTGGTCCCACCTACGGTCCGTCGATCCTAGCGTGGGTCGACCCTTAGATGAATTTTCTCCTAGGTTCTCGGAGGGAGCTGTAGGTGGCTATCCATGAACCCTACCTACGGTCCGTGGGTGGTGCCCATCAGTGGCACCCGCAACTTCAAAACTCTGCATTCTTGTATGTCTAGGATATGAGGTGTTACAACAAGTTTTACTAATGCAAGCATTACTAATACATTCTATTGATCATTGTTTTTATACACTCTATCTAACGACTCCAATAGACTATTGCGATATGGCACGACACTTAAAAAATATTATGGACATAATTTAAGGATTATTTTTTATTTATATCCTTTTAATTATTTTCAAACTCTTGTAAAATTATGGACATAATTTAAGGATTATTTTTCATTTATATCCTTTTAATTATTTTCAAACTCTTGTATTAGAAAATGTAAAGTCGTTAACAACTTCATTAAATCAATATCTATATCTTATATTTTATATAATATAAAGGAGAAATATAGAAAAGGTGATGTGACACCTCTTTTTAACCTTCAATCATATTTATTTTTTGTCTCCCTTTTTGAGATTTTTTTCTTAATTTGTAACGGCCCGCTAGGTCATTTTGAGAACTAGGACTATTTTGACTCATCCCAAAAAAAATTAAGGGGGTATTTTAAACTATTCGGTAACTACGAGTATCTAGTTGACAAATTTTTATTAAATGAGTATTATAGTTGAATAGAAAGTGGGCCAAATCCACAATTTAATTCATACCCTTTTTCCACCTGACCCATTTAAGTTAAATAGATTAGTGGGATTGATTTTAGAAAAGAAAATAAAGGTGCAGAAACTGACCGGTGCGGCGAGCAAACATAGAATGAAGAGGAACAACGTGCTCCAGGTAAGGGTTGTTATCATTCTCATCGTGAAATGAAATTGTTGATTTATGATGTATCATTAATTGCTAGAAAATATTTTGGTGCAAGGGAATTAAAACAAGTATGTAGGAAGTAGTAGTAATCTTCTCGCCTGGTCGAAATTAGGAACTAAGGGTTGTATTTGTGGTTGTATAGGTATAGGCAATTGTCATTAATCATTTTTATTATTATTGAAGGTATATGCCATTATCAGTAATTACTCAGTTGTTTTTGGAAAGGAATTGGGAGACAATTTGGTGCACTTTGATTTTAAAGGACTGAGGTATTAGTCAATGGTAGGGAAACAAGATTATGAGCCAATCATCCCAATGATTGCCATTTGATAGGTAAATTTTATTGAAGTTAGGCATTATACAGAATGGTTTGCCAAGGGGTCATGTTCGTAGTGCCTTCTACTGGTTCATAGATTAGGGTGTTACGTTGACCATTTTAAGTTAATCATCAAATTAAGATTTAAGTTTAACATACTGAGATAGGTAATTAAATATAAGGTGTATTGTGTTATATAAACACCATTAGATTTATGATTTTTGGAGAAATTAAGGATTTATCGTAGGCTTAAAATTTAGTAAATATGAGACTTGACGTATAGTTGACACTAAAATTCGTGAACTTGATTATAGATTTTGGTGAATTTTTTAGTCTAGGATAAAAATATAGCATATGGTTGTCTACGAATTGTTTACTTACAAATATTGCATAATTGGTAGATTGGGAACATTTTGAAGTTTTACAAAAAGGAAAGGAAAAATCTTGAGGGTTCGTGGCACGTGTTCGGCATTCAAGGTATGTTAAGACTTTGAGACTTCGTTGGAGGATGTTTTCCTAATTAAAGGTAAAAAAAAAAATGGAATAGACAATGGGTAAGGGCGAAAGATAGGGGTCTCGTACCAATGGTGTGACGGGCATTGGTACGAGTACCAGTGTTATAAAGGGAAAGTTTGTTACTATAGAATGCGGATTGAAATGTGAGAATGGCAAAGCATATGAGCATTAGCTGATACATTGTTAACATAATTTTTGTGTGATTGTGTTTCTTTGTTGAATTCGTATAATTGTGATAGTTGAGGTGGTTTTATATTATGTTGATCTTTGATTGATTGAGATGCATTATCATCCCTTTTATTTGAAATCATATTGTGTACATGCATTGACATGGGACTGGGTATAAGTTGGGCATGTGGAAATCATCTGTGTTGGGGATGGTCAGATATTAAGATTGTAATTTGGGCACGTAGAGATCGTCCATGCGAAAATTGTTTGATTTTATGATAGTGCGCTGAGATCGTCCGCACAAACATGTGGAGATCGTCCGTGTTGGTATATGGACCTCGCGAGTCCCCCATGGGTTATGAACTCTCAATGTATTTTCGAGGAGTATCATGTATATATGATTGAGATAGAGTACTTGGTATTCTGAGGCATATCATTTCATGGTGTCATATTGCATTGCATCTCGTGACATCCTTATTCTTGATGAGTATGTGTTTTATTGGTGGTTGGAAAGTACTTGATATTTGATTACCTTAATTTGATGAAACTTGACTGGTAAGTCTAATACAGACTTGTATAAGTAAAGAACTTATTTTTCTTATATGAACTTTTGTCACTACTTCTTCATTATCAATCTATGAGATATACTGGGTACACATGGTTTCGTAATCATACTACACTTATTGCACTCTTTGTGGTGCAGATTTGATCCCAAATATGAGCACATCTTGTGGAGCATTTTGAGTCCGAGCTTGGAGTATCTTGGAGTTGTGGTGAGCTGCTTGGTTGTTCCGTGGCCCATACCTCCCTTTATCTTTTATTTATTCTATTGTTTAGTATGCAAATGGGATATCACTTGTGTTTGGATTTGTCATTTAGTTTCAGACTTGCATCATATTTAGAAGCTCTTGTACTTATGACACCAATTCTTGGGTGGTAATTTAGTTTTTCGCATTTCCTATTTATAAAGAACTTAGTGTTGGAGATTTTTACTTGTTGTTTACCTTTTTCTTTATCAGCTACTGAAAATTTGTTAAAATATATTGGGTTGGCTTACCTATTGGATGGGAACATAAGTGCCATCACGACTTGTGAATTTGGGTCGTGATAATTTGGTATTAGAGCCCTAAGTTCATCAGTCTCACGAGTACAAGAACAATGTCTAGTAGAGTCTTGCGGATCAGTATGATGACGTTCATACCTATCTTCGAGAGGCTATAGGACATTTAGGTAAAAAATTATTCTTTCATTCATTATCGTGCACACTTGACCTTGTTGAAATTCTAATCTTGATATCTCATTCTATCTTAGATGGTGAGGACTTGTATATCTGCAAGTGGTGATCAGGAGCCTATTAATGCGCCTGCTTCTGGGAGCACTATTCGAGGTAGAGGCAGGGGACGAGGACGGGGTCGAGGTTAAGGTCGGGGTAGGGGTTGTATTGCAGCTCCAGCGAAAAGCCAAGTACCAATAGCTACCCAGGGCCATGATAGGGTAGTACCACCTAATACAGATGTTATTCATAAGGATGTGTAGGATCGTGTCGATGGGGATGGACCAGCTCAGGCTCCACCCAATATTATTGCCACCTAGTACTTCAAGATACCTCGGCTCGTATGTTTGGACTTCTAGAGGGGATGGCTTAAGCGGGAACTTTGCGTGTCACCTCTGATGCCTCACAAACCTATGTTGGAGGTCAAACACCAGACCCGATGGTTGCTCTAGATTCTCAAACCCCAGGACTCAGCCAACTGCTGCTGTAGATCCCCGTTTAGATAGTATGGAATTGCTAGGTATTGCATCATATTTGGCGAACAGGATTTCCATGACCATTGATGAGCAACAGATGTTTGGGAGGTTCAGACTAATGAATTCCCTGACTTATACTACTGACATAACTGAGGATGTATATGAATTTATAGTTAGTTGTCATGAGAGGCTGCATAATCTTGGATTAGTGGAGTTGCATAAAGTTGACTACACAACGTTGCAGATTACTAGCTCTGCCAAGCAGTGGTGGAAGGATTATATTAGGAGTAGGCCAGCTAGATCCCCTCCACTATCTTGGACTCGGTTTACTCAGGTATTTCTAGCCAAGTTTGTTCCACAGAGTGAGAGGGAGCGCAAGAGGGCCGAGATTGAGGGTTTACAGCAAGATCGTATGTCAGTCGCAAAGTATGAGGGTTAATTCCATGCCTTGGCTAGGCATGCTTCGATGATACTTCCCACAGAGGCTGAGAGAGTGAGAAGATTTGTTAAGGGGTTGATTATTCCGATTCATCTAGGAGTTTCTCAGATTGGTACTTCTGGTGTTCCATTCCAGAAGGTGGTAGATGCTGCTAAGGAGTTGGAGATGATTCGACGTGATGGATTTGAGCAGCGTAAGGGAAAGGGGACCCGTCATTTAGGTGATTATAGTGGTGCTTTGCCTAGGAGTCGAGGTTATCACTCTCAGTCTAGCAGACCCATTCATGCCACTATACTAGCGTCTGAGGCTGGTTACGTTGGGCATAGTCCTTCAAGTTTGGTGCATACTTCACAGGGTTCATCTTCTAGACCTGTAGGTTATGGAGGACATTCTGGTCATTCAAGTTCCTCTCATCAGCCTATGTCTCGTAGGGGTTATTTTGAGTGTGGTGATATAGGACACTTCGTGAGAGATTGCCCTAGAACTAGATGTGGGGGCTTACATTAGGGTTCTCAGGCTTCGACTTTCATGGCTGCACAAGCTCCAACTAGGGGAGGTGTACAGCACCAGCTGAATTGAAAAAGTTGAGGAAGCAGTTGCAGGATTTGTTGAGCAAGGGTTTTATAAGACCGAGTGTATCTCATTGGGGTTCTCCAGTGTTATTTGTGAATAAGAAAGATGGATCGATGTGTAATTGTATTGACTATCAGCAGTTGAACAAGGTAACCATCAGAAATAAGTACCTGATACCTCGTATTGATGATTTATTTGATCAGCTACTGGGTGATTCAGTTTTCTCCAAGATTGACTTGAGATCTGACTATCATCAACTGAAGGTTAGGGCAGAGGATGTCCCTAGACAACTTTTCGAACACCTTATAGCCATTACGAGTTTTTGGTGATGTCTTTTAGATTGACTAACGTCCCAGCAGCTTTTATAGACTTGATGAACAGAGTGTTAAAACCGTACTTGGATTCCTTTGTTATTGTTTTCATAAATGATATATTGATATACTCCCAGCAGTAAGGAGGAACACGAGCATCATTTGAGAATTGTGCTTGGGATTCTAAATAATAAGAAACTCTATGAGAAGTTTTCAAAGTGTAAGTTTTGGCTTAGTTCGGTAGCATTCTTGGGACATGTAGTGTCCAAGGAGGGTATTATGGTGGATCCTAAGAAGATTAAGGTAGCTACAGATTGGGTCAGACCTACTTCAGTTACTGAGATTCGGAGTTTCTTAGGCCTTACAGGTTATTATCGACGGTTTGTAGAGGGGTTCTCATCCATTGCATCCCCATTAACTAGATTAACCTAGAAAGAAGTGGTTTTCCAGTGGTCTAATGAGTGTGAGGTGAGTTTTCAAAAGCTCAAGACTTTATTGACTACCGCTCTGATTTTGACCCAACCCATGGAGGGAGAGGATTTTGTTTTATATTGTGATGCTTCTCGAATCGATCTTGGTTGCGTATTGATGCAGAAGGGGAAGGTGATAGCTTATGCTTCGAGGCAATTGAAGGTTCATGAGAAAAACTATCCTATTCATGATTTGGTGTTGGCAGCTGTTGTGTTTGTATTGAAAATTTGGAGGCATTATCTTTATGGGGTGCATTGTGAGGTGTTCACGGATCATCGTAGTCTCCAGTATATATTTAATTAGCTCAAATAGAGGCAGCGAAGGTGGTTGGAGTTGCTTAAAGATTACGACATGACTATTCTTTATCATCTTGGTAAGACAAATGTGGTAGCAGATGCCTTGAGTCGAACGGCGGTAAGTATGGGTAGTCTAGCCTTGTTACAGGCTGGCGAGCGTCTTTTAGCTAGGGATGTCCAATCCTTGGCCAATAGCTTTGTGAGGCTTGATATTTTAGAATCTGGTAAGGTGTTGGCTTATATAAAGGCTAGGTCATCCTTGTTGGAGCAAATCCGGGCTCAACAGTTTGATGTTGATGATTTATGTAAGATTAGAGACAAGGTGTCAAAGGGAGAAGCCAAGGATGAAATTCTTGATAGCGAGGGAGTTTTGAGCATAAAATGTCGTATTTGTGTTCCTCGGACAGGTGAGTTGACTAGACTGATCATGGAGGAGTAACATAGTTTGAGGTACTCTATTCATTTAAGGGCTATCGTGACTTGAAGTAGCATAATTGGTGTTGTCGTATGAAAAGGGATATAGTAGATTTTGTATCTTGGTATTTAAATTGTCAGCAAGTGAAGTATGAACACCAAAAGCCTGGAGGTGTGACCCAGAGGATGCCCATACCTGACTGGAAGTGGAAGCGCATTGCTATGGACTTTGTGGTAGATTTGCCTCGTACCTTGGGTAAGTTTGATGTTATATGGGTCATCGTGGATCGACTGGCTAAGTCTGTATACTTTGTACCAGTTCAAACTACCTCTAATTCAGAGAAGTTAGCCAAGATCTATATTCGAGAGATAGTTCGCTTGCATGGAGTTTCTCTTGCTATTATTTTAGATCGTGGCATATAATTTACATCTCATTTCTGGCGGTCTATGCAGAAGGAGTTGGGAACTCGGATGGATCTTAGTACAACCTTTCAGCCTCAGACGGACGGTCAGTCTGAACGGACTGTTTAGGTTCTTAAAGACATGTTGCGGGCATGTGTGATCGACTTTGCTGGTCACTGGGATCAATTATTGCTATTAGCAGAGTTTACTTCCATTCGAGTGTTGAGATGACACCATTTGAGGCTTTGTATGGTAGGAGATGTCGATCTCCAATTGGTTGGTTTGAAGCAGTTGAGGTTAGACCGTGGGGTACAGATTTGCTGAGGGAGTCCTTGTAAGTTGATCCAAGATAGACTTCTCATGGCTTAGAGTAGGAAAAAGAGTTATGCAGATTGGAAGGTTTGTTATTTGGAGTTCATTGTGGGAGAATAGGTTCTATTGAAGGTTTTGCCCATGAAGGGTGTGATGAGATTTGGATAGAAGGGCAAGTTGAGCCCAAGGTATATTGGTCTTTTCGAGATTTTAGAGCATATTGGTGAGGTGGCGTATCAGTTGGCTTTGCCACCTGGTTTGTTGGTTGGCAATGTTGAAAAAGTCTCATCAGGGTGGTGCTTATGTGATTTAATGGGATTCAGTTACTTGATCAGAATTTGACTTTTGAGGAGGAGCCAGTAACCAGCAAATTCTAAAGTTAAGGTCGAAAGAGATTGCTTTAGTAAAGATTCAATGGAAGCATCGTCCAGTGGAGGAGGCTACATGGGAGACCAAGTCAGACATGAGGAGTAGATATCCTCAACTTTTTGAGCATAAAATTAAAGGGGTCTTTAATCTATTCGGTAACTACGAGTATCTAGTTGACAAATTTTTATTAAATGAGTATTATAGTTGAATAGAAAGTGGGCCAAATCCACAATTTAATTAATACCCTTTTTCCACCGGACCTATTTAAGTTAACTAGATTAGTGGGATAGTTTTTAGAAAAGAAAATAAAGGTGTAGTAACTGACCGGTGCGGCGGGCAAACATAGAATGAAGTGGAACAACGTGCTCCAGGTAAGGGTTGTTATCATTCTCATCGGGAAGTGAAATTGTTGATTTGAGATGTATCATTAATTGCTAGAAAATATTTTGGTGCAAGAGAATTAAAACAAGTGTATAGGAAGTAGTAGTAATCTTCTCGCCTGGTCAAAATTACGAACTAAGGGTTGTATGTGTGGTTGTATAGGTATAGGCAACTGTCATTAATCATTTTTATTATTATTGAAGGTATATGCCATTATCATTAATTACTCAATTGTTTTTGGAAAGGAATTGGGATGACAATTTGGTGCACTTTGATTTTAAAGGAATGAGGTATTAGTCAATGGTGGGGAAACAAGATTATTAGCCAATCATGCCAATGATTGGCATTTGATAGGTAAATTTTATTTAAGTTAGGTATTATACGGAATGGTTTGCCAAGGGGTCATGTTCGCAGTACCTTCTACTGGTTCGTAGAATAGGGTGTTGTGTTGACCATTTTAAGTTAATTATCAAATTAAGATTTAAGCTTAACATATTGAGATAGGTAATTCAATATTAGGTGTATTATGTTATATAAACACCATTAGATTTATGATTTTTGGAGAAATTAAGAATTTACCGTAGGCTTGAAATTTAGCAAATATGAGACTTGATGTATAGTTGACACTAAAATTCGTGAACTTGATTATAGATTTTGGTAAATTTTTTATTCTAGGATAAACATATAGCATATGGTTGTCTACGAATTGTTTACTTACAAATATTGCATAATTGGTAGATTGGGAACGTTCTGAAGTTTTGCGAAAAGGGAAGGAAAAATCTTAAGGGTTCGTGGCACCTGTTCGGCATTCAAGGTATGTTAAGACTTTGAGACTTTGTTGGAGGATGTTTTCCTAATTAAAGATAACAAAAATGGAATAGACAATGGGTAAGGATGAAAGCTGGGGGTCTCGTACCAATGGTGTGATGGGCATTGGTACGAGTACCGGTGTTATAAAGGGAAAGTTTGTTACTTTAGAATGCGGATTGAAATCCAAGAATGCCAAAGCATATGGGCATCAGCTGATCTATTGTTAACTAAATTTTTGTGTGATTGTGTTTCTTTATTGAACCTGTATTATTGTGATAGTTGAGGTGGTTATATATTATGTTGTTCTTTGATTGATTGAGATGCATTATCATCCCCTTTATTTGAAATCATATTGTGCACATGCATTAACATGGGACTGAGTATAAGTTGGGCATGTGGAGATCGTCCATGCTGGGGATGGTGAGATATTAAGATTATAATTTGGGAACATGGAGATTGTCCGTGCGGAAATTGTTTGATTTTATGATAGTGCGCTGAGATCATCCGTACAGACACGTGGAGATCATCTGTGTCGGTATATGGACCTAGCGAGTCCCCCATGGGACATTAACTCTCAATGTATTTTCGAGGAGTATCTTGTATATATGGTTGAGAGAGTGTACTTGGTATTCTGCGGTATATCATTTCATGGTGTCACATTGCATTACATCTCATGACATCCTTATTCTTGATGAGTATGTGTTTTATTGGTGGTTGAAAAGTACTTGATATTTGATGAAACTTGACCGGTAAGTGTAATACAGACTTGTACAAGTAAAGAATTGATTTTTCTTATATGAACTTCTATCACTACTTCTTTATTGTTGGTCTATGAGATATATGGGATACAGGCAGGAGAGTCGATTTGACCTCACAGACCAAATGAGCAAAAATTTTTTAAAGCGAAAGCACTGTGCCAACTTGCGTACATGATTTATATGTGGATTTGATATTGGGTACACGTAGTTTCGTACTCATACTACACTTGTTGCACTCTTTGTGGTGCAGATTCGATCCTGAGTACGAGCACATCTCGTGGAGCATTTTGATTTCGAGCTTAGAGCATCTTGGAGTTGTGGTGAGCTGCTTGGCTGTTTTGTGGCCCACACCTCCCTCTATATTTTATTTATTATGTTGTTTAGTATGCAAACAGGATATCCTTTATGTGTGGATTTATCATTTTGTTTCAGACTTACATCATATTTAGAAGCTCTTGTACTTATGACACCAATTCTTGGATGATATCTTAGTTTTTCACATTTCGTATTTATAAAGAACTTAGTGTTGGAGATTTTTACTCGTTGTTTACCTTTTTCCTCATCAGTTAGGGAAAATTTGGTAAAATATGTTGGGTTGGCTTACCTATTGGTTGGGAGCATAGGTGCCATCACGACTTGTGAATTTGGGTCGTGACATAATTATTTTCATTAAATAATTTCTTTATTAAATAAAAAATTCAATCATATTTACTATTCTAATTATATCTAATAAGTTACCAAAAAAAGTATCTATCTATTCATATTTTCTACTTAAATAACATGCGTCTTCAACTCCTTTGTAAGTATTCTTATGAATTATCACATCTATAAATAACATTCATCCATCGAGATGTTGAATATTCATTTTTCATTTTCTCATTTTCTCCTTCTTTCTATTAGTGTAGTTTTTTTTCTTTACTTTTTTTAAAATTTTTATTGTCATCTTTTTCATAAGAAATCATTAAAAAAAAAAAAAATAGAGGCCGCATGATATGTCCTACACTTTGATGAAGATCAAAGATTCATTATAAAGAGATGTTCACATTCGCTTAGTACAAGTTCATCAAAATGAGGAAAGAAGTTTAATTATGTTGAAATATTCATCAAGCTTAATTAGCATAAAGTTTGAATGTTCCAGTATTTTAAAGATTCATTAATGTATTGTTTTAATTTTAATATTCTAAAATTTTGCCATGGTTGAAAGGTATATTGTCTACATTTATCATAGCTATTAGACATTGTTTTGCTTAAAAATCTATATATAATATAAGCTAGATGTTAGAAAAGTGAAGTTGCACCTCTCTTTGGCCAAGGGTTCTATTTATCTTTTTCCTCAATTTTTTGACAATTTTTTCATATTTTTCTACTTACTTATTATTGTACAATATATATATATATATATATATATATATATATATATATTGCTACTCCCCTATTTGGTATACTTAAATGTCTCAAAAAATATTTACACTCATTATTATTCTTAACTAGGTAATTTACCCACGCGATCTTTCTAAGATTTTGAACAACCTTTTCAATAATCGACTTTTATAAGAAGAAAAAAAAGTAAATTTTAGTAGGTTTTAAGAACATTTCAACAAAAAATTAAATGATTTGACATTATCACATATCTCAAGAATTGTAAATATATAATGAATGATTAAAAATATCTTGATATCTAATTATTTTTATCTTTTACATAATTTATCATAATATATGTTTGATGACATAATTCTCTTGTTGAAACTGAGTGATGTTTTTATGTAGCGATTAAACATTTTTCTTTCAATTTTTTGTGCATGAAAAATATAGAATATGATAATTTTATGGTTAGAATAACTCCTTGTGAAAAAAAATTTATATAAAAGTTTTCAATAATCAATATTAGTTATCAATAAGTTAAGACCGTTAAAAATGTACACCACAACAACATAAATAATTTTTTTTTGAGACAATCTACTTATTTGAGGTCAAACGTTCACCACTTTTCGTTATTGTTACTTTGTTACTCTAACAAAATTTATAGAAGGAGAAAAATAAATTTGAAACAACAGCAAAATAATATTGTTGACCATTTTAGAAATTCATTCTTCATTAAGCAACTGCTCTGGAGGCCCTTTTAGATGCTTTAGCAGCGCAACTTTAGAACTTTTTTAGAAATATGTATGTATAATTGTTGCATTATGAAATTACAAATAGATCAAAATGTTGGATTCTAGACTCATGTTAAAGAAATATTCTCAAATATTAAAAAATTAAAAATAAATCTAACCTAGATAACTCAAATGCTCAGCAATGACTTGGGACATAAAGGACAACAAATCTATGTGAATAGACATATATTTTGTAACTTAAGATATTACTTTTATTTAGAGCAGGTTTTGTTTCATATTCTTCAAATTAAGCTTACCAAAAATAGTCATAAATCGCACCAAAAATATTTAAAAGAGCTGAATGAAAAGAAAAAAAAACATTAAAAGGACGAAAGCTTTGTCCAAGTGAGATCATATACATACCAAACGAAAAATAATCAATACAATTTTAAGGAGACAACAAAACAGCGAGAAAAAACATACACTAAAGGGAGTAAACTATGAGATATCCAATGATGATAACAAATCATTTTAACCAAAAAAGTTCTCATGTTTTGAAATAGCATACATCAAAAAATTGACTAACACTTCAATCAACTTTCAATCCTTAAAGTACTCACAATATCCACTGATAAAAATTAGTAAAAATAGATAACAAAAACATAAAAACAAAAAAATATGGGCATGCAAAGTTATTAACTCTGAGAAGATTTTCTACAGAACACAAAATCTCATCCTTGTATGTGAAGAAATGACGTTGTTGATGAAGAAGCTAGAGATTTGTAAGGGCTTTTTTTATTGTACCTTCAACAATTCCAGTAGAGAAAACTTGCTTGAATACTTAATTAATATTTGTTATTTAATCTATACTAACAAATACTTATAACAATAATTTTGCAGAAACATAAACAACAAAATTTAAAGCATGTACTCAAAAATAACAATTAATAATATAAGCATAAATTAATGACTGCAAAAAACATACCAGGATCTGTAACAATAGAATGAAACAGAATGGAAAAAATCGAGCCCACTAAATGCACAGTGTCTTCTTAAGGAAATTATTCCCCTCTAGTACCCAAGATTTAAAGCAATAGATCCTCTCGGAATAGAACGACTCTATTTACCAGTGTATTGATACAAAAACAATGGTGTCAGTGAGTCATTCAACAGGAGCAAAGTACACAATTATTTAATTGTCTACTAGAAGAAGACGTTCAAAATTTTCGTTGTTTTAAAATGAGAGGAAATTCCTCTATTTATAGACAACAAAAGGGAGTGTGAACAAATGCTTATTGCTTATCGGAAAGGTCACAACTTTTTGGAAAAGTTACAACCCTTCGGAAAGGCCACAACCTTTCATAAAAGTCACTTTTCATAAAAGTAGCAACTTTTCATAAAAGTCACAACTTTTCATAAAAGGGGAAGACTAGTTTTGGAAATAAAATAAATTAAAAGTGAATCCTGGTTTGTGGTGGCGCCACGTAGGCGGGTCTAGGGTTCTCTTATATATATATATATATATATATATATATATATATATATATGATTACAAAAAGTTAAAAGTCTCAATATTTACTACTTCAATATTTCAAGATATTTGATATTTGTCTCTCTTATTTATTTTTTATTTTTTTATTTTTTTCGTCTTCCAATTTTGTTCTACACAATGGAATAATACAAAAAAGAAGAAGTTGATTTACTTGCTTTCCCCATGAAACATAAACACCCAACAAACGTTGAATAGTTCATGATTTTTTTTTGTCTTCATTATTTTATTTTTTTTCTTCTTTTATTTATTTTAAATTTTTTGCCTCCATAACTTAAGCCTATTGAACTTCTACTTTAATTAATATTATTAACCGATTATCTTTAAAATATTATATTCATAACCCCAACTATTTAATTTCAAATTTCAAGATACCTTATGATATTCCTTCAATATTGTCTATATAAATTCATATTTTTTATTTCATAAGATTCCTACTCAAGATTATTGTTTTTATCATATTTGAAATAGTGATATTCGATATTATTGTCGTAGTATTAGATTCATACTTTAGTTTGACTCTATGAAAATGCTAGCTCTTGGATGTGGATAGAAGGGGACCCGAATAAAAGATTAAAAATATGTGCATTAATTATAAAAAAAAAAAAATCATCTTTGTTTTTGTGATTAAGGACTTGACAAAAATGTGTTGTTATTTTTTCACTTTTTGCTTACTTTTTCATATGTTCTCTCTATATTATTTTTAAAAAAATTTAGGTTCTTATAAATTTTTAATTGTGGCAAATTATATTTTCATTTAGGCTCAAATTAGTTATTTGTAACTTTGTCAGCACACAACTAATTACACAAACAGACGTTCAAATTTTACTACTCTTGGGTCAAAAGAAATGCATATTAAATATTGAAATACGCAGTTCTTAGGTGTTTCTTATGGTGAAAAATCATTTACATTTTATTTAAATTTGTCCAAATCTTCTACTTTTAAAGAATTACCAAAACAATAATATAAGATATACATGAAAATTAGCAATAGACATGTTTATTTAGATGATGATGAAAAATAAGAGAAAAATATGTATTTAGACGATGATGAAAAACAAGAGAAAAACAAGGAAAATGAATGAATTAAGTCTCAAAGAAGAAATGAAATAGAAATACTTATCTCTTTTTTCCTCCTACTTTTACTTTCATCACTTTGTTTTTCGAATAAAAGGAAGATTCATCAGACATAAATTTTTCATTTAATAAAAACAAGAGAAAAATCAAGTTCTAAAATATGTTTATTTGAATTATATGTATAACATCATAATATATTTTCTTAATAAATTAGCCTTTAAATTTTGAAAAATACTTGATAATAAAAATCTAATTCACTTAAGCTCTAATTCTACAAAAATATTTGTATTGTTAATTTATCATTTCCTTATTTCTATAGTTGATTCTTATTTCTTCTATCATAATTAATTTTTAAAATAAATTTACATATATTTTTTATAACTACACGAAGTGCGGCTAAATTTCCTAGTGAAAGATAAATATGAAAAAATGTCCTAAAAATTTCTTGAATTTTGAATAACTCACTTAATATAAACTAGAAAGAGTACTATACATAAAATATAATAAGTTGATTATAAATAAATCTCTCTCCAAACTTTATTTGTTTGTGAATGTAAAGTAGTCAACAACTTCATTAAATGAAAGATAAATATGAAAAAATGTCCTAACAAGTGCTTGAATTTTGAATAGTTCACTTAATATGAACTAGAAAGAGTACTACACATATAATATATAAACTGATTATAAATAAATCTCTCTCCAAATTTTATTTGTTCATGAATGTAAATGATTTGGTACGTATGAAATTTATAAAAGAGAGATTGTTTAGATCTATTATCTTAAATAAGGGATAAATGTAACACCCCGTAACTAGAAAGAACTAGAAAGAAATTAAAAAGTGGAAATAATCATTTTTGGAAAGAATTTAAAAATCTGGAAAATTTGTTAAGTGTGTTAAGTTGAGTTTTTGGTCAACTTCAAATGACCATAACTTCTAGCTCAGGATGAGTTAGGTGTGTCTCCAGATATCATAGGAAAGATATTGGAACAATCTTTCTAGCGCCGCCAAGTTTGCACGATTCCAAGTTCGTATGAGTGAGTTATGCCCATTGAAAGTTGGGTTGTTCAATAAGGAAATGTCCAATCCGGATTTTTAAAGGGTAGTTTGGTCTTTTCCTTACCCAATTTATTTAATTCATTTTAATGAATTAATTAAGGGTCAAAACTGAATTTGTTCAGTTTAGAAAAAATTGGAAATCTACGCTAGGGCTTGGAGAAAAGAGAAAAGAGGAGAAAGGAGAAGAAAGTTCAAGTTTGACTTCATTGTAAGGAATAGCTTGTGGAATTCGTCAAAGGGTGATCCCTACGAGGTATGTGAGATCACATAGTGTTGGGTTAGTTCACCCATGCGCCAAGCTTGTTTAATTCAGCGTATTTTCATCCTAAAAAGATTCAAAATTTGATGTTCTTGATAGTTGTTCTTGAATTGATTTCGTTTTTGAATATGAGTTGGGATTAAGGAGTTTCTTGATGTTAAAGTTTTTTTCCTTGAGTTGTTTGGGTTAGATTTTGTGTATATGATTTGGGTACATGAATCTAAAGTGAATTTAGGAAAAAGAATCGGATCAAAATGGTTTAGGATCAGAAAATGAGATCAAAAGTTCATCAAAATTTTGCCTGAAGGGAGGCTGGCATGACATGCCCCCGTAGCACTTGAGAATTGACATGGCGCACCAGCAGTGTGCCAGATTTGAGCCTCAATAAGTTGAGGCTGCCGCAGCAAGCCCGGGATGTGCCCAAATCATCATTTTTCACCAGTTTTTGTCGTTTAGCCCATTTAAGTCCTTCTAAAGTGTACTAACACTTTCCATTGATTCTAACTACTATAAATGACCTCTAAACATCTAGAAATCATCCAAAAACATGAATCGTAACCTTGAATCCATAAATTCAAATTCAAGGAAAGTCAAAAGCCAAGTCTAGGAAGTTCTTAGAGTCTTTTCAAGAAGTCTTTTGCAAATGATTTTAACTTTGTTTTAAGACTTAACGTTCAAGTTGAGTAAAGAGTAAAGAGTAAAGTTTGAAGTTCATTTCTTCAAAGAAGTATATGGGGACTATGTATTCCCAAAGAGTTTAAAATGTTTTCACATTTAAATAAGAATGGAAACTGAGATTTCCAAAGAGCCTTTGAGCTAGTTTTTAGAAAAGAGTAATCGCTTTCTAAATGAAGCAAGAAAGGAAACTTTGATTTCCAAGATAGCCTTTGAGCTAAGTTTTTGAGCAATTATCTCAAATCACAGAAAGAAGTATGTTTTTAAACATAAGAGCTAGTATTATATTTTGGGAGTAGTATTGAGCACCGATATGGGGGAGAGTTCAGACAAACTCACAGCCCCCGTAAATCATGTACGTAGCCATCATGGGTTAAAAAGGGTCATACATTTTAGATGATTCCTTTAGTGCTTTTTAGCATAGACTAGTGGATCCACTTAGTAGTTCAGGTTCTATACCCTCAGCAAGGTATAGAATGGCCCTGGCAGCATGAGGCAAAATGTTGGATCATCACAATAGCTTTTAAATGTGGTAGTTGGTTAGAGAAACTCCCACAGAAGTAATTGTATTCTTATATACATAGCTCTTTTTTGTATTTTTACATACGTTTCAGAGTTATATGTATCTTTGCATACATACAGAGTTGACATTATGTTTTTAAACAGCTTTTCTTTATATTGCACTTGCTTTAAACTGCTTTATATTGAAATGAGTTCAGTTATGTTGAGTAGGTTGAGCCAGGTAAGTTCTTCAGTTCTCTTCAAGCTTAAGTTATGTTTAGCATTCCAACTCGCATACTCGTACATTCAATGTACTGATGTCAGTTGGCCTGCATCTTCTTATGATACAGACGCAAGTAACCAGGATTAGCATCCAGCGCATCATTGATCCAGTTGAGCACTCAGGGTCTTGTGGTAAGCCTCCTTGCTTCCGGAGGATCCCTTTTATTGCTTTCAGTTTTATGAGTTAGTTCATTAGGATGTCGTGGGCCTATCCCGACATCCATCTCAGTTGTTTAGAGGCTTTATAGATAGACAGTCAAATGTTAGTTCTTAAGTTTCCTATTTCCTGTTTTAATGGTTGAGACTTGAGTTGCCACTTTTGGCCAGTGAATGTTATCTTGATACATACTAAGTGTTTATTAAGCAGTTCAATTTACTTTTAAAAGTATTTTTCTTTATGAGTTAAGTCTTCCGCTGAGTAAGTAAGCCAGGTTAAGGGTTCGCTTGGGGCCAGCAATGGTTCTTGAGTACCAGTCCCGCCCAGGGTGTAGGCTCGGGGTGTGACAATGACATTTGTGGATATTATTCCTTTTTATTTAATATAAAGAAATAACTTCTTATGATTCTTCGTAATTAATTTATGTGAACATTCCTTAGTCATAAGTATATGTGAAACAGGAGAGTTACTTCCTCATAAATAAATCACAATTATTTAAGTGACAATTTCTTAATTTCGTAAGAAAATATAAGAACTATTCAGAAGATTCAAAGTTACTTTGCATTATGACAAATTTGTCTTTAAAGCAAGAGTAATATTTCATTTCATTAGTTTTACATTAGCTTCTTATGTTCTTCTGATCGATGAAAATGTAAATGATATGCTTATTTAAGGAGTATATTTGTGGACTAAATATACAAAAGAGAAACAAAAAGTATTTCTTTCATTTACTCTCTTTCACCCTTATTGTCTCAAATAATCATTCTTTCTATTGTAAATTTCTGGGCAATTATTTTTGTGCAACTCCAAACTTTCAATCACGAGTGCACGTGTTTTGAAGAGTTGTGGAACCTTGGGAAGTGACCGGCCTTAGTGCTAGTTGTTATTTATTGATTGTTCAAGTTTAACGTTTTACTGTGATTTTAGTGCTCTCTTGTGTTCTTTTTTGAATGCAAAAAACTATAAAAAGGCAACATCTATAACGACTGATCCCGCCGTTATTTAAAGGGCATTTCATGCAAAATTTTGATTTTTTTTAATTATGTTTTCAAACTAAATTGAGGTGACACAACAAAAATTTTGAAATTTGAATTTGATCTGGCCTGATGTCAACCTACCATAGCGGGAATTTTAGCGCTATAGTAGGGCTGATTGGATCAGGCCCTAGAAAACATGATTTCTTTTGATTTTCCTCCTATGTTTCATTTGTAAAATAGACGATGGTTGCTCCAAAAACCTCTTTAAGCTGCTCCAAGCTTCAAAACTATGGAGGGGAGGAATTTAAGAGCAAGGAAATGTTACACCCCACGGTATTTTGATTTATGTCCGTCAGGATTTACCCCCCATAGAGCCAAAAATTTGTGTTCAAAGTTCTTCAACAGTTGTGGGTCCATGTAATTGTCACTCCCTGAGCCTACACCCTAGACACGACTGGCACTCGAGAACCATTTCTGGCCTCAACCAAAACCTTGGCCTAGCTTAACTCTTAACGAAAGACTTGCTCATAAATGAGATGAAATTAACTCAAAAAGTCTCAAATCAGACAACATAGAATAGTTTAGAAATAACCATTCACTAGCCAAAGAGGCAACTTAAGTCTAGAACTGAACTGAACAAGACTCATGAACTACTGTCTATCTATCAATAAAGCCTCTAATGACTGAGATGGACATCGGGGCAAGACCCACGACATCCTAATAACAAAATGAAATGACTAAAAGTGAACAAGGGATCCTCCGAAAGCAAGGAGGCTCACCAACAACGCTGAAGCTCAACTAGATCAACGAAGCTCTGGATGCTGATCCTGGTTACCTGTATATGCATTATAAAAGATGTAAGCCAAATGGTGTCAGTTCATGCAATGTACGAGCATGTGATGGGAATTCTAAACATGACATAAGCTTGAACTGGAAATGAAGAAACAACTTACCTCGTCTCAACTCAACTCAACCTCAACTCATTTCAGTATAAAAGCAATAATAGAAATGTAAGTATAAAGAAAAGCTTTTAAAACAGTAGATATAAACTCAATGTATTGAAAAATACAATATAACTCTGTTTGTATATAAAAATACAAAATAACTATGTGGTACATAAGAATACAAAATAACTCTGTGGTATATAAGAATACAAAATAACTCTGTTGTATATAAGAATACAAAATAACTTTGTGGTATACAAGAATACAAAATAACTATGTGGGAGATTATCTAACCAACAACCATCACTATAAGTTATGTGATGATACAACGTCTAGCCCATGCTGCCAGAACTGTCTTATACTTTGCTGGGGTATAGGACCTACTAACTAAGTGCATCCACTAGTCTATGCTAAAAAGCAATAAAGGAATCATCTACAAAGTATGAACCTTTCTACCCACGTTGGCTACATGGTTTATGAGGGCTGTGAGCTGTATGAACTCTTCCCCATATCGGTGGTCAATACTACTTCCACAATATAACTAGCACATATGTTTTTAAAGAAAAACATTTCCTCTTCCTCAACTTTGAGATTATTACTCAAAATATTTTCTCTTAAAAGAGATGGTATTAAAAACTTCTCATGAACTCTTTTGAAAATTGGTGTTTCCTCTCAGCTTAAATGTTAAAACATTTACTTTTGGGATACTTAGTTCTCATATATCATTTTAAAGAAAATGAACTCAACTCTTCTCTTTCTCAAAATCAAATGCTCAAGTCATAAAAATACTTTAAAAAGGTATGCAAAAGACTTCTCAAAAGACTCGAAGAAACTCTCAAGACTTGACTTTTACCTCTACCTTGAATTTGAATTATGAATTCAAGGTTATGATTCATGTTATGAATTATTTCTAGATGTTTAGAAGTAGTTTAGAGTGCCTATAATCAATAGGGAATGAATGAACACTTTAAAAGAACTTCGACGGGTTAAACTACTGAAGACATGATGGGGTAGGCGACCCTGGTGCACTAGTTGGAGCTGGACGCCAGCCCCTGAACTACTGTAGTGTAGTTGGGGCACACTGGTTGGTGCAGGGCGCTAGGGCCCAAACTACAAAGACCTTTTCCTGGCGCACTGGGCACCAACCTCTGCCCAGATTTTTCCAACGAATTTTCAAACTCGTTTTCGGACCCTAATTCACCTAGATTCGAATGGTTTCTTCCCCAATCACTTAGATTTGAATACCCAAAATAAGTACTCAAGAATCTACTCAAAAAAATACTCTTAGACTCCACACGATTATCTCAAGAACTCATCAAAACTTCAATAATCAAGATTTTGAAGGAAACTTCAAGAAAATTCATCAAGAACTAAAATTCTTCAACTTCAAGAATGAAATTGCACTGAAAATAACATGATTAGCGTGTGGGTGAATGAACCCAACACTATGAGAACTCACATACCTCTTAGGGATTAAACCATTGGTGATTTGAAGAAAGCCTTGACTTTTCTCCTCTTCTTGAACTTCTCTCAAAACCCTAGCTGAAATTAGGATTTCTAAGACTGAACCAAATCACTTTAGACCCCTAAATATTACCAAAATTTGGTTTTAGCTGATGGGGTAAGGAAAAGACCAAAATAACCCCCTTAAATCGGCTAACTTTCTTTAACTAGATAGGCAAATTTTCAAATGATCATATCTCCCTCATCCAAACTCAAAAATTAGCAAACTCGGTGGCGTTGGAAAAAGGATTCAAGAACTTTCATTTGATATCTTGTGGGCCACCTAACTATTCTTGTATGGAAAGTTATGGTCGTTTAAAGTTAGCCCAAAACTCACAACTTAAGCCTAACTTGAAAATTTTTAGATTTGGCTCTTTCCAAATTAGTTCTTCTTATTTTTATCTCTTTCTAAGGCATGATGTTACAATATCTCCCACTTGGAACATTCGTCCTCGAATGAGATCACTCTAAAGTAGAACTAAGGTGTAACATCTAACATTCAGCTCAAACACCCAACATGCAATATATAACACATCACATAAACTTAAAGAGTACTAAGTAAAGAATTAGTACCTTGATTTGAAGCTTCTTTGGGAGTAAAGAGATGTGGGTATCTCTTCTTCATATCATCTTCTGCCTCCCAAGTAGCGTCCTCAACAAAGTGGTTCCTCCATAAGACCTTGACTGATGCTACCTCTTTGGTTCTCGTGAACCTGACGATCCAAAATCTGAACAAGAAACCACTCATAAGATAGGTTGTCCTTAATGCCAATATCTTGAGTTTGTATAATAAATGAAGGATCGCCCATACACTTTTTCAACATTGAAATGTGAAACACCGGATGGACTGCTGCTAATTTTTGCGGTAGCTTCAACTCATAAGCTACATTGCTGATCTTCTTGGATATTCTGTACGGACCAATACATAAGGGACTAAGCTTCCCCTTCTTGCCAAACCTCATATCACCCTTCATGGGTGAAACTTTCAAATTATCATCAACCTCAAACTCTAAGTCTTTTCTCCCAACATCGGTATAGGATTTCTAACAACTCTAAGTTGTTTTCAACCTCTCTTGAATGATCTTCACTTTCTCCATAGCTTGATGAACCAAGTCTGGCCCTATCAACTAAGCTTCACCCACCTCAAACCATCCAATAGGAGATCTGCATCTTCTCCCATAAAGAGCTTCATAAAGAGCCATTTGGATGCTAGAGTGATAACTATTGTTGTAAGAAAACTCTATGAGAGGTAAGCAATCATCTCAATTTTCTTTGAAATCGATCACACACGCCCTCAACATATCCTCTAAAGTCTAAATTGTACGCTCTACTTGACCATCAGTCTAGAGATGAAAAACAGTACTAAGGTTTACCTTGGAAGCCAAACCTTTTTAGAAAGACTTCCAAAATTGTGTGGTGAATTACGCACCTCTATCTCAAATGATGGATACTGAAACTATATGAAGTCTGACTACCTCTTGAATATATAACTTAGCATAATCTTCTGCTGAAAAAGTAGTCTTTACCATAAGAAATGGGCTGATTTAGTCATTCGAACTACAATCATCCAAATCAAATCATGCTGTCTACGAGACCGTGCTAAAGCAGTGATGAATCCATATTGATCATCTCTCACTTCCATTCTAGAATTTCTATGATCTGATCCACACCACTGCGCCTCTGGTGCTCTACCTTGACTTGTTGGTAATTCGGGCATTTAACAACAAACTCTGCATTGCCCCTCTTCATACTACTCAACCAATAGACTTCTCTCAAGTCACTATACATCTTTGTGGAACCCGAATGGATAGAATATCTGTAGCTATGAGCTTCCTCCGTGATCCTTTCTAGGAGCTCATCCACCCTTGGTACACACAACCTACCTTGATACCTTAATACACCATCTCCCCCTTGTTCAAAAGCCATCACTTTTTGCTTATGAACATTTGCCTTCAATTCAAGCAAGACAGGATCTGGTTCTTGTTTCTCTTTCACTTCTGAAACTAATGATGATTCATCCTCATTCATCACCACTAATCCACCTTTATTGGAATCCATTAACTGAACTCCTAATCGGGCAAGTCTGGTCACATCTCTGACTAACTCTTTCTTGTCTTCCTCAACATAAGAGGTACTACCCATAGACAATCTACTCATTGCACCAACAACAACATTAGCCTTACCTGGGTGATAGAGAATATTCATGTCATAATCCTTGAGTAACTCCAACAACCTCATATGTCTAAGATTAACCTCTTTCTAACTGAATACGTACTGAAGACTCTTGTGATCGCTGAACACATCTAAATGAACACTATAAAGATAGTGGCGCCATATTTTTAAACCACACACTACAACAGCCAACTCTATATCATAGGTTGGGTAATTTCTCTCGTGAATCCTAAGTTGTATAGAGGAATAAGCTATAACTTTACCATTATGCATTAATACACAACCTAGTCCAACTCTTAAGGCATCACAATATACCACAAAACCTTGCGTACCTTCTAGTAAGGTCAACACTGGGGCAGTAGTCAACCTAGTTTTCAATTCCTGAAAGCTCTTCTCAGAAGCTTCAAACCATTGAAACTTAAATGTTTTCTAAGTCAACTTAGTCAATGGGAATGAAATAAATAAAAACCCCTTGACGAACCTTCTTAACCAGCTAATCCCAAGAAACTCCTAATATCTGTTGGAGATCTGGGTCTAGGCCAATTCTGCACTGCCTCAATCTTTTGAGTATCAACTCGAATCCCATCACCAGAAACAATGTGGACTAAGAATGTCACTGACTCAAGCCAAAATTCACACTTTGAAAATTTAACGACAACTCCCTATCCTTGAGAATTTGAAGAACTACTCTAATATGACTAGCATGATCTTCCCTATTCCTTGAATAAATAAATTAGAATGTCATCGATAAACACAATAACAAACATATCCAGATATGGCTTAAACACTCTATTCATAAGGTCTATAAACGTTGCAGGAGAATTAGTCAAACCAAATGACATGACCAGAAACTTTTAATGACCATAGCAGGTCCTGAATATTGTCTTAGGGATGTCACTTTCTATGACTCTCAATTGATGATAGCCTGATATGAGGTTTATCTTAGAAAAACAAGTGGCACCCCGAAGTTGATCGAAAAGATCAACAATTCTCGGAAGAGGATACTTATTCTTGATAGTAACCTTGTTCAACTGATGGTAATCTATACATATTCTAAGAGAACAATTTTTCTTTCCCACAAATAAGATCGGAGCGCCCCAAGGTGAGACACTGGTAGAATGAAACCTTTATCAAGAAATTCTTAAAACTGCTCTTTTAACTCTTTCAACTCAACTGGAGCCATTCTATATAGAGGAATAGAGATAGGACGAGTATCGGGAAGAATATCTATACCGAAGTCTATTTCTCTCTCAGGAGGGACTCCAGGAAGATCATTTGGAAAGACCTCTTGAAACTTACTCACTACTGGAACTGACTGAATAGGTGGTGTCTCAACACTAGATTCATTAACTTGGACTAAGTGATAGATGCACCCCTTGGAAACTAACTTTCTAGCCTTAAGGTACGAAATAAAATGACCCTTAGGCACTACTGAACTACTCCTCCATGCTATAACTGGCTCATTAGGAAATTGGAACTTAACTACTCGAGTTCTACAATCAACTGAGGCATAACAGGTATAAAGCCAGTCCATATTGAGAATGACATCAAAATTACCATGTCTAACTCGACTAAGTTAGCCACAGTGTCTTTGTGATTGACGTAAATGGTACAATCACGATAAACTTTCTCGGCTAGAATAGACTCACCAACAGGTGTAGAAACACTGAAAGGTTCAAAAAGTTGTTAAGGAAGAATATCAAAATTCATGACAATATAAGGAGTCATAAAAGATAGACTCGCTTCATGATTTGATAAAGCATATACATCAAAATAAAGATTTTGATCATACCAGTAATAACATCTGGCGAATTATCTTGCTCTTGGTGGCTGATGATTGCATACAAACAATTTGCTTCTCCGTCAGTCTCTGAAATAGCTCCTCTAGGTCCAGCTCTATATGGTGGAGCCACTAAAGAAGATGCTCTATTGCCCCCATTACCACCGCCCTATCTGTTCTTACAACACTCTTTCATGAAGTGACCATTCTGACCACACTTGAAGCAACCAGTGGAGCCATCACAACACACTCCTAAGTGGGTCCTATTATACTTAGCACATGCATAAGTCCTATTACCTCCTTGTGCCATACTACCTTGAGACTGTGCAAGTCTATCTCTGAAATTCTGTGAACTCTAATTCTTGAACTCACATCTGTTCCTTGGTGTAGGTGCACTAGAAGATAATGGAGCAGGTCCATTTTACTTTTGTTGGAAAGACGACCGATTTGCATTACTTTTCTATTGTCTAAAATCATTCCCAATTGTCCTAGCTTTCTTATTTTGAAACTCTTCTCTATCCCTCAACTTATCTTCCTCAACCTGCTGCACATGAATCATCAGCCTTACTATGTCCATGTCCCTCATCCACATTGCAACCTTACCATATTTGCTTGATAGACAAGACAACCCAGAAACAAACAAACTCATCCTGCTCTTCATATCAACAACCATCTCTGGAGCATAGCAGGAAAGTTGGGTGAACTTGAGGTTGTACTCATGCACACTAATAGATTTCTGCTTAAGAGTGAGGAATTCTTTTACCTTTGCCTCTCTTAATTCACAGGGAAAGAAATGCCCCATGTAGGCACCTTCAAACACAACCCAGCTCACAATTGGTTCCCTCTTAACTCTACCCTTCTTCCATTGGTCAAACCAGATTCTAGCGACACCCTTCAATTGGTATGCAACTAGTTCCACTCGCTCAACATCAACAATAGGCATAACCTCAAAAACCTTCTACAACTCTTCCACGAAGTTCTCCGGATCCTCAGTGACACTTGAACCAATGAAGTTGGGAGGATTCATCCTTAAGAACTTACGAATCCTTGATGTATCAGCCACATCCTGTTGATTCTTCCTTTGTTGCCCGACTTGGTTGGTCAAAACTTAGCTCAACATCCGAATAGCTTCCTGGAACTCAACAATAGTGACCTCTCCTTGGGGTTGCACTTCTAGTGCATTGGGTACCCCTTGATTTGTGGATCAGCATTCCTCCTAGCAGGACAACCTCAGACAACTCTTCATGGAGGCATGATCTAAAAGATACGTGCAAGCATGAATTAGAGATAAACTTCATAGATATGAACTCTATCGCACGAACAGGGTATGAAAGAAGTGAGATAGTTCCTAAATGTTGCAGCCTCCTGATTATAGATGTGGAGGGTTTCACACAGATAACTAGGACTCTACAGACACGGCTTCATAGACACCCTAGGACTCTTGAACTCTGTGCTCTAATACCAAGTTTGTCATACCCCGAGCCTACACCCTGGATGCGACTGGCACTCGAGAACCATTACTGGCTCCAAGCAAACCCCTGGCCTAGCTTAACTCTTAGCGGAAGACTTACTCATAAATGAGATGAACTCAAATGAAAGTTTTAAATCAAAAAGCTCAAATTAGACAACTTAAAATAGTTTAGAAATAAACATTCAGTAGCCAAAGAGGCAACTCAAGTCTAGAACATAACAACTGAAATGAACAAGACTCATTAACTACTATTTATCTATCTATGAAGCCTCTACAAACTGAGATGGACATTGGGAAAAGACCCACAACATCCTAATTACAAAATGAAATGACTGAAAGTAAACAAGGGATCCTCTGAAAGCAAGGAGCCTCACCAACAACTCTAAAGCTCAACTGGATCAATGAAGCGATGGATGTTGATCCTGGTTACCTATATCTGCATCATAAAAGATGTCGGCCAATGGAGTCAATACATGGAATGTATGAGCATGTGAGGGTAATTATAAACATGACATAAGCTTGAACTGAAACTGAAGAAACAACTTACCTCATCTCAACTTAACTCAACCTCAACTCATTTCAGTGTAAAAGCAATAATAGTAATGCAAGTATAAAGAAAAGCTTTTAAAACAGTAGATAGAAACTCAATTTATTGAAAAATATAATATAACTCTATTTGTATATAAAAATACAAAATAACTCTGTGGTATATAAGAATACAAAATAACTCCGTGGGAGATTCTCTAACTAACAACCATTACTATGAGCTATGTGATGATACAACGTCTAGCCCATATTTCTAGAACTATCATATATTTTGCTGGGGTATAGGACCTACTAACTAAGTGGATCCACTAGTATATGCTAAAAAGTAATAATGGAATCATCTAAAAAGTATGACCCTTTCTACCCATATTGGCTACATGGTTTATGGGGTCTGTGAGTTATATGAACTCTTCCCTATATCGGTGCTCCATAATACTCCTAAGAATATAACTAGCTCATATATTTTTAAAGAAAAACACTCCCTCTTCCTCAATTTTAAGATTATTACTCAAAAGATTTTCTCTTAAAAGAGATGGTACTAAAAAATTCGCATGAACTCTTTTGGAAATTGGTGTTTCCTCTCTGGTTAAATGTTGAAACATTTACTCTTGGGAATACTTAGTTTCCATATATCATTTTAAAGAAAATGAACGTAACTCTTCTCTTCCTCAAACTCAAATGCTCAAGTCTTAGAACAAGTTTAAAAAGGTTTCCAAAAGACTTCCCAAAAGACTCGAAGGAACTCTCAAGACTTGACTCTTAGCTCTACCTTGAATTTGAATTTTGAATTCAAGGTTATGATTCATGTTATGAATAATTTCTAGATGCTTAGAAGTATTTTAGAGTGTTTAAAATCAATAAAGAATGTAGGAACACTTTAAAAGAACTGTGACGGGTTAAAAAACTGAAGGCAGGACGGGGCAGGCGACCCTGGCGCACTGGTTGGCGCTGGGCGCCAGCCCCTGAACTATTGAAGTGTAGTTGGGGCGCCCTGGCTGCCACAGGGTGCCAGGCCCCAAATTATAGAGACTTCTTCCTGGTGCACTACGCCAGCCTCTACCCAGATTTTTCCGACAAATTTTCTAACTCATTTTCTGACCATAGTTCGCCTAGATTCAAATGGTTTCTTCCCCAGTCACTTATATTCGAATACCTAACTGAATTACACATGAATCTACTCAAAAACAACTCTTTAACTCCATATTATTATATTAAGAACTCATTAAAACGTTAACAATCAACATATCGAAGGAAACTTCAAGAAAACTCATCAAGAACTCAAATTCTTCAACTTCAAGAAAGAAACTGCACTGAAAATAACATGATTGACAAGTGGATGAATGAAGCCAATACTATGAGAACTCATATACCTTTTAGGGATCAATCCATTGGCGAAACGACCTTTGATTCGCAAGAAAACTTGAAGAACACCTTGACTTTTATCCTTTTCTCCTCTTCTTGAACTTCTCTCAAAACCCTAGCGTAAATTAGGATTTGTAAAATTGAACCAAATCAATTTAGACCCTAAATACTACCAAAATTCGTTTTAAGTTGATGGGGTAAGGAAAAGACTAAAATACCCCTCTTAAATCTAAGTAACTTTACTTAACTGGACAGACAGATTTTCAAATGATCATATCTCCCTTATCCGAATTTGAAAATTAGAAAACTTGGTGGCGTTGGAAGGACGATTCCAATACCTTTCATTTGATATCTTGTGGGTCACCTAACTCATCATGTACTGAAAGTTATGGTTGTTTGAAGTTGACCCAAAACTCACAACTTATGCCTAACTTGAAAAATTTCTGATTTGGCTCTTTCCAAATTAGTTCTTTCTATTCTTAGCTCTTTCTAAGGTGGGATGTTACAGTAATCTATGCTTAACTATGTAATTAGACATGTATTCAATTGTATAATACCTTGTAAATTATCAGGATATTGCATGTATAGTCCTTTGGGAACGGTGTTTGGAGAGGATGACTGTGTGTTTATTTATGGTTGATTAGGAGGGGGTTGATACTGGGTGTTATCTGAGGGGTGTTAATTTATAGGTAATCAGATTGTAGGTGGAAAAACTATCTGGCAAGCATTATTTGGAGTAGGTTATGATTGTTTTCTTTTCCATTTATATTATATGTGTTTGCTAACTGCTTCATTAGTATTACCTTTATAATATATGGTTAGGGAGACGGAAGGAGTATAAACTAAAATGTTAGCTTGTTATCAATCCCATGTAGTAAATGTGTTTACTTGGATTTACAAGTGTGATTGTATTTGTTGTGATTGTCGGTTGGCTCAGGTACTACTTCAGGTACATACTAACAAATGACTCGGGTACTACTCCTAATATGTGAGATCTCTTGATTGGATTGAGTACCACTGATATTGGATATCAATATAGTTGATTTGGGTACCATGTCAATACAAATTACTAATTTTTTACTCAGATACGACGCCTAGTACATGTGATTATTTGTATGTTGACTTCATGAGTGAATCAAGTTTAATTCTTCATAATGTGATATTTATATGTTGGTCCATGAATGCATGAAATTTGTATTCAAGTGTTGAAGAAGTTCTTGTAAAGATAGGGAGTACATGTTAAACTCCATATGCAATGTTTGGGGATCCTTGAGTGGTTCGGGTTACTTGAAAAGTGTGTTGAATTTTTTTGTGGTTTGTTTTGATGCTTGGGTATGTTTTATGTGATTGTTAAATCAAATTGTTTTAGTAAGAGCCTTGCAGGTTCATTAAATTGGCCAAGGGTCAGGGGTTGACGTGGAAACTTCAGAGAGAGTAGTGGACCAGTTAATAGAGTTAGTGGTGGACTTAGATTCATGAATAGAAATATAGAGGAATTCTAGTGTTGGTAGAATGGAGGGTTTTGAAAATTATTTATATGATAGAGGGGTTAGATTATTGTCATGACCCACAGTATACCCTAGACATGCCATGGCCTATAGGATCTTGAGAGGCCCTACACAAGATACTTGACATACATTCAACACAATAGAATATACAATAAGAGAGTTTAAGTAAGACATCCCATATCATAAAGAAGAGTTTGAACATGAATATGAAATCATAACTATGTCTTGACAAGTCATTCTAAATAACATAAAAGTGATTGGGATGTAACTCATACACCACGTACAAAGTGTGAAAAATAAAGACATAAAAAATGTAGTATAGGTGACATAGCCCTCGAAACATGAGGACTCACCAATCTTCACGTCAAAGCTATCTACTAGCTACGAGCAGGAGGAGAAAGAGCGTCAGATCCTACATTATGAGACAATGTAGGTATAAGCATGCATTAGTACACAAAATATTCTAAGTGTGAGGAAAATATGCATAAACATAGACATGACATCATAATAGGCTTAAAATATGTAATGCATGACCAATTAGAACATTTAAAAGCTTAGAAAAAGCATGATCCTAAGAAAAAATGATACAAGGCCAATGCATTAGTACAAGGATATAACAAAAAGCTTTAAGGGAAATCATAGTTCTTTTGTGGGATATTAGCTTTACTGACAATAGACCATGTGAGCCATAAAATAGAATCTGGTGTAACTCCCACACCAAAAAGGGAGAGTTTACTTGTCAAGGTAGAACTCTATATCATATCATTAATGATATATGAATCAACTAGCTAGGTCATTTAAGTCAAATCCTACAAGGGCACATAGTTTGGAACTAGAGATTACTACTAGAGACTATCTTATTTGAGCTCATCTCAAAGTTCTCTCGGTGCTAAGTAAAATCCCAATGGAATAGATAAAGTCAATTATCAAGACATAACATTATGAAAGGCAATAATCAAAATATCAATCCAAATCATAAGGTTGTATAAGAGGAGCTCCTTTCAAAACCATAATTTCATAACTTTATTCATATAGACACTTACCTTCCTAAGCATGAAAATCATGATTTTCTTTCAATCTGTGAGAAAATCTTTCACAAATCATTAATACTTAACTTAAAAACATCCTTAAATCATAACTTCATCATTTCGTAAAATATGCATAAGACCCCTTATCAATTCATGATCATAGTTCACAGTTCATAGTTCGTAGGTAAACACTAAAGCATAAAGCATGGGTCCATATGAAATCAATTATAAATTATGTAATTAGGTTAATCATGCATAATAATATAGAATAACATCAATTGAATCATAATCAAAAGGACCCACAAAGATTGTCATAAACCCTAATTGAATTGGGTAAAATTAAATTTGAGATTGTAGTTCTTTTGGGACCTAATAGAGGAAAGGGATCCATTGTGAATTTAAACATACCATGACAATGAAAGCTTAAGCAAAGAGATTGAGATTGTGACCTTGAAGCTTGAAATCCTATCTTTCACCTTGGAGCTTGAGAGAGAATTGAAGGGAATGAACTTGAAGGGAATTTAGGGATTTGAGTGAATATGAGGGAATGAGTTCAATTTAAAGAGTTAATTCAGTACTAGGGATAGTTATAAGGTCAAAACGACGTAGTTTAGGGGTTAGGTAGGTAGGAAAAAAAACAAAACGTCCTCATTTAAAACTGTAGGAACTAGTCTACGGTTTGGGACTTATCGAACTGGTCAACCATAGAACCAAGTACTGGAACCCAATATTTAATCCACTTTCGATGAAACCCTTTTTATGGACCATCGACCAATCTATGATCTATAGACCCCATTTTGTAGTCCTCAACTTTTAGCCCAAAATTTTACTAAGTTTGGATCAATCTTACGGGCACTTCCTACGGCCAGTAGGCTAGGACTTGAATTTTTCCAAAACCCAACTTAGTTCCTACGAATGTCATCTACGACCCATAGAGTCCTCTATGAACTGTAGATGGATCTCGTAGGACTGGACTAGTAGCCAAAAATCAAGTCATTTCCTTTTCAATTCGACTTTTCAATTTCCAATGTGTTACACCTATGATCTGATATAGGGCTAGGAACAACTTAGATGGTGGAGTTGGCAACAGAAGGAAGTGAGGTGACTTGATATAGATTATATGAGTTCCAAGGTAGTATTAATTTGTAGTAAGGGTGGTGATTGAAGGATCGGGGTTATAATTATATCTCCAAGTTTTATATTTCTTTGATTATTTGCATGATATTATGTGGTGGATTCGGGTCTGCTAATGATGCCTACCAATATGTATTGTTTTTAATGATACTACTTTTGTTATGTTACTTGATATAGTCTACTTTTAGGATCAGTGATGTTTCTTAGGTGAAGACGAAGATGATCTTCGACAACTTCTACCTCTCTTCCCTTATGGTGGGAGTTGGATCTTATTATTTCAAATTATGTATTCTTTTAGAAGATCTTGTACCTATTTAGCATAGTTCCTTAGGAGGATTCAGTGTATTTCAGAAAAGTGCTTATTTTAATCAACTTTCAGAGTACTTATGTATTTTAATAGGGCGATTAGCTTGTAAATGTCCACTTCTGCATTACATGTTCTAGTTTGGATATTAGAGTTCTCCTATCTAGGTGTTAGAATAAGTGTCCGCATGATATGGTGGATTGGGTTGTGACAACCTCCTTTCTTTTGATCTAGAAATCAAAGCATTCTCTACAAAGGTTAAGGAGAGAGGTTGTAGTAGAAGTTGCGGCAACAATTGATGTTGTGGAAAAAGTACAACTGGTTGAAATTACAGTTGATCATACGAGCAATAATTGAAGCTGCAAGTCCTAATCTAGCTCTTGTTTGCGCAAACTATCACCAAGCCTAACATTGAGGGCCACTTCGAGCTGAAGTAGTATATGGTACAACTCATTCAATCTCATGGGCAGTTTGTAGGTCTATCACATGACAATACACAGTGTCACATTCAAAACTTTATGAAGATTACTAACACAAATAACTCTCCAAATTTCTCCTAAGAGTATGTTAGGATAACCTTGTTTCCCTTCTCACTAATGGGGGGAAGCAAAGGAGTGGTTACAAAAGGAGCCAACAAATTCAAATAAGACATGTGATGACTTAGCTCAAATTTCTTGAACAAATTCTTCCCCTTTAGGAAGACGAAATCTCTAAGAATCCAAATAGTCAACTTCCAATATAAGGAAGGCAAGATTCTTCGTTAGACTTTGGAGCATTTGAAAAAAACAGCTCAGAGAATGTCCTTATCGTTATCAAATATATGTAGTTCTAGGGCATACATTTGTGTATGGATTAGATGAAGCCTCAAAAATGACTTTTGATAATGCATGTGGGATAATTTTATAGAGAGGTCTTATAGTGAAATTTAGACCCAACTCAACATTTTCACTATAAATGATCAAAATTGGTGGGGAGAAGGAGAGCCTAGCAGAGGTAAACCAAAAGTAGGAGGGGTACTGCAATATATGAACTCAGAGCTCATAGGGTAAAATTATCAAGGATTTCTAAATCTAAAGATGTATGAATGACAATCGTCTTGAGAGAAAATTAGTCTTTTATAGTAGTAAAAAGTAACCAAGCACGCTTTGAATGCGAGGTGTTTAAGGTAGAATCACTAAGATAGTGTTAGGTAACTCTTGTAAAAATATTATGCATAAAAATGTAGATAGATTCTTTTTGAGACACATAATAATGTATGATTGATTCTAAATAAATTAGAATGAGCTTAATTTCATTGAATTCAATTGTATTGTTAGGTAGAGAATTTTTAAGGAGCCAGTTTCATCGTTTATGTGTCATTGAGTGGTGAGTTATTTTGCATATTCCATGTGTATTTTGACATCTAGAACTTGTCTAGTGTGTGTACGAGTGAAATAATGTGTTGATTTATAAGATATCCTTTCATTTTTCGTAGTTAGTCTCTTTGAGTCTTTTAGCATGTTTCTTTGATTAGCCCGCATAATAAGCTTTTCTCCTTTATTAATTTACCTTGCATTAAATTGATCTCCAAGTTCCTAGTGCACCTTATAGTTGAAAATTTTAGGAGTAAAGGAAGTTAAAGAAAAAAATGTGAAAATAGAGAGAATTGGTATGGATGAAAAAAAGTGAAAATTACAATAATATACTACTTAAGACTTTAATTAAAAAAATATTAACATATTTCTATTAAATTACAAACATAGTTTTTAAATTACAAACATAACAAAATGATTAATTTTTGAATTTAAGTGAATTATTTTTTTTTAATTTTCCACTCTCCTATTTTTTGTATTATGTGCCTTTTTGTGTGGAATTTAATTAGGGTATTAAATTTTATGAATTTATCTCTCCAATTACAGATTAATTTATACACGTTACCTTGATTTTATTCACTCCTCTTTTTACGTTTTTGGTCTTTCATATAATATTTATTTTCTTCCTTTTTTATACAACTTTTTATGTTATCAATAAAGTTGGTGTAGTTACTCCCTATGTGATTTATAGTTGCTAGTAAATTTAAACCTTCTCTCTTCATCTGTCAAATTTCTTAACCCTTCCATCTTCTTCCCGTCCATATCCTTTCTTGAAACATTTATCATAATTCAGTTCATCACTTTAACCACCCATTTCATCAGATTTTCACCATTGTTAACCCATTTGTTGAGTTCAATGGATAGGACTCTGCGTAAAAGCACTAGGCTCAATAAATCAGTTGTAGTGGTTGATAGTCCGCCCGTTATATGTTCAAGATCTTCCTTTGAGTTGAATGAGTTCACTCAATCACCTATCAACGAAGGTATAAGAGGCGACAACAAAATCTCTAAAGGAAGCATTGAGTGTGTTGTCAATAATTCTTCCTCAACCAGCAAGGTTCACCAAAAAATGAATTTTATTGTTAATACAAATAGGAAGGGTAAAGAGAAAGTGATTGAAGCTTCTGTTGAGAAAAACTATCCTCATGATAATAATTTTGAGGATGAAATCCCCATTGCTAAAAGATTAAGATTAAATAATGATCGGCAATTATCTGTGAAATCGTGTCTGAAGGTACTAAATTTATCTCTGATTATGTTTTTGTTAATGTTTGTGACATGCAAGTTAAATTTTTTATTTTCTTCTTAGAAATCGTTGGGGTTTCGGCAAGGAAGGGTTCAAATCTAAAAAGGGTCAGTTCGCTTATTAAGAAAAGGAAAAAGTCGACACAACCTTTAAAGGTAATTTTTAAAATTTTTGTTTATTATCTTGTTTTGATTATTTTATTGTTTGCTGCAAATGCTTTCTTAGGTTTATATTTATAATTTCCATTTTCTGATTATTATAATTTATTAATTTATTATTTTTTAGATAAAGAAGAAATAATTTCGTTGGTCTTCCTTCGTATGTCAATCTCAATGTGTTTGTTGATATCACAAATCGGCTTTCTAAAATTAATAGTCTTCATTTTTTAAAAGAATCACCATTTGGTTTATCTTTAGATTTACCACAAATTAAATTCCAACCTCAGGTTATCAGAAGTTTGGTTCATCATCTGTCTAACAATCGAGATGATATGTTTGTTTTAAACTTAAATGACAAAGAACTTCAGTTTGGGCTTAAGGAATTTAGAATAATTACTGTTTTCAAATGTGGTGGGTCGATGGATTTTGACCATGATCCAAACAGTCCATCAAAGCTCCTTTATCGTTACTTTTCGAATGCTACCGATAGGGTGTTGAAAGCTGATTTTTTAAGGGGATTTAATGAAGATGGGTTGATTATGGAAGAAGACATTTTTAATATATTGATGGTTTATTTCATCTATACATTCATATTGTCATCTCCACCAAAAAAATCACATTTCCCAAAAGATCACTTTCTATGTGTTGAGTCCGAACAATACAATACCCATCCTTGGGCAATCTATCATTTTTCAATCTAAGGAATTTCATATCGAGTCAAATGGATACTGATCCAGATTATGTGAAGTTTTTGGGGTTTCCACTTGTGTTGCAAATTTAATTTTACGAATGTTGCAACAAAGTTGAAGTATCAATTGCAATTCGTACATCCAAACGTACTCCTCGCATCTTCAATTGGGAAATTTTCAAAAACAAGATCTATAATTTGACAATCTTAAGAAAGCCATGTTCAGAAAATATGGCAAGTCAGGTAATAGAAATTCGATAGTTACAATTGCTTAACTATTTTTTCTATGTTTATGCTTATATTTATAATTTATTATTGTGATGCTAGTATATGTTTGAAGATCTGTGTTGACGGATGATGAGCTTGATGTTATTGAGGCGGAAAACCTTATTGATTTTAATGATTGAGCAAGTCGAGTGAACCTGATTGTTCTGTAAGGCAAAATGAGAATTTGTAGACTCACAATGTCGTACGACAGAATGATAAAGATTTGCCTCACAATCCTTCACATCATGTTGGAAGAGATCCAAATTTGACATTTAATAAGGATTTTCAGAAGCTTGCTCAAGAAGTTGTTAAGGTTTGGTTAAAACTATTACATTTACTGTCATATATTTTGTTGAAGAAATATTAATATCAATTGTTTTTTTAGGTTCGTAATGAGTTGGAAAAATTTAAGAAAAAAGTAGATGCTCAGTTTATTGAAATGAAGGATTTTATGGATTCAACATTCATACATATCATCGATGAGTTGAAATCTCTTTAAAAAGAAGTTTCAACCAATAAAGATGCAGGTATTGAACGGGTTAGTGTACTTTATATGCTTTATTCATATATGGCCTCATTATTTACATAAACACTAGCATTTGTTGAACATTTATGTTGTTCTAATGGTATATTCAATAAGCAACTATGTGTATTTATGTAACTGTATTCTTTAGATAATCATTTATACTACAAATTTCTGAGTACATTAACATGTAGTATAATTTATATTTTCAACATTAGAGTTGTAGGATGAAAGGAATATCATATGAAGATTCTCATGAAGAGTGGTAATGAAACATATAATGGTGAGATTAAAACAGTTCAAAAAGAGGTGTGAAAGAGGAAAATGCAGGTGATGTCAATATAAGTAATATACTGCCTTATATAAATTTTTTTGTTAATATTTTATCATCTTATCTACATTTATGTATTTTTTTGGTATGTTGGTGTATAACTATCTTTTAAAACTACTTTTTATCAGATTATTGCTCATCTATATTTCTGATTTATTTATTAATTGACTAGTTTCATTTTTTGATTGAATGTTGAGATTATTAAGGTAGTAATTTAGGATACAAGTAAATAAAGGATCGATGTTCAAGATGAACATATGGAAGATTGTGTTGTTAAAGACCATGTCCATTCTCCCCCTTTCATTAGTCAACATTTGGTTGATAACACATGTAAGTTTTTCGGTTAGTGTTCAATAATGTTGTTTTTTTAAACAAATTAATAAAAAGAACCTTTATTTTTTATGATTTGAATTATTTTCTAGGTGAAGGTTCTGTGGCATTGGAAAAAAAAAAAAACATAATTACTCCCACACTGTATGACTTTGTTATGCCAACAATGCGTGAATCACAGTTGGTTGCTATTGAAACTGGACAAACATATGTGTTATCATTGGTTGCTGTTGAATCTGAAAACACATATGTCGCACCTTTGATTGCTGTTGAAGTGCTGGAAACACAGATGTGACACTAGTTCAAAATGTTCGTACAAAGTTTCCAGGAAAATATGCAGAGTCACCATACACTTATCTAAGTGAATCTGGTGGCACATCTAGAAAGGCGTCGATCTACTGTTCATGGAAGCACCCTTATGCAAATTACACAGGGTTTAATATGCACAATAATGTGATTCCTAATTTCAAAAAATGAATTGATAACAAACTATCCAAGAAATGTGGCAAGTACGTATAGTAATTTGAATTTACTTTAGTAGTTTTTTTTTTCTTATTATTCATGTTTACAACTGGATATTTTTTTTGATAGGAAAATTAGTTCTTCACAGCTGCTGAAAATCCTATTGACCCTCCTTTTGAGTTTGGAGTTGGTAGCTAGAGTGGATTTAATGGATTGGTTTTACCCTTTGGCTTATCTAAGAAAACCTTGGGGAGATTTGATAATTAAATTTCTTGTCACTTTTTTTTTTATGATAAACTTAAATTATTACTTTTATATTTGGTGTGTTTATTGTTGATTTGGTAAGTGAAACTATTATTAATTTCATCTTGTCTAAACTGTGAATTAGTCATTGTGAATTCATTTTTATGTGCTTTATGTATAGGAAAGAAAAACTAAAGTATACAAATATAGAGCATTAAATAGAGACTATAATACTTAAATTATCAGAAATAAATGTTTAAATTAAATCCATTTAGCTTTATATATATTTTGTTGGTTGATAACTAATAACAAATGATTTTTATACAGCATGTTGATGTGATTATGCACTATCTACGTAAATTTTGCAAGTATTGCCTTAGTAATAATTCAAGAGTTACTACAACTGATCCATTTTTCATCAATTGGGTTGTTCAAATTCATGATACTTAGGAGGCCAATGACAAAGATGAAAGAATGATTAATACACATCATGATGCTGCTCAATATATAATAGGTGATAAGATTTTAGCTAATACTCCATGGGTGGAAGTTGATTATGTATGCATTCCAATCAACAGTAGCAATGTATTTCACTGGTTTCTTGTTTTTTTTTTTCCATTAGAAGAAGGTGTCTTTACATATATGATTCATTAAATGGGTATGGGGTAAAGAACACAAAAGTTGTCATGACATTGGTTCAGAAACTATGAAAAATGATACTTTAGTTCTTGGTTTGCACTGATTACTATGGGAAAAGGAAAGACATTGACTGAAATATTAATCCACATTATGCTAAAAAATCAGTTGGTGATCCATTCACCTACGTCAAGCGTGAAAACATCCCACAACAAGTTGATATTTCAATGTTGGTGTACTGTATTTATTTCTTAATTGCTCGGTACTATATAATGTTTTATCTTCACATATCGTCTTTATCTTTGTAGTGATTGTAGTCTGTATACTTATGATTTTGAGGAATATGTTTGTCTAGGAGATATGGATGTATCAATGTCAAAGTTTGGTTCTGCAAATCTACGTGTGAGATATGGAGCACTTTTTTGGAATTATGGAAAGAGAAAAATTGATACTTGTACTGTTAGTGAAGATGAAGCATCTCAAAAAGGTGGTCAGTTAATCCGAAGGAGGAAGGATTAAAAATTAGCATGTTCTATTAAGACAGGATTTCATTTATTTGTTGTTGGATTTTGATCTTTTAAACATGTTTTTGTTTTACTGTTGGATATCTCACTTTAGTTGATTTTTCGTTCAGTTTTGGTTCTTATAATATGTTCACTTATTTGACAAATATTTGTCAAAATTTTATGGTTTATTGTGGTGTCTAACTATTTTTTATTGGTTAATTCTTTTGACTAATTGCATTGTGTGAGTTTGGTATATAATATAACATTTTACTCCTCCTTATGGACCCAACATATACAGTCTCATCCAATATGTGAGATTAGTGTATAATATCAATATTTTATTCATTACACATCACCAGTTTTATAACCATTTGTCATTACTACACCAATATTATACTAATTTAAATAGTTGTTTAAAGCTTTAATATTTGATGTTGGTATATAATATCAACATGTTTGCTACTTCATACCACTACTATTATGAACATGTGAACTAATTACACTACTATTCCACCAATTGTGTATATGTACGACAAACATTTTTGCTACTTCATACCACTATTATTATGAGGGAAAAGGGTCTAAAAAATAATCTAATTTTGGTCGAAATTGTTGTTATGATATCAATTTTGGAAAGGACCTTTCACCCCTATACTATTTAATAGTGTATTTTAAAGGTATATATGTGCATGCATGGATATCATAAATATTGCATCATTTTAAATAGTAATGTGTCCACGTGGACACATATATACCTTTAAAATACACTATTAAATAGTGCAGGGGGTAAAAGGTCCTCAATAAAGTTTGGTATCGTAACAACAATTTCGGCCAAAGTTGAAGTATTTTTCAGACCATTTTCCCTTATTATGAACATGTGAACTAATTATACAACTATTACACCAATTCTGTATATGCACAACAAACCTTCAAATACCAACGATATGACAATTAATTGATCAATAATACCAATAAACCAATCAACGACAATCAAAGTTGGATAAAAGTGCGATTAACATTCTTAAAAAAAATCAAGAATTTTGCCAGAAAACAACAAAAAGATAATAATTGAAAGTAATACATCAATGTTAATTCTGATAAGTAAAATTGGGGAATATAATACATCAACGTGAGGTTGGTGTATAATACCAACATTTTTGCTAATTCATACCACTATTATTATGTACATGTGAACTAATTACACTAGTATTACACCAATTGTGTATATGTGCTTATTACACCAATATTAAGTAATTATGATTTCTGTTTTCAAATGAATGAAGAATACATCACAATGTTGTGTTTCATTGTTTTTTAAATTGCCCTTTTTAAGTCTTTTACATAACTATATATATTAGTCTTTACTAATCAATTTTACCTACATATATTTGTGAATATAAAGGTTAGCATGTACGACAAACATTCAAATACCAATAATATGACAGTTAATTGATCAATAATACCAATAAACCAATCAACAGTAATCAAAGTTGGATAAAAATGCAATTAACATTCTTAAAGAAATTTCTCAATTTTTTCCAGAAAACAACAAAAACAATAATTGAAAATAATACATCAATGTTAATTTGGATAAGCAAAATTGGGGCAAGTCTTTTTGTCATGCCCTAATGTACCATATTTACTACAAGTGACTTTACTCCTCTTGAATTTTTCTTCATTGAATCCCTTCTTACGGTCGTTACTTGGTGGTCTAGCTGGTTGTTTTCTTGCAATTGGTGGTATCATTATCACTTTCAAAATATGTGCTGGAATATCCCAAGTGCTTTCAGAAGGCAATGGTTCTATTGAAAATGCATAAGTATCTTGAAAATTCTTATTACTATAATAAGCTGAACAATAATCTTTGCGATTTTTGTTTCTATATATGATAGTTGCAACTGCATCACTACAAGAAATCTCATCATGTTGAAATCTTCCACAACTACACATTCTAGTATTTAGACATACTGTAAACCTTTTTGCACCATCTATAACTGTATGAAGATATTATGTTCATGCATGTACCTTTGTTGAAAATAAACCAAATTAACAATAAAAAAAAACAATATACTATAAAATGAAAAAAGGAATTGTTAATACTTACAAACATATGATGCGACATATTTTTATTGTCCTCAAACATTTCATTGTACTTATTGGTTAAGGTTGTTGTAGTTTTTCTACCTTTTCCGTTGTGCTTCTCATTCCAAGCTTCAATTGTTTTGCGCACAAATTCCAACAAAGGCACCACTGGCAACCTTCTCCCAATTAGAATAACATTATTTATTAACTCTACAATGTTACTTATTAAAGTCCAAGTCTTCTTTACTTTTGAATGTGAACAAGACAATTTTCATTATTTGCTTTCTCTAGATATGCATGGTATTTTAGATTACCTTGATCCATTCTTCCCATCAATTCGTCAAACTCTTGCACAGTGTATGCTTTTGCTAAACTGAAAGATAATTTTCTCACCTCTTCAGTATCTCTGTGTATTTTCATTAGTAAATTTGTCCACAGATGATAAATACACGCATAATATCAAAATTCAGGATAAACTACGGTGGTATCATTTCATATACTCTTATTTCTATCAGAAACAAAGCACGTCTCATGTCTATCACCAAATGCATTTTTGAAATTCTCAAAGAACAACAACCATGAATTGTCATTTTCTGAATCAACAATTCCATATGCAAGTGGCAAAATGTGTCCTATAAACAAACAAGACTATACACCATAAGCTACAACTTAAATTGATATATGAAAATATACAAATATAAACACACACACCCCACACATACACACACACGTGCAAACTATCAACATTGTTCCTTCATAAGTTGATTTCAAATGTGTATCGTCAACTACCACTATTGCTCGAGAATACTACCATCCTCTAATATTGGCATCAAGTGTTGTAAATGAATATAAAAAATAATTTTCATCGATTTTCTTATAATTTACAATTGTCCTGGTTATGTTGTTTCCAATATATATAAATACATCGGTATTTTTCCATATGATTCTGTAGGGTCACCTCTCAATGTCTTGAAAGGTTTTTCCTTTCCTCTCCATGCTTGCATGTATGTTAATAAAATTCCATGTATTCTTAGCATGTCTGTCCGTATGTCAGTTGATGTATAAACTATTTTTGCATCAACAAACTTTTCAATTAATATTGAACAAAGAACACCACTAGTAGACTGATGCTTTGTATGAATCATGTCCTTCAATGGACACTTATGTGTATCGCAGAATTTTCTCACTTTGAACAAATCAAACTGATTCAAATTTGATGATTTAAATATCCATGAATAATTAGTGGTAGGACAAAATAAAACACAATAGGAATGGTAAGATGTTGAAATACAACATTGAATAATTAATAAACAAAATTATTTTTCTTACCAAGTAGTACTCGACCTTTTAGCAATGAAACAAAACTCCCTTAAAAATGCATATATTTTCATAACTTTTGATATAATTTGCTTGTTGAGATACACTTGATCTTTTGCCACCAAATCGTGTTGAGGATTTGAGATTATTTCAGTTTCTTCATTTCCTTCAATAGATTCATCCAAATTTGGATCTACGCCAGTCAAACATAGTGTATTTGATCTCATAATTTCTTGCCTTGTTTTTTGGACACCAATTTGATAATCAATGGCTTCCATAGCTCTATCCACACATGTTACACATAATGGATACTTTGAAAAGAAATCAGAATTGCATTTTTTTAACTAAATAAACTTGGACATCCATAGCGTTATGAATCTTCATTGGTGGAGATGGACCACTCACGACATATTTGAGTTCTAAATAAGAAATTGTCGTGTCCACACCCAATTGGGAAGCAATAGTAATAATTAAATCTTTTATTCGGTATTGCATCATATATCACTCCTTCAATATCGTAATCAACGTACCTACCTGTATTACAAAGAGAATGGTGATTTCAATGTATTCAAACTAAACATTTTTGTATTCAAAATGTTTTTACTTACATGAAAATGTTAATCTCAAATATGTTGTTTACAAATAACTTAAAACTAACAATTACTTCACTATATATACCAAAAAATACACCAATTACACTATCAAAATATACCAAAAAGATAAAAGAATGTTGGTGTTAATTAAAAATCTAATATACAAATTTAATTGCACTGACTCAATTACCAAAAATATTCACAGATTATGGCGTTAACACAAAACCAAAAATATACCTTAAATTTAGCCAAATAATATATCAAAATACATTCAATATTACACCATAACAGTATGATTTACATCAAACCCGCATATCAATAACAGGTTAATATACCATACACTTCAATGTATATACCACAAAATATACACCAGCTAAACATGGGCGGAGCTACAGTGTCCCGAGGGTGTCCAATTGGACACCCTCCGCCGAAAAATTATACTGTATATATAAGTAAAATCCTACTGGTAACGGTTAAAGTTAATAGATTGGACATCTTGAACATATCAAGATGCTACGGTCCAACGGTTTGAGACCTTACTTTGAAGTTGCAGGTTTGAATCCCCACAAGTGCATTTTATAATCATTTTAAATAGAACTCTTATTTTATTATTCATTAACTTATTTCTTTAATTGTCTAAGCTAATTAAATTACATTCTTAATGAGAAATTTAGGTTTAGTAGCTAATTGAATTTGAGTCTGCTTTCATTATTTATGTCTCATTATTGTTTTCATCACCATAGATTAGTGAAAGCTTGAATGCCTTCCCCCCCTCCCCCTCCTTTTTTTTTTGCTTTGTTCATTCACTTTATATTGAATTAAACACAAACATTAAAGTTAAATATCATGCATTTTGATTTTTAAAATTTCGGAATATTTATTCGTAAAAAAAAAAAAGTAATATTAATGTTATGTAGTTCAATTTTAATTTTTCAATGCATCCATTCATCAAAAAACAAAAAATTTACTTATGTATTATTTGGACACCCTTCATAAAAATCCTAGCTACACACCACTGCAGCTAAATATATACCAAAAAATATTAAAGAATGTCGATGTTCCTTTAAAAAACAATATATACCATATTAAAACAAATACAATATTAATTTCTCCTAATAATTTACCAAAAATTAGTCACCGAATATGGCGTTAATATGACTTATGTTGTTTACGAAAACATAATGTGCAATACCAATTACACCAAATCATCTTCACCATGCACACTATCAATTACACCTATTAATCTGCCAAATTTTTTGTATAAACATTATTGTTTATGCACCAAATAAAAAAAGACCATCATTATCACCAATTAATTTACTAAAACATATTCACGAGATATGATGTCACGACCCGTGTCTACACCCTGGACATGGTCGGCACTCAAGAACCATTGTTGGTCCCCAAGCGAACCCTCATCCTAGCTAACTACAAGCGGTAGACTAACTTAAGCATGCAAAAGCTTAAAACTGAATTAAATTCAAATACTCAACTTTAAGATAATATGAACAATACTGAATAGATAACTATGAATAAAATAATATATTCAACTCGCCATAAATAAACAACTTAATTCTTTAAAACATTTAACAAAATAAATAAACAGACTTCTGAAACTCTATTGTCTATCTATGAAGCCTCTAACTGACAAAGATGGAAGTCGAAAATAGACCCATGACATCCTAACAACTGAAAATAAATGAAATCCTCCGAAAGCAAGGAGGCTCACCAAAGCTAACTGGAACTGCAAGTGGTATCAACAAAGCGCCTGTTGATGATCCTGAATACTTGTATCTGCATCATGAAATGATGCAGGCCAAATGGCTCAGTACATGGAATGTACGAGCATGTAAGGGGAAATCTAAAGCATAACAGAAGATTGAACTTGATTAAAAGGAAACATACTTACCTCTTCTCAACTCACTCAACTAAACTCAACTCAAGAATAAGATACTCAACTCAATGATAAGATCCTCAACTCAAGATACTCAATTCAAGATTAGATGCTCAACTCAATGATATGATACTCAACTCAAAGGTACTCAATTCAAGATTAGATACTTAACTCAATGATATGATCCTCAACTCAAAGGTACTCAACTCAATGAAATGGGGCTCAACTCAACAATAAGGTACTTGACTCAATGAAGCACATGCTCAACTCAAAATGCTCAAAAATAAAGCAACAATAAAAGATGCAATAAATGGAAAGCTTTTAAAACATTAGATAACAACTCAATGTATTGAAGAACACAATAACAACTCAATTTGTATATAATAAAATATAATATAACTCTGTGGGAGTTTCTCTAACCGACAATCATCACTATGAGCTATGTGATGATATAACGTCTCACCCATGCTGCTAAAACTGTCCTATAACTTGCTGGGATATAGAACGCCTCAACTAAGTGGATCCACTAGTCTATGCTAAAAAACATTAAGGAATCATCTAAAAAGTATGACCCTTTCTACCCACGTAGGCTACATGGTTTATGGAGACTTGAGTTATTTGAACTCGTCCCTATATCGGTGCTCCATACTACTCCCAAATTCAGCTCATATGTTTAAAAACATAACTCTTTTTGTGGTTTGAGATTATTACTCAAAATCTTTCTCTTAAAAGAGATGTTACTCAAACTGCTCAAAACTATTTTGGAAATCTCAGTTTCCCTCTTTTAAATGTAAAAACATTTACTCTTGGGAATACTTAGTTCTCATATATCATTTTAAAGAAAATGAACTCGACTATACTCTTTCTCAACTCAAGTGCTCAAGTCTTAAGAAAATTTTAGAAAAATTTGTAAAAGACTTCTCAGAATAAAGTTCACGCCGAATTATAGATGTGAACGACTCAATTCAAGGTTTTCAATAACCATAACTAGAACTCAATACTCAAAACTAAACAACCTAGAACTCAAGGACTTTATTGGTAATACTCATTTCAAGAATGTTCGACTCAAAGGGTTCATGCGGAATTATGAGCATGAACTACTCAACTCAAGGACTCGAAGATACTTCTCATCTCAAGACTACTTGAAATATAGGGTTCATGCAGAATAATGGGCATGAACTACTCAACTCACGGACTTCAGGGGTAACATGTAATAATCCCATGATTAGGAATATAATCTCGAAAGGGTTAGGAACTCGATACTCAAGACTTAAAACTTGAAGATACTACTCCTCTCACAAATACTCAACTTATAGAGTTCATGCAGAATTATTGGGCATGAACGACTTGACTCAAGGGTCTAAATAACAACATGGAACTCATGTATACAACTCTTCTCATTCTCATACTTACTTCCTCAAAACTCAACTCAAATCGATAGTTGATCTCAAAGGATTCACAATTGAACTCAATGATTTTCTTGAACTCTACTCTTAACTCTCTCTTGAATGTGAATTATGAATTCAAGAGTTATGGTTCATGATACGAAGGATCTAGTGATGATAATGTAGACTCATGAAAATGTTCTCTTCATTCTTATACCCACTTGCTCGAGTCTTGAAACAAGTTATTAGAATTTGTAGAAGACTCCTCAAAAGATTCAAAGGACTTTCTCAAAAGACTCGAAAGAACTCTCAAGACTTGACTCTTAACTCTACATTGGATTTGAATTATGAATTTAAGGTTATGATTTGTGATAGGAAATATATCATGATGACTATGAGTGCTTTTAGATAGTTAAACACGAGAAATGATCAAGGATTCACTGTCTAGAAGTAAGTCAGTGACGCAGAGATGCATTTAAATATTTGGTCGCGAAATAAATTTTGAGGCAAAGGGGTCCGCGATGCGGATAAAATTCTGTGAAAAGGGGAGGCGGGTTCGCGACGCAGAGTAAGGTGCCAGATTCACCCGACTTTTTCCTTCTTCGTTGTCTAACCCCAATTAGCCTAAATTCGATTATTTTTCTCAATTCCTCTTTAGATTCAGATACCCAGTATATGTACACAAGAATCTAATCAAACACAAGTCTAAAATCGACACGATTTCCTCAAGAACTCATCAATCTCATCTAAACTCAAGAACGAAAGCCAATTTCAAGAACACAATTCAAGAACATCAAACCTTCATCTTTTTAGAATGAATTTAACACTGAAATTAACATGATTGGCGTGTGGATGAAAAACCCAATACTATAGAAGCTTACATACCTCTTAGGAATCAAACCCATGGCAAAAATCCGCAACAAAACGCAAGAACCTTGACGAACGCTTTAATCCTCTCCTCTTTTCTCTTCATTTCTCTTCTTGAACTCTCAACTAAAACCCTAGGCGTATATTAGGATTATAAAACTGAACTTAATAGGATTAGACCCTTAAAACCTTACTAAAAATGAATTAAATCTGATTGGGTAAGAAAAAAACCAAAATACCCCTTACTATTTTCGGATAACTTTCCTTAACTGGACAGCTTGACTTCAAAAGGGCATATCTCACTCATCCGACCTCGAAACTTACCAAACTTGGTGGCGTTGGAAAGATAATTCCAAGACCTTTCATTATCTATCTTTTAGCCCACCTAAATCATCTTGTACTAAGAGTTATGGTCGTTTGAAGTTGACCCAAAACTCATAACTTGTAAAATTTCAGATTTTGCTATTTCCAATTTAGTTCTTTTTGGAACACAAGGTGCTACATTTAGTGACCTTAACATTAGGAAAAAATTTAAATTCCTTGGTAAAAATTTACTCACTATGAAGAATGATTCGAGTCTTAGCTCAAAATTTTCTAGGGTGTTACATATGAATCTTATAATAAAACACAAAACCCTACAAATTAAACCAAAGAATATTTACCAAAAAATAACATGAAATTGTTGATTAATAACAACGCAAATTACACGATCAATTACACCACTCAATATAGCCAAATTCAAACTCCCTTAATTCAGATTGTAACACAAAAAACATATACCCAACACAATAGATTACAAGATAACGATCATGAAAAAAAACCCCAAATATATTTAATAAAATCATTAATCACTTAAAAAAACACCAATTCAATCGTGATTTATCAGAATTACCTGATGCATCCCATCGTCAGTTGTGTTGAATTAGGAGTGAAAATTGTTGGTATCCTTGATTGAACAGTCGACTAGAATGAGTAGAAAGAGAGTTTTATTTTTTTTAAAAAAACCTTTCTAAGATGGGAGAGAATATATAACCAATTTGAGTAAATCGTGGAAGGTAAAAGAATTGGAGGAAATCGGGGAATCTAAGTAAATCGTGACTGACTATTTCTACGTTTTTTTCCATATTAAACTCTATTTTTGAAATAAAAAACTATTGCTATGTAGATGAAAAAAAAAACTAATGTTATGTAGTAGTAGCTAAGGTATTTAATTTGTATACTTAAGTTTTTTGTCCAAACAAATAGAGTAGATGTATGCCCTTGTATGAAAATATCACATGTATGTTGATTGGTAGGGAGGAGAGAAATCAAAAGGAGAAAGAAGAAAAGTTCTGAAAATAAAAAGAATTACAAAAAAAGTCTCATTGCTAACAATGTGTGAAAAAATAGGATGAATACTTAAAGATAAGGGAAAAATATAAAGGAAGTACGAAAAAACTGAAATTGGAAAGAGATAAGAATAAAGAGTGAAAAGGCTTGAAGTAGTTGTCTTAAAGTGAATAGAGAGAGAAGTCACCATTTTATCAAATAGTTTCTATCCACCCCTTAGCCGATATTACGACCCACAAAGTCCTTTTGATCCTATATTTCTTATGTTTTTGTTAATGGAGTACATTATGGGAAAGCCTGTGATATCTTGTGTGCATGAGAATGATCTTTTGTGAGAGTGAGTGTCACAATCCAAAGGACGTGATGACATTGTCTATTGCCACCAAGACAAGTCAGCCTAAATCCAACGACAAGAAAAAAAAATGCGGAAAACAATAAAGCAAGAACAAGACAAAGGCAGAAAACTTATTCATTCTAACAACACTCCAAAACTTGATTGTCACGTGTACTAGACATGAATGAAAATACAGAATTCAAAGATAAATACAAGTCTCAATTTTTATTTCTCAAGTAGAACAAAGCTTAAAGAAAAAGGAAAAGAGGGTCCACCAGGATGAAAAGCAACTACCTCTCAAATCCTTCATGCGCCTCGACTGTCAGGAGAAGCAGAAGGAGAATATCACATGGGTCTGGACTCGGAACCTACACAAGTGTAGAAGCAAGGCGTGAGTACCAACAATATAGTATACAACAAGCAACCTGCTAAACAAAGCAACTAGCTAGAAAACGAATACCACTTACACTCCAACCGAACCTCCTCAAACTACAACCTGCACAGAAAATTAGCCAGTCTAGCAATTCTACAATACACGGTTCACAGGCCCAATATTCATAGTTCAATCTTCACAATTCAACAATCAAATAAGTCAATCTCAATGACAAGTAGTTTAGTCACACATAACAAGTACATCAATCACAGTCCACAAATAAGTCACGCATAAGCATCAAGTCACAATGATCAATCTCTTGCCGGAACCATTTTCCATCAGCACAATATCACTAGTCGAAACCATTTTCCATCGGCTTTATAGCACATCACTAGCCAGAACCATTTCCTATCGACTTTTTAACACTCGCCGGCAAAGATCTCGATATAACGACACTCTCTGGTAAAGACATCGGCATAATAACACTCACTGGTAAAGACTCTGCATAATAAGACTCACCAACAAAGACCTCGGCATAGTAACACTCGCCGACAAAGACCTCCGCATAATAACACATCACATGTCTCATCACAGCGTTCACAATCAATGCATATAAGCAATATCACACCACCACCAAATCATACAATTCAAGTCCAAAATCATACTTTCAAGCATTTCATCAATCAATCATCAAGGGTCACAATAAGGCAATTCACATTATCATGTTCATCATATTGCCTTTTTCATTTCAACCCCTTTTTATTCATTTAGATATAACAAGTGGACAATTTAAACCCTTCCCCTTATCCACATTACTCCCAACACATAATCAACGATGGAAGCATACGAATTCAAATAGAATACTAGGTTTAGGAAGCCACTTGCCTTAAATCAATCAACAATCACTCCAATAGTTGAGTCATCCCCTTCTGAATCACTTCCAAAGACACACAATCTATAAACAAGTAAGTATTCACAATCACTTTCCGGAAACAAAAATACCCACAACAATTCCCTTGAAAGGTGGGTCAATCAACACAATACCCAATTCCAAAAATAAGATTTGAATCCGAAATTTAATACTTGACAACATTACTCAAGGCTTTAGGAACTCATTAGGGAAAATCATTTCAAAAAAGGACTTAACATTAGTTCATAAACTCACTTTTACTTCAAAACTCAAGTTCATGAAGAACCCTCAATTTATCAACCCAAAATCTTGATTTAAACTCATAAATTCAATAATAATAATGGGTAATTGAAGATTTAGAGTTAAAAAACATTATCCAAAATTTTATTTTGAAAAACCCACTTGAAATCACCTCTACCGAGTTTTCCAAGCTCCAAAAATGAAAATGGGAATGGAACCCCGAAATTTGGATTTAAACACTGCCAAGGATCCTCCACAAACACAGACCCCTACCCGCGAATGCGAGTTTTAATGAGCTGGACCTCCGTGAACGCAGTACGTCTCCCATGAACGCGGAGGTCAACGCATTGACCTCCTGCGAACGCGGGGCTCTCACCCATCCTCTCTGCAAACGTAGAAGGTTGCACCGGAACACAGAAAATCAACCAACTCAAAAATCATTGAAAGGACCCCCAGGATTCCTTTGGAACCTCGTAGACACAAACCACATATGCAAACCAATTATACTTGGCGTTTCGGACTCAATGGAACCATGAAAACATGAATCTGAGGTCTCCTCGACCTGACATCCGTGAAAACCACAAGAAACTAACTGAGACCAAAAAAGGCTAAAACAAGCTCGGGACCTTTCAAAAATCAACCAAGACCTCACCTAGGCCTAAAATCATCCCCAAATGTTGACCAAAGTCAACCGAAAGGCTAAAATTCCACAATTTCACAACTTAGGACCTCAAATCCTCAAAAAGACTCAGAAACTGAAACTGACAATTCTCAGAACTCAGATTTCACATTGCGAGACTGATGGAATCAATAAAATTCAATTCCGACACTTGAAACTCCAAAAGACCCCAAAAACCACTTTCTTAACAACTTAGCCTTTAATCACAAACTTACCAAACTCTCAATTTTTAACTTATAGTTCAAAACCAACTTTTCAAACTCAATCATAAACGACTCAAAATCGATAACGGAAGGAGAAAACGGTAAATTTATGAAACTTTCCAAAATTAACCGATCGGATCATTACTATGAGTGAGATTGTTTCATTCATATGCCCCGAAAATTGTGATAAATATTAATGTGTTCGGGGCATCTCTCTTTAGAAGCGAGAGCACGTAAGTGATGTAAACTTGGTGATCTATTTGACTTTTTTGCTTGATAATATGATTGAATTTTCCATGAATATGATGTTGTTGAGTCAGTTTTGGAGGCTACACCGTTTTAATAAGAGTATCTTGTTTTGAACTGCTAATCTACGTAGAAGGCTAGAGGCTTGAAAGACCTTCATCATACTATCAACCTTATGACTCAACAATCCGTTAGATATCTTAATTATGCTTATCAACGGTAATTAAATATGATAGAATTAGGGAAAATGCATAAGTACCCCCAATCTATGCCCGAAATCTCAGAGACACACTTATACTATAATAAGGTCCTATTACCTCCGAACTTATTTTATAAATAATTTTCTACCCCTTTTCGGCCTACGTGGCACTATCAACCAGATAGCTTCAAAAAATTGTCAACACGTGCTGGGCTCAGAAGATAGTGCCACGTATGCTGAAAGGGGTAGAAAATTATTTATAAAATAAGTTCGGGAGTAATAGGACCTTAGTATAGTATAAGTGTGTCTCTGAGATTTCGGGCATAGATTGAAGGGTACTTATGCATTTTCCCATAGAATTACACAAGCAACATATCCGTAGACTCTAATAACTTTGTGAACAACTCTTATATTATATATATTTATCTACTTTTACTTAATTGCTTTAGTTATAATTAGTAGTATAATAAACAACCAAACAACTCTCTTGAGTTGGACGTTCTCATAATTATAATACTAATTAAATCACTTGATTGTCCATCACTTTATTATTTGCAACCACGTAATAAAGGAAATTATTTACCGCCCTTGCATAAATGAGTTTATGTTTCCCTTCTGGTAGATTATTTTTTTGTGCTGTACACAGAGTCATCTACAATGATTGTGCGGGATGAGGCACAAGTAGTCCCTTAAACTATGATCGAAATCCCAGCCAAAAGGTGTATAAAGTTACAAAAAAAATGAGTTCAAGGGGTTAATAAGACCTTAGTTTAGTGAAGGTGTGTCTCTGAAATTTCTCTAATGGGTACTTGTGTATTATCCCTTATTGTGCTATAGTATAAATAAATTTGTATAACATAAAACACAAAAACCGAAATTCAATAACTTTATATCATAACATCTTTCTCTAAATGTCATTTACAAATTTAATGCAATGGAGAAAACCTCTATGCAGATGTGATTTAGCTTCTTTTCCTAGTCGCTACTGTATTAGCTAAAAACTGGCCCATTTTTCTACAGAAAAACAAAACTCATCTTTTGTAATTAGCACCTTCAAACTTGTCAAATGTCGTTTCATTAAACACGCACCAGCTTGTGTTTGTAAAGCATCGGCATTGCACTACACCTTATCTGCCGTTCAAAAAAAGACTTCACATCACCTTGGGACAAGGTTGTGGTTGATTTACTTATTCCTTTCTGTGGGAACATGGCGTTAGCAACTCCTGGACTCTAAATTTTCCGGTTGGAACAATCTAAAAGGTACATGTACATTGATCAGACATGGGACCTTAAAAAACAATATTTAAGATTTAAACATGATTAGAGGGTCAATGATGCACATTACTTGCTCATTGTCTGCAGTATCTGTCATGGCTGTCTTCAGCTTTTTGCTCCTCGAGTTTTCTTCGAAATCTTCATCCACAAAATTCTGACCTGAACCTTCTGCGAGTATATTTAAATTTCAGTATCAAAGAAACTTACAGAAGTATAATTCACATGAGCTATAAACATATCATTACCCTGGTTTTGCTGAAACCAGGAATCAACCATGAAGCAAATTCTTATGTGTATGTATATATATAAGAGCAATGCCCCACACGGAAGAGAAAAACTTAAGAGAAGTATTTAAAGAAGATTACATCAGAAAAAGAGGAGGAGGAAACCATACAATCAACACTGGCTCCCAGACTACTGATATTTTCCAACTCAAGTTCTATCCGAATGGAGAAGGTAATATAACTGGGTATCTGCAGAAAGTCTAATGCAGAATTTGGACAGTAACTGCACAACTTGAACAAATGTTGCAACACATATATCCCATGTGACTATGAGGAGTCAGCTATGCATTAGTAGCCCCTTTCTTTTCAAAGTTTATACAACAATCCTCTTATCCTTCATTGAGCCATGTTTTTTTTTTTTTTATGACAAGGGAAACCCACAGCCGCTACCCTTTGGGTGCGCACAAGGTAAAACCCCCGCTCCTATGCAATAGCTCACAAACCATATAGGAGAGGTAACCTGCACTAGGCAAGCCCGATGTGACGAGCTCGACCCAGAAGGCAAACCCCTTCATTGAGCCATGTTTCCAAATAAATTTCCTCATCATTTACTCATCAAATGCAATGTTTTATATCTTTAAGCCCAAAAATTTCATAAGAATGAGAGGAATGTGGGGCCACTATTACAAGGTTCAGTTTAAATCAACAATGAGCACATATTTGAACGCAAATAGGTTCTGTTTTAGTCTTTGGCATATGGATTTCAAGACCTGACCAAGTTTTAGCAAATAATGCTCCAGACATTACAAGAAAAACAACATTAACATCAGCAACATCCACTAAAACATGGAGAAACTGTACTAACGAAGCCAAAGCATCTGTGATGTGTTCATCTTTCTACTCTGGCACTGTTCCTCCAACTCTCTTGAGTAAGACATAGCAATTGAAAAGTTTAAACATAAACGGAACTAGTTTAGTTTGTTATCCTAAAGGAAAATGTCCCCTGCCATAGAACTAGTTTAGTTTGTTATCCTAAAGGAAAATGTCCCCTGCCATAGTCATCCCAACAAACTGCTTACCACACTGATAAATAACTCGCAAAACCAAAAACTGTTAAAGCTGATTCAAGTACTCTACAATTTAAGTAGCAGGTCAATGAATGTTTGAACTCAACCATTCTTGACCACATGCAGACAATTTATATACTTATCAGAGGAACTGTGGCACATGACTAATGCAGTTACCTTATATGAGCATACAAGGAACCAGGTTTAGATGTTACTGATCACTAAATGAATGCAAAACCACCCTAAATTATGCCTGTTGAATGCTCATTTATGCTTCAATTCCAGAAAAATCCCTGTGATACAGAACAAACAAAACTGAGAGAGAGGTACTACAAGAGAAATCTATTACCTCGTTTGGCAGTTGGCATAAATGATAATACTAAAATAACTAAAACCTTTAACTCCTGAAGTAAGAAGAATATGCATATTATGATGAAGTAGCTTACCAGCAATTCTGCTAACTGTTTTATGAAGTTCTGCAGGGATGGAAAGGGGCAGATTCGATCTTTCTTCGAGTCCATGAGATGAAGTCCTCTTATCTCTTCTTTGCTTTTCCTCAGTAAAGAGTCTAGAACATAATTGGAGATCCGCAACGTGATGGTACTCATCACCCTGCCCGACCAATAGCTCAGGTTGGTCACTCTCAATATTGATCTTCCAACATCCATCTCGCCAAGCAGTGAACTGGAATAGAGAAAAGAAACTCTCAAACAAGATTTTTTTTTGGGGGAGTTGTGGAGTGGGTGGGAGGTAGCTCCAGAAAACAGAGAATTCAAGTATCAGTGATTTTCTGACCTGCTTATTAGCTATATCATTGTTGAACAGCTTTTTAGACAAATTTCTGGAACTCCTGTTCAGTTCCACACAGCCAGCATGCAAGACCATTGATCTGTGCAACTGCTTAACAAATGATGTTTCAAGACAATCAAGAAATGTGTTGTGCTTCTCATTTGTCCATCCCATGCACTCATCCTGAAGTCAAAATACGAAACATGCAAATCTATGAATTTTCTAACTTTTAACAAGTTAGTGAAGAGAATCACAAGGAGATTAAAGAATGTATCCTTGAACTTCCTGAAGATCAAAGTGTCAAGTATCTCCAGTTATCTACTAAATTAATCCAATAATGATAGCACTAGTTATTGACTTACCATAAGCTCTCTTTAACTTTTTAAGGCTGAACCCATAGCATTTAAATTCTGGATCCACCTCTGCTTACCATAAGCTCTCTTGACTTTTTAGTAAAAAATGCAACTTTTTCTTTATTGTTTCCTTTTCTTTCTTGGATAGCATGTCTAGCTCATTCCTTTGACTTTTCAATTTTCAATTTCTAGAGACCCTCGCATTCCATCTCATTTTTCATTTCTTTCTTTGATATTGTTTTGACTTAAGTTTCAAAATCCCCAGCAATATGAGTACTTCCTTTTTTTTTTTTGGCAGTCTCTTAAAAATTATAATTATGCACTTCTTGACTAACCTACCCTTATCTCTTTACAATAAACGTGCACTCCATTTGTGTGCTTTATGCTATGTAATCAATATTTACTTTCAAGAACAACTAATATTAAGGGCAAATCAGGAAAAATTATTTAATTTTATCTTCTCTTTCTAAATTGATAAGTATTTTAGACACATGTTTAGTAACCATGACAACTAACTGGAGGAAGTACCATTCTCCTCATACACTAGCTTGAGAATCATCACGGATGAAGTTTATAGAAATATGTATTCAAGTGTTTGTTCAAAGAAAGAGAGCCTCAAAATTGAAAGGTTAATCTCCCAATAATTTTTTTTTTTTTTGCATTTTGTCAAGAAATGAAGAACCAGAACAGAATTTTTTTGCATTTTGAATGGTTGCTTAGTTTGCTATATAGAATGTAGGGTACTTAAAATAATGCAATTATCGATAGCTTTCAAAGTAAGGAAACTTTTTGAGGGCAATTGTAGAATGGATGATATTTTCTTGTGATAATTGTATTAATTATAATTTGCCCATCAATTTTTTGACATCATAAAAGTTTATACATCAAATCGAACATTTATCTTTTTTTTTGATAACCAAATTGTTGTAGCCGAGATTCAAACTCAGGTAGCGCATATGTGGAGAAGGGTCAAAAGGGCATGCTGGCCAACCAACCCAGTCTAACAGAGTGTTCTTAAAGTCGCGTGTAAACTTGTTGAACGCTTTACCTTGCTTAATGTGCACTTTGGTGTTGTCATCAAGGTTCTAAGGCATATTTTTCCTTGACAATGAGCTTCTTCTAAAGAGCCGAAACTAAACAATTGATATTTTACTTTATCGTAGAAAAAATTCAATTTCTTTATTCATATATTTGTCATTCATGCTTATATTTGTTAGTCTTGGATTAAATATATATATTTGTATGTTTTCTCCCTTAGTGCCTTTTGTTATTAATTAAAGCCCGCACTTCATTTATGCTTAAAGCCCCAATGGACCTTAGAGCTTTTTGCTTGTGATAACAGTGGTCCAACATATAAAATCAAACATTTATCTTAAAGGTAGAGATTCACCCATCCTCTTAAAGTCCTAGATGCGCCTCTGCCAAGAGCTATCTTTTGAGGTTGACTTAGGCCCAAGGTTTATTTCCTTTCCATGATATCAGAGCCAAACACTTTACTAAACTTGGTTTCGCCTATGTTTGGCTCTTATATTATGTTCTCATGCACCAGATAGCCAGGTCTGAGGTCTGAGTGTGATAGGGGGTAAGGTGGAGGATCTGAACTGTCCCACATTGATTGAAGGAATGAGTTGTATCCTTATATGTTCTCGACATTCTAGCGCAATCCCGATCTCATGAGCTACCTTTGGATGTTGAGTTAGGTCCATAATATAATATTTCTGCCAAATCTATTCCTATTTTTGGTTTACCTAATGTTCGGGTCCCAAATGTTATATAGTCATTCTACAGATGTCCAGCCAGGGCATGCCAGGGAGAGGGAGGTATTAAGCGTCCTGCATTGCTCGAGGAAACGGGATGGTGTCTCCTTAAATGGTCATGGATAATCCTCACCTTATGAACTAACTTTTGAGGTTAAGGTCCATTTTTTGAACAATTTTCAACAAGTGGGTTGAACTCCAAGCTCTGGGATCATTATACTTTAATTCACTAACAAGAGCACCCTAGCTCTACATCGTAAGGGAATCCACGGTGTAGCACATGAGTAGACAAAATGAAGGAAAGAAAAAATTCAACAGCACCCTAGCTCTACATCGTAAGGGAATTCACGGCGTAGCACATGAGTAGACAAAATGAAGGAAAGAAAAAATTCAACAGCACCCTAGCTCTACATCGTAAGGGAATCCACGGCGTAGCACATGAGTAGACAAAATGAAGGAAAGAAAAAATTCAACAGACTGTCATTTGGCATTGTGTTTTCATCCCTTGAACAGACACATCAAAATTTAATCAGAACGAACGGGAAGCTGAAGGCATCACCCACTATGGGAGCACAGATACATGAAATTTGTCTGAACAAGTGACCTAAGCATACTGAGCACTTTATTTTCTCACATTCATGATGCACTAAAGTGGTAGCACGGCAATACTTTTGATAAGTCCACTTTAACAGGCAAGTAAAATGCACAGAAACCAGGAGCAGTAAGCACTTTTAACAAGACTTTTTACTTTATGGGGGTAGGGATCTGTGAAATGCTTGATAAAATTTTTGAGATCCTCTAAGGCTAGAATGGTTCGATAGACAGGAATCTTTAAAACTGGCATAACACTTAAAAGAACTCTAGCCCACTGAATTTTCTATCTACCCACCAACCCCTACGTTGTACCTTTCAAGTTTTCAACTACCAATTCCGATGGACATTCTGATGCTGCTGCAGGTTATTGCATTTGTACTCTTTCATTTCCTGACAATCTAGGTAGTATGGAGAAAAACACATGAATATGGAATTTTCAATAGACAGCAATCTTTTAACACAGTCATTCTGATAGTGGTTCAGGTTGTTGCCTTTGTACTCTTTCTTCTTTTCCTGAAAATCTTGGTAGTATGGAGAAAAAAACTCGAATATGCAATTTTTAAAAAGAGGTGCTCAGTTTGTTACATCCTGAACTTATAAAAACAGAAGGTTTAGTCCTATGAAGGGTGCAAGAGATGAATACAGAGAATTCAAGTAAAATTTGATTAAATTTAAAGTAGCATAGGAAGACTAAAGTGGAATACAAAGCAAAATTGGAAGATATCACGGTCATGTCACTGTAGAAACCTCTGGGGAAAAAACTAGTGCTTGCCAGATATATAAATAAAAACCCTAGTGCTTGGAGCAACAGGAGAATTTAATGAGCAATGAATTGGGGAAATTAAGAAGAAATGAAGTGACAGGAAATCTTAGGCTTACTAGAAATATATTTCTATCGCAAATTCAACACTTGAACAATTCCCAAACTACTCTCTCTAGAGATCCACAAAATATCTTCCTTCTCCCAGAAACATCATTCACTATCTACACTGCGTCCCATTTCCAAAAAGGTACTTCTACTTTGACCATCATAATAACATTAGGGCCAACAAGTTTCCCCTTCTCCTTCAGCAGACAATGTTTTCGCCTCAGTCTCTCATCACTGATATTGTTAGTCGTACTCCTTCTATTTATTGATATACGAGGGAAAATTGAGTGAGGGCTCTTTCCCTCATGTACTCCCCAGAAGGAGGACCTAACTCTCTCTTGAAGTCAGAAAGAAGTTTTTTGAAAAGAGTCCAATGTGACACTAGTTGCCTCTGCAGCCTCGGTGCTTAATAATAGTTCTACTTTCTCTTTCTTATGGGTGGAATAGTGGTTCTCCTTTCTTTTCTCTATGATTCACTGTTAAAAAACATTTCACTTTCTCCTTGTCTTTCTTTCCAATAGTGGTAATAGAAACAAAGCTAACTACAGATAGTAATCTCCCAATCAACTAAGAAACTTTATTAGGTCAAATTTTGCCCTTGTACTTGGAGTGATTCTGTTGCATGATTGATTAGGCAGCACAAATATAATGTCAACTTCTAATGTAGCAGCTGGAACCAAACAGCCATATGTTGAAAAACATAGGTACACTAGGTATTGTAGAATTACTGAAAGCAAAAAGTAGCACAATACCGATAGTTAAGGTACTGTTCAATTTTTAACAAGCTGAGTAGGTGTTCATATTTGTCATTCCTTAAACAGAAAGCAGCATATATACTGCAAGAAACTTCAAGAATAGAGTAGGTGGATCTTTGCCAGATATGTCGAAAATAGGATACAATTATGTCACCTTCTTAATAACTTGTACACCAAATCTTAGTATGAAAAATTAAATTAACCAAAGGAGATAATACAACAAGATTTGCATGGAGAGACTAGGGAACCTAAGGTATTTGAGAACAAGAGCATTTTGTAGGAACACTTTTAATAGTGTAAGTCTGAGCTTCTAATTTTAAGACTAGGAAGACTTTGAAGTACTTCTTCAGACTAGAGTAACCTTACCAATGCATTGGGATTTCAGACGAAACATCTGTGTGACTGCAGCAAGTGATTGACTGCGTCTCCAGGAGTATGCATGAATATCCAAGAAGTGCATACAAATTTCTTGACAGATTTGTTTTGGACAGCCAATAAGGATGGTATCATTGTGGAATCAAGCTATTATAACGTGCTGGCAGTCAAGAAAAGTGAAAGGCAATGGCAATGGAAGATGATATGGAAGGTAGAGGTAGAGGTTCCTCCTAATCTCCTATAGTGGCCAGGTTTGGTTGGATAGCCATGCATGAAGCTTGTATAACACAGGGAAACCTTCAAAAGAGGGAGACACACTCATGCAGCAGGCGTGCCCTGCAATTTTTGAAGGATTGCAGTCCAACTCTTCTGTAACTTTTTGAGACACCTTCTGGGTGCTATGATAGCAATAAACTTTTACTTTACTAATCAGAAAACTACTAGGCCATATTTAGTTAATATCGAGCAATGGTTTTCATAGCATTTAAGAACACTGGGTTCTAAAAGCGACAACATAATAATGACATTCATTGACTAGGAATCAATGATAAACTACAACTACTTAAAACAAATGAATCAGCATAAATTAGTGCTAATAAGAAAAGACCATTCTGCCAGACATGCTAAGTCTATTCTACAGATACATCAGCTATTTAAAGCTACTTATGAAGTAATCAACGGCCCACCTTCAATTAGTTTGTTCGAATATCTAAAAACCTAAAAAAAAGGTGAAAGTGACTCATGTACAAGTAATGCACAATGGAAAATCCTCCCCTTTTTTAAAAAAAAAGTAGCGGAAACGGTTAACCATGAAAGAAGACGTTAAATTTCATCATTAATCCCCTACATGCTTTATTTTCAATTTGCCAATTTTACAGAGAAAACATTCCTGGCCATATGATTAAACCCCCACCTGTTTCATCTCAATACCAAGGAAAGAGAGGGATAAAAAAGGAGAAGAATAACACACACAACTGTGCTGTTACATAGGATGGTTGATGTTTGTTACAACTCCACTGCGGCTTCACAGAGACAGAAGTTATGTGAGCAAATATTGCAGTCTGTAGTATTTGCAAGCTGACAAATATTTAGACCATCCCCTACCACAGAGAACTCTTCTTACCTTACCAAACTCAATAATGAAGTGTGTCTTTTTTTCCAATCATAGAACACTTTGCACCTTCTTTTTTGGATAAGTAAACGCCATTTCATCATAAAAATAAACCAAACTTATCCCATGCAAGATGTTTTCTTAACGAGATCAAAAACAGAACTTAATTAAGCATAACACATCCACATATAAAATCTTCAATCTGATCTACAGATTGTACACCGACCTTGATCCTACCTTAGGAGGTAGAGAGATTATTTTCGTAGACCCTCAACTTAAAAAAAATTAGAGAGAGAGCATATCAAAGCATTCTGAAAAAAAAAACATAACTACAACAAAATAATACAATAATCGAAGTGCAATAAAACAACAGACATCGAATGACAAGAACTTCCTGAGTAATACTACAACTACTAGGTGTGGAAAGATAAGTGAGACAATGCTCTATTACCTACTAACCTCCCACCCTAATTCGTGTCCTCCACAACCTCCTATCTAAAGTCGTGTCCTCGCTTAGCTAAACTGTGTCATGTCCTGTCTAATTACCTCTTCCCAATGCTTCTTCGGGCCTACCTCTACCTCTCCAGATTCCAGAACCATCCATAATCAACCTCTCACATCTCCGCAAAGGAGCATCCGTGCATCTCTGCTTCACATGCCCCAACTATCTCAGTCTTGCTTAACGCATCTTCTCCTCGCCGAGGCAGCTCCCACCTTGTCCCGTATATCTTCATTACTAATCACTCCTAGTATAGCCACACATCCAACACAACATTTTTTATATCCGCAACTTTCATCTTCTAAACATGAGATTTCTTAACTTGCCAACACTCCGCCCCATACTGCATAGAAGGTCCAACCACTACACGTAGAACTTGCCCTTAAGTTTAGGCTGTCCCTTTTCATCAGTCATCACTCAAGACTCCATATGCAAGCATCCATCTCATCAACCCAACACCAACATGAAGTGTGACATCATGGTCAATCTTCCCGTCTCCTTGAATAATAAACTCAAGATACTTGAAAACAAATCATCATTAAAATTCTCAAATATAAGCAAATACCTTTCTGAAAACACGAAACACGAATATATAATCAACTAGGTGATTCTTTAGCAAATTGTGTTACTGCCGTTCACAGAATCTAACGTAAAAAAACTCCTATCTAAATATACAAAAGATACAAGAAAAAAAAAAGGTGGAAAGATTACCGTGGTTACATTTCCAGTCTGAACCAAATCATGTTTGAAATCCTCAATTATCAGAGAAGAAGACTCGCCAGAGTTCGATCGAGTCAACACGCCTATGCAACTCTCCGACGACACCGGCGAGTCACTCCGGAAGCTTTCCTCCATTTCCGATGTCCGTGAATGTAAAATCTCAAAGAACAAAGAAGAAGAGAAAAAGAACCCTCTGGTCTCTCTCAAGTTGGGGGACTTTTACGGTGATGGCCCCCACGAAATTCCTACGTGGCGACGCTTTTCCACGTGGCAGTAACAGTGAACGTCGCCACGTCAGCAGTATTCATAATATCTTGGGCTAATGATAGCCAGATATTTTTTCAGGGACAGTTTTGGGTTTTTGAGGAACTTTCTAGAAACGTTTGAAGGATGGGTCCCTTTTGTACCTTTTTATTTTTTTATTAAAGTATATTTTGAAATGTCTCAAGGAAAAAAAAAGTTTCATTTGAATTAAATTACTAAAACTACTACATTCGATGAAATTAAACAAAAATAAAAATTATCAGTTTGGTTTGACTTTCTAATTTATAACTAGTTGATGAGAAATTGATAATAGAAAAACAATAGAGACAAGAATCAACCATTTCAAATGAATATATGAGATCAACATTCCTAAATTTTTAATTTTTTTTCAGCATTGTGTCAAAGTTTTAATATATCACCGTACTAAAATTAAATAAAATATAATCAATTTTTAAAATATGAAATTAAATTAAATCAAATTAAAATATCAATTTTTTAAATTGGTTTCATTTAATTTGCGATTTAGTTTGATTTTCCACGAAATCACCATGAACACATGTAATGTAAATTGGGATGAATGATTTTATTTGTTCTTTACAGTTTGGTTTTTATTGTTCTCCCTTCAAGTGAATTTTGTAAAATAAGTGCTTTCAAAGATTGGAAAAAAATATTTTTAAGAAGTTAAAAAAAGTATTTTTTTTTCAAAATTATTTTTTTTAAAAAAAATCACTTTAAGAAAAATATATAAAGAAACACTTTTAATGTTTGACCAAACATTAATTGTTGTTCAAAAGTAATTCTTTAAAATATATTGGTAAAATGTAAATTACTTTTTACCAAAAAAACTTTTTTTTTTAAATGAATAAGTTCATTTTAACAATTTTAGCTAAATAAGCTATAAATTGAGAAGTACTATTCTTAAAAAGAATCCAAGTGGAGAACAACAAAAAAATGAAACTCAAACAAACAGAGATTATAAGATGAATAAATATCTATGTGAGATATTTTAGTTGTCTCTTGTCAATTGTCACGTCTGATTGTCAAATAACCAATAATATAATGGGTAGGTAGCAAGCCATTTTCTTATCTGGTTAGTTAAAGTGAATCTTGAATGCATGAAGATGAGTACCACGTTCTTATTTAGTTAAATAATTCCTTCTTTTTAAAATGAATGACCTTTTTTTTTTTTTTCAAAAATAATGATCTCTTTCTTTTTTTGGTAATATTTTACTTTTAGCTTTCCACGTGGCATGTTTAAGGCCACAAATGTAAAGGGCAATTTTGTACATTTGACATAACTTTAATTTAGGACCACAAGATTCAAAAGTTTTCTTTATTTTCTTAAACTCTGTGTCAAGTCAAACTAGGTCATTCTTTGTGAAACGGAGGGAGTAAAACTTTTGTCAGCTGGTAAGCTCCGAAATGTCGATTGAAGTTAAATCTTAGCTTAAGCTTCAAAGAAAAATAGTCTAACAACACAAACTCACACCAGAAGTCTCGAGGCCCAAACCAACCATGCCCCAGCCTAAAATGACCCTTCCAAAGCTAGTGAAACCGTTGAAATTGTGTTCTGAGGCCGTCTTACTGAACTTTTGACTAAAGTCAACCGTTCAAGTTTCAAAACTTCAAAACACAGAAACTTACACAAAACCCAGACGAATGACCCAGCGACCAAAATACCAGTCCCAACAAGTCATAAATGACTCGGGTTCGCTACAGGAAAACTCTAAACACAGAAAAGATCAAAAAACAGAGAAAATGACCTGGAGAGCCATTATAACATTTGGCGAAATGGTTTGGTGGGTACCTTGTACTTGTATGAGTTTGTATTGTGAATCCTCTACTTACCCATTTGTCATCTAAACCCCTAAACTCATCGAAACTCAATATTTTAGACACAATTCTTGACTTGGCATCCTATGTGGCAAGAGTCTGCACGGAGCGTGTGAAACACACAAAACATGAGTGTGGGACCTTCTAAAAAGGTTATAACGGTCCTTGTTTTGAGCTTTAAGGGCATCTCCAACCCTACACCCTATTTTACTCTCCAAATATAGAATTTTCTATTTTTCAGACAATCAACTCCAACTCAATTCTCTATTTTACTCTCTAAAAAAGAATATTTTTCTCTCTACTAAATATTATATTATTATTTATATTTATATTTCATTTTCTTATTTCATAGTATAAATCTATTCTTGTTTTTTTTTCAAAATAATCGCTCTATATAATTTTCATGTAATATAAAATATTTATTTTTCAAATTCTTTATTTAATATAAAATTATATTTTATTCTAAAATTTTAAAAAAGCAACTACGAATAATTGAAAAAAATAAATCAACAAGCACAACCGCATGTAATCACAAGCACAACAATTCTCTAGATCAAACACTATTTTTTCTAACATTGTTAAATCTGAAACGACCTACATGATTGCTAAATTACTGTTGTGATTTTTTAAAATTATTTTGTTATGTATTGTATTGTTATCTTGTATTTAAATTATTATGTCATGTCTTATATTTTAAATTAAAATTTTCTTCTTATCATTTAAATTTTGTGCATTCTTCATAGTGAAAATCAATAATATTATCAAATTATCTCTTAAAGTGACGAAAATTGAAAAAAGAATATTTGAAATATTGTTAATTCGGAATGAAAGTAGTATATATTAAATAATATATTTTTTAAGATGTTGTATTACATTTTTAAAAAATTATGAATATTAGAAATGTAATTAATAGTCTTATATGAAAAATTATATGTTAGTTACAAATAATAGAAATAATATTAAATTAATGAAAAAGTGAAATACAGAGGATGAATAGTAGTTCTCCAAATTTGGAGAACGATTATTCACCTCTCTATAAATAGAGAGCTTTTTAGAGGATGAATAGTAGTTCTCCAAATTTGGAGAACGATTATTCACCTCTCTATAAATAGAGAATAAAGAGCTTTTTAGAGGGTGATTGAAGACCCAATTCTCTATTTTACTCTCCAAATATAGAGAATGAAGAGCAAAATAGAGTAAGGTTAAAGACCATCTCCTTCCTTCTTTGCACCCAACACAATTGTTGGACAAAATTGAGCATTTTTTCTAACCTCCTTCTCGATCTTCTCTCTCCAAATTTCTTCTCCTTTATTTGTTTTTCCTTCGATCTACTCATCTCTTTTTTTCATGCAACTCCAGTTTGTTGTATTTTTTTGGTCTTCACCATGACAGCTCGATGTTGCTATTGTTGACTCCATGTTGAACTTAGGACGTCAAGGACACCAACTAATTCTGGAAGAATGTTTTAGGGTTGTCAAAACTGTAATGGCTGTGGATTCTTTCGATGGGCTGATGCAAATGATTCAACCTGTCAAGAACAATACAATTTGAAGAACCCATCAACGAATTCAGAGCAAGAAAGACATAAAGGGTGAGGAAGACAAGAAAGACATGGAAGGCAAGAGAGATCAAGCACGCACTAGTATTGATATCATTGTTATTGTGATTATTGTGTTGATATTTTAAGATGTATTGATTTGTATTATGAATGTGCAATGATAATGAAATTGCATAACAAAGACATTGGCTTCAATATATAGTTGATTGCATTGGTTGCAACTTAACAAAGGCATTGACTTCATTCAAACACAAATTCATAAAATAAAATAAAAAGTCTCTAGAACAACTCCTTAACACATTCAAACACAAATTCATAAACAAAAACAAAGTCTTCAAAATAACAACTTAACAATAGTCGAAAATGAAGGCAAAACCAAAACCGTTGGGATCAAGTCATTAAGTTAAACAAAGAGGAATCTAATGTGTGCCTTGAGTGCTTGGTGAGGCATGAGTGTCTGTTGGCTTGAGCGCGTCTGTAACTCTCCTCTCGTAGCTTTCTTTGAGTAATTGCAACTCTTCTCTTCCACCTTAGTCCATTGAATTTGTAACCAAGATCAATATTGGTAGGAGTTGAACCTGTCAATGTAGGACTATGTAACATTGTACATAGATGAACTAATATCAGTTAAATGTCTCTAAATGATAGAATACATACCCTCGCAATTACGCTATCACTTGATCTAAATAAGACACCATAACCAACTATTTTTGTATTTTTTTTGTCTTGGTATCTTATATCCAAGAGTTGTACCACTTTTTAAAGTTGTGTTACTCTTTCGTTTTTGACCAGCAACACTAGAAGTTGATTGTTGAGTACTTAATAGATTTGTTGCAGGTCTTACACCAGTTAATGTAGCACTAGTAGGCCTTTCCTTAGATGTTGAGGAAATTGTAGGCCTCACACCAGTTGATGTAGCACTGGTATGCCTTTCTCCAAATGTTGAGGCAGTTGCACGTCTCACACCAGTTGATGTAGCACTGGTAGGCCTTTCCACAGATGTTGAGGCAATTATAGGCCTCACACCTGTTGTGGTAGGTGTCACACTTGGACATGCATTTACACTTGGTTGACTTTCAATTGTAGTATTGTAAAATCAGATGTAATGAATGCTCTATCACTTCTAAAAGTTTCAGCAGTTGAAGTTCCAGCATTTTGTTACAAACATATCTTAAAGTCAAAAGTACAACTAAAAAATGTCAAATTTAGTGAAAAATACTAATACTAAAGCACAACTTACCAGAGTTGGACATCCTTTTTTGTTATGTCCAAGAGTTTTGCATACAAAATATTTCATTTTTCTTCCCTTCTCCGTAGCCTTTCCAAGCTTCTTCTTAATAAGTTCATCACAATTTTTTTCCTATTTCTACCTAGTCTTTCTGGCATGATGGTTATTTCAGGTGGTTCAATGCTTGATCTTGTGTTTTTTTGGCCACATTTTCATATTTGTCATAGGTTGAATAAACTTATTATATGCTTTCAAGTATGTTGTGCAGCCATACAATTAAGTTCTTTAGTAAGCTGTGAAGCAGAGAGAAGGTTGCATTTTAAAGTCAAGAACAAACAACACATTCTCAATGATATGATCACCAATAACCTTAGTATTACCAACATGTGAAACTCAAACAACATCTCCAGTAGGTAAATTAACCATTTTCCCCATAGATTTTGGCACTACTTTGATTCTATCTAAGAGTTCAAACTAATAAGTCATGTGATTAGATTCTCCAATATCAACTATATACTCCTTATGGACATATTTTGATACTAAGGCAATCAAGAAACTACCTTCAGTTGCAGCTTTAGTGGAATGTTCTCCTCCCTTCTCACTTTCCATAGACATCATTTGCAAGATCTGATGATATTGGTCTTGTGTGAAAAAAATAGCATGAGTTAAGGGGATCGAGTTAGGAGCTTCAGTGTTATTTTGAGATGCACCTATACCCAGACCTGCAGACTGAACAACATCAACACTATTAGCATAGGAACCAGTGTCAACACACTTTTTCTTGGACCTTCTGCCAATTGAATAACCTTAACTTTAACGTGCTGAACCTTAGTGTGACCTTTATACCCACACATTTCACACATAAGGAGAGGCTTTTGAGGTTTCTATGGTTTCTGTTGGTGATCACGATAACTTCTTCCGACCATCCCCTACTGATTGCATACCAATTAGGCACCATCATGATTAGGACTAGGAGCACACTTCCACTTTTTTGAGTGAATAAATTTAACTCTTATGATCAATAAATAGAGAGATGGCTTCGTTCAAGTTGGGAATTGGAGATTGCATCACCTTTAGCTATTGAGTAGAACTCATTTAACCCCAAAAGAAACTTTAGTAGCCTTTGATATTCAAAGTGCTCTGATATTTAAAGTGTTCATTAAACTTCACAGATTCAACACATGAACACCTGGACATGGCATAATTGATTCTAACTCATTCCACAGGCCTCTAAGAGTGGTGTAGTAGTCTGTAACTGACATTGTACCCTGAGTGAGGCTATGAATTTCTCTGTGCAATTGGAAAATATGTGAATCATTGATTTTATCAAACCTTTCCTTTATATCACACCACACTTTGTGAGCATTACCACCATATAATACACAACTCAACAAACCATGTCTAACAACATTCATAATCAAGGACAAAATCATAGCATTATATTTTTTTCAAATATTAAACAATTCAGGTGTAAACTGAGATTTAGGGAATCTACCATCAACAAAACCTAGCTTACTCTTACCTAGAAGTCCAATTCTCATGGATCTACTCCAGATTGCATAATTCTCAAAGGCAGTAAGCTATAAAGAGATTAAAGAGCCACCTGGAGTATTATTAGATTGTAGATACAAAGGGTGATTATGGTTGATATTTGGAGTTATGTAACATGTAGCAGGACTTGGATGATTTGTATTTGAATTGACATTGCCAGCTTTCAATAATCTTGATCCAACTTCAGTTGTGATTGCTATTGATGAACAACTTTGGATCTTGATTGCTTGACAGAATGCTCACGATTCTACTGAAACAAAAGCTGAGAACCTAAGCACTACTCTAAACTAAACAACAATTTATCTAGCCTCAATGCTACAACTTTGATACCATGGAGTTGCTAAGGCTTTGATACCATAGAGCTCCATTAATAGAGCTTTGAGCTAAGCAGAAGAAGTAATTGAATGCAGAGATAATAAAACTCTGATCATCATGAAAAGTTACAATTTTAGGTTTACATATCTTACGCTTAACACATGTGTATAACTGATGTATTTATAGGCTACTGTGGGAAGCTTCTAGTTCCTAACTAACTCTTACTAACAATGCTGACTAGGCTAACCATGGTAGCTTGTTAACTTCATACTCTAGTTAACATAGACGCATAACATGTATCAAGTCTACATAATCCTCAATTTAAATGGTGTATTTTCATTTCTGTTCTAAAAAAAAATACTTTACCCGACATTCTCAAACAACACTATAAATGATAATATAGAACATACAAATAGGTTAAGGTATAATTGGGTCAATAGATCACTATGATATTATATATACAATAGTAAAAGGAGAAAGCATCATTCCTTAATAAGAGAAATTTTCGGCCCACTTTCCAAAGTTCAAAGAAAACTTATTTTTTCCGATGCAATTAGTTTTTGTTTGTAAGTATCACACTTGTCCGTATTTTTTAAAAGGTGTGAATAGAAAAAAAAAGAACTTGTAATTTTCTCAAAGAATCATGATTTGTTCGATAAAACACAATAAACACATTTATATTACTTTTTATTGTCTATAAATAGTACTAAAGAATCGAATTTGATCAAACTCACCCCACGCCACGCCAAGTCCCCACAAGTTAGATGAGCGGACGCTCAAACCCCACCTCTATGTGCCTACATACTCATTCACTCACTCACTCTCTCTCTCTCTCCCTTTTAAGTGAAAAAAACACAAATTAAAAACAAGAATTGAAGTACCTTGTCAGGCACCATTAACGAGCAAGAGAGACACTTGTCGATTTCACTAAGCCTTACACTTAACAAAGAAGAAAGGATCGACACGCTTGCTCTCTCTATACTCTTAAAAAGGTACAATTCTGTTACTACTCTCTTCATTTCCTCACTGTCTTCTTTTTGTCAATTTTCCATTTTGATTAATCCTTCTTAGAAATGTTAATTTGCTATTATTATAAATTATTAATTTTCTTCCACTTCTTATTCTCTTTCCTTTGGATGAATGAATATTTAATTAAATGAGCTAGCTTTTTTCCATATTAATTTGTTTGTTCGGCTAAGAACAGAGTAATCAAGATCAAACATCTTCTCTTCATCATGCTTTGAATTTTAATTGTTTTCAGATTTATTAGATAATTGCTTATTTTTTGGGTGTTTTTTTTTTCCTGATTTGAAATGAGCTTGCGGAAGACTAATTAATATTTACTTTTTCACATCTTCTTCTTTTTGCTCATGAAATAAAAATGAAATTAAAGATCAAACCTTTTGCATGAAGTTATGTTTTGCTTTATGGAACGGGAAAAGGACGCAAATATGTCATCGAATTTTGAAAAAATATTTATTTATGTCATTCTATTATTTGTTAATGGAAATAACATAGATGAGTCAAATATTTAACGGATAACCATGAGTTTTTCTCGAAGTTTGATGATATATTTGAGCATGAAAGCTTTTTCTCAAGAGACATAAATATGCACTTTAATTTGGTCTCAGCTCACACTCATTCTCTCTAATTTTTAGTGTGCACAAATAGACACTTAAATTTGTATAAAGTTGAACAAATAGGTACACGTCCTATGTGCATCCTACATAGCAATTTTCATCCTCAGTGGTATCCTATGTGTCCCAAGTCTATTATGTCACGTAGGATTCATGTGTCTACTTGTTCAATTAATACCTACTTGTGCATACCTAAAAACTTCATACAAGTTAGAGTGACTGCATGTGCATACCTAAAGTTGGAGTACATAAATGTGAAAGATATGATACATAAACATGACCCTTAACTTGGTTCTAGCGAACAACTATGCCCTCCAACTTTGAATATGCACAAGTATGCACTTAAACTTGTATAAAATTGAACAAGTAGACACAAGTGTCATACATGATACAATACATGTAGGACGCCATGTAGGACACAAAATTGCCATGTAGGGTGCCATGTAGGACGAATGTGTCCATTTGCTCAATTTTATACAAGCTTAAGTGTCTACTTGTGCACACCCAAAGTTAAAGATCATAGTTGTCAACTGACGTTAAGTTAAGGGTTATGTTTATGCATTATGAAATCACGTTAAAAGGGCACATTTATGTATTATGTCTTTTCTTAAAGAATATGGCATTGATGAGCCAATTTTATAACGAATTGACATAAATGAGTCTTTTCTCAAAAGTTAGATATCATATTTAAGCCTTTTTCCTTTTGAAATTAAAAGATTGTACCTGTTAATGTTCTAATTTTCACTGATTAGTTTTTCCTTTTGGATTCAAAATGAGCTTGCAGAAGACTAATAAATTGAGATTCTTGGTTGTCATAATATATATGTTGTTCCGGTATATTTCACTTATAGTTGTAGGTGGATGAATGGACTTGAGATTGAAGTTGATTTTTGAATCAACTATTTATCTTTTCAATTAGAGAGTACACTTTAAATTAAAAAAGAAAATAGGTAGGAATTATGTAGCAAAGTTATTTAATTTTGTTTTGTATAACGTAAGATTAATCAACTAACTTTTTAATCAAATTAGCCCATTTTACACCCATAACACAGTTAGTCATTTTAAATTTTAGTTATCGGGTTTATTGTCCCATTCAAAATGTGAAGTGGTATTGAGTCCATATCCGAAATGCTAAGGGGATAAAATAGGGTTTTTTTTGATGAAAAATTTGGTTGAGTGATTTTATATATAAGAGAAAAGGAGTTTTAAGTTGAGTGATTTTATTGATGCAAAACAAAGTTAAATGACTTTGCTACATAGATTTTCATAGTTGAGTGACGTTTTGAGATATTTACTCGTTAAGATTGGATCCACCCGCGTCTGAAGAGTGCCCTGAAGTAAGTTGATGTCAAAAGCATGATCTGAACAAATATCAACTACTTTCTTAGCTGCTGATTTTCAGTTCTTTAAAGCTATGGTGAAGTAAGGTTGCATCTTACTTCTGTTTGAATTGTGGCTAAGACCTTCCATAAGATGTTGACGCTACACCAAAAATGATCTTTAGTGGCAATTAATTAATGATAATTGCTTAATTGCCGCTAAATATATATTTTTAGAGGTAATTGACACTTTTTGTAAGTGTTCTAAAGCCTATAGCGATATTGGATTCAATGACAATTAACTAATGCTGGTAAAGGCTTTAGCACTCTTTGTTAATGTGTATATTTATTGTCGCTAAAAGCTGTTTTTGTTTGTAGTGTGAGGATATACAGTATCATACTAAGTCTAGTTTTCCCTGATGATGTCTTATTACTCAACGTTTGATCAGATTTCAATTTCCCCTGAGAGTTCTTGTACAATGGGATCTTACTTGAACTTCAAGAACTTTACTGACACGCCACAGATAGAGAGCAACGGTGAGAAGTCGATGGTAAGTGGTAGTTTTCCTTTAGCTAGACAATCTTCCATGTACTCCTTGACATTTGAGGAGCTCCAGAGTACCTGTGGTCTCGGAAAGGATGTTGGTTCAATGAATTTGGAGGACCTCTTGAGGAATATTTGGACAGCTGAAGACTCTCAGGCCTTAGCATCTTCTGCTGGTGTTGGAGAGGGGAGAATGGCTGTGGGGAATTTGCAGAGACAAGGTTCTTTAACACTGCCACAGACACTTAATCAACGGACTGTGGATGAAGTATGGAGAGATTTCCAGAATGAGACAACAGTTAGTTCCAATCTTGGACAGAAGCAATCCAATTTGGGTGAAATGACGTTGGAGGAGTTTTTGGTAAGAGCAGGAGTGGTGAGAGATGATAATCAGCCAAATGGAACCTCAAACAATGCTGGATTCGCGGGTGTTTTAGGTGAACCGAATAGTAACAACAACGCTTTGAACATCACTTTTCAGCAACCAACTCAATGCCCCGGACTTTTGAGTAATCAATTTGCTGAGAGTAACATGTTGAATGTGGTTAGTGTCAAATCTTCTCAACAACAGCCTCATCAGCAGCAACCTCTTATTCCCAAGCAAAGGAATGTTGACTTTGCATCTCCTATGCAATTAGGGAACAATTGCCAACTGGCTAGCCCAAGGGTGAGGGCTCTTGTTGTCAGCACGTCCAGTCGTTCTGTAAATACTACTGTTGTTCAAGGCAGTGTTATGCAGAATGGAGTTACGGGCATGGCAGGATTGCGTAGTGGTGTTACATTTGCACCAGCAAAAGGAGGATCCCCTGGAAATCAATTGTCATCTGAAATGATTTCTAAGGACAAACTGAACGGGCCATCTCCTTCCCCTTCACCTTATGCATTTAATGAAAGTGGAAGAGGGAGGAAATCATGCAGCTCTTTGGAAAAAGTTGTGGAAAGAAGGCATAAGAGGATGATTAAGAACAGAGAGTCCGCAGCAAGATCAAGGGCTCGGAAGCAGGTGAACTCATATGTCGATATTTACATATTGAAGTTATCTTGTGTTTATGCTGTTATACTCATGCAATTGAGAAAAATATAACTGAATTTACTGACAGCATTATCATAAACATCTGTACACCTCTCAAAGAGCATCTTCTCTAATTATATTAGATAGATGAAAATGCATTTGTAGTTGTTCAACATCGGTAAATCTGCATTAAGCAAAGTTGATAATCATATCATTATCCCGGAAAAGGATAGATACATAAAGAACTTTGACATATCTATAACCTTATGAAGCAAATACATTCAACTCTGCAGGTTGATTTGTGGGAAGTGTATATGCTTTTCACTGAAGCTTTAGGATCTTGAATCTCAGTTATAACTTGGTGTAATTTTGAGACTGAGGGGGGCGGGGGCAGATATCGATAGTAACATGTTTACACTCTTACATTTTGTATGAATGACTTCATTATGGTATTTCGGTATGACAGGCCTATACTTCAGAGTTGGAAGCTGAAGTGGCGAAGCTTAAAGAAATTAATGAAGAGTTGCAGAAAAAACAGGTATATATGTTGAAATTGAAATTCACAGCATCACTACAAGAAAGTTATTGTAATAACTGTTTGCATTTGAATGTTTCACGCAGGCTGAATTTATCGACCCACAGAAAAATCAGGTAATGGCCTCTTTTACAACTAACAAATACCTCTTTCTGTGAGTCAATAACTACCTTCGTTTCCTGCTTAACTATGGACTAGATACAGAGATGGTATGTTGAGAGAATATGAGCCATAGGGTAATTAGCTAGTGAATCAGAAGATAGATCAAGGTTTCAAGGAAACTAGCTATGCCTGAGTGAACGGCGTAATCATACATTCTTGTGAAAATGGTATCACCTGCAAAGATACCTCAATTTCAAAAGTGAATGTGTTCTACGTGAGAGACCGAGACAAATGCATGTGATTAGTTAAACTTGATTGCCTGTCCTGTTGTTTATTAACTTTTCGTTCCATTAAATGCAGTTATTGGAAAAAATGAATATGTCATTGGGGAGTAAGTTAAGATGCTTGAGAAGGACACTGACAGGACCTTGGTAGAATTCCAGCATACAACTTTAGAGAATAGTTAAGAGTTGTGGAAAGACTTATTATATGTGAATAGTAAGGGTAAGGCATTAAGGCTGCGGATACACCACCCTCCCCAGACCTCACTTGTGGAATTACATTAGGTATGTTGTTGTTATCTGATTTTGATCCTTTTTTCACCATATTATTGGTAGCTATGTATATAAATGAGAGTGGCATGCACTAGTGTTTGTCTATCATTATTATTATGTAAATGAGTTTCTTGCACAGAGTTTATGCTTTATCTGCTTTTTGTTTGAATTACAGTAGTTTAGATTATCACATGAATCAGGTAATCAACATCTGAATGTATATTCTTGATAAGCCATTTATGAACTGCTGGTTGTGTCATTTTGCTCATCAAAGAGAGAAAATGAAAAGGATTAAGTGTTGGCATATAGTTCAAGAAAGAAAGTCATGTATCGAAATCGGCCTATGTCGATTCAAGAACACAACACAAGGGTGCCAAGAATATCATCTATCAAATTATAGCTCAAGAAAGAAAGTCTCAAAACATGACTTCTAATAACTTTTAAGATAAAAACACTTGGAATAGTTAGCTTTTCTCTGTTTTCATGTATAATGAAAAGATTAGAACAACATTTACTGCATTATGTATCACTTTGCAGCAAGAAGGGATACCCAATTCCTCTTCTCCTAGAAGGGAAAATCACAAAAAGAAGACTAATGACAAATCCAATCACCAATGGAACAGTATTGATGACCTTTCTTGGTATAACAAAATGATAACATTGCAGCACATCAGTGTGTGATGCTGCAAATGTAAGAAGAGCAATCAAAGAAAGTGATGCATGGAAGATATCAGACCATCTAAGTCTATAATCTCTTGGCACACAAGGCTTAATCCTCCTTCCATTAAAAGTCCAAATGCCACTGAAAGTTGCCACCCCGTAATGCAGTCTCCCGATAGCTGATTTGAAGCTATCGGTGAAGGAGAAGAACACGCAAGAAGCAGCCAATAGGATCAAGAAAATCCCAGTCATACATTGCTCAAACTTGTTGCATTGGCCATCATTGGTTAGTATGGGTGCAAATATGGTGAAAGCAAGGATTGTAGCGGTGGGTAAGAGGACGTTGAGACGAGCAGTGCCACTTAAGATTGTGTTTATGATGTATATGAAGTTGGAATCATCCTCTTCTTGATTGTCATAATCTGGGAGATAGAAGTCACTTTCATCAGGTTCATCACTTTCAGATAAGTGCTGGTATAAGAAGTTGTTGTCCATATTAATTTACTGTGATTGTTGAATTCTGAAGATAGTCTCAACATTATATCAAAAGCTTCCTTGCTGAGGTTTAGGGAGGAAGTCATTCCATTTCTTGTCAGGTTACTTCCTTTAGATCAAATTCTAAGAAAGGTATTTTTTTTTTTTGGGTTTGTCACTAGGTGTCCGGAGTTCATATTGGAGCCCCGACTAAATACAGATCGCTCATTGCAGCTCCCATTCAAGAGTTGGCGCTTCCACCAGGATTTTCTCCATATCTAGGGCTTGAATCCAAGATTTCTGATTAAGGGTGAAACAGTTTCACCACTGTACCACAACCCATGTTGATAGGAAAGGTATCATTATTTGGTTAAGTCTTCTTTTGTTGTATGGTGGATGGTGGCATAGGGGAAGAGGGAATCACTTTTTTGCTCCCTTTCTTTTGGTTTCTTTGTGCTCTTTTCTTTTCCAAAAGGACCTCTAAAACAACAGGTAAAAATTTATCCGCATAGGGTGTTCATACCAAAGCAATACTATAATTTCTTATGATTAAGTAGTTTAATAAAATAAAAGGCAAATTACAGAAATCACATACTTTTAAGGCAAAATTACAATCTATCCCTTAAAAGTTTATAATTACAGAAATCCCTCAAACAGATACAATAATATTAGCGTTGATACATTAATCTGATGCGCGAGATACAATTATCGTTAAGTAAGATACATTACATTTTATACATGATACACTAATCTGATGTGCGCGATATACTAATCTGATGCGCGAAAATGAGGGATTTTGGAGATTTGTAAAACTTATAGGGGATAATGATAATAACTAAACTAAAAGGTGGATTTCTGTAATTTTTCCTAAAATAATACACATCCCGAGTTAAAGAAGTCTATATTCGAAAGAATGACATATTGACTTGATGTAAATATTTGATGCTGAATTAGATTTTATCCAAAAAGCTAATGTAAGACGATGAGCAATAAATAGGGTATTTTGCGAAGAACCTTACCCAAAAGACTAGCCTATTAAGTAGCAAAGTTCATTCAGCCTATAAATTCATTACTCGTTCCGCTTTAATTTATTTGTATACTTCTTTTTTAATATATTTGGAAAATATCTAGGATAAATATAATTCTTCCCTATCTGTAATTATGGAAATCAAACATGGTGAAATATTTAGAAAATGTCTAGGACACCTGATATTCAACAAAAAGTCCAAAACAAGCCGTTTTTAGTTTTTAATTTATTCTAGATAACCTATGGATAAAATTAACCGGATGAAATATAGCAAACTATTCAGAGGGGTGGGTATAAATATCGAAAAATAAAAAAAGAGACTAAATCAAATTAATTTGGTTCTTCGAATAGATTTTTGGATTTTTTTTCTGAAACGTTGATTCTTTGATTCAATGTTTGGCGTAAGGATCGTGGTTCTTCAATACACCGATGCAAATGAGATATAAAATTATTTTAAAAATACTGGACTAAATCAAATCGAAGTTGGAAAAAATTAAACTGAACCAAATATGTTTGATTTAGTGTTTGGCACACACTTATTCAAAATAAAAAATCGAACAATTGAATTGAAATTTTGATAAAATCGAAACGATATCAAGAATATACTAATACAAAAGAAATTCCATCGGGGGAACTACTATATATTATGTATAATCGGCTAAGATTACTTTGTATATAAATCACAGGGAGGCATATAAATAAATTTAAATTCCAACTATCCAAATTGCAAACAAACTGAATTTATACAATATATATTTTTAGATTGTCCATTTGTCCTACAACTCAAAAAATATTACTCCCATCGTCCACTTTTAATTGTCATGATTTCTTTTTTAGAGTCAAATTACAAAAATTATGACTAACGTTTTGTGATGTATTTTTCATCATATTGATATACAAATAATTGTATTTATATTACTTTTCATTTAGTTTTTTGAATATCTAATTTTTTTTTTGTATAAAATATCGAATTAATGTAATCTAATTTAACTTTCAAAATTAGCCAAATTAATTTTCGAAAAGCGCAACATGACAATAAAAGTGGACGGAGAGAGTACGAGAAACTAAACCTCCCTATTAAGATTAACAAATTAGCCTAAAAACTTATACAAATTCGATTAAGGCAATCTGATAAATACAAAAAAATAAGTATTGATAAAAAAAACATGGAAGAAACTTTTTCAATTCTATTTTTGAAATATTTGGTTAAACAAAAATCAAAATCACCCTCACATGAATAAAAAAAAATTACGTTCCTCTAGACATTTCTCGCAAAAAAAAAAAACTTTAATAATTATACTTATCCAGAAATATAATAACTAATAATAATAATAAGGAAAAGTAACATAAATACACAACCTAAGAAATCATAATCTCTAAAATTCCCTATCATTTAAAAAATTACAAAAATCCCCTCCCGAATACATCCTTATCCCCTCTCGGATACATGTCTCCCCTCTTGGATACACCCATATCCTCTCTCGGACACATCCCTCCCATTAAGTAATGTATCATTTGCAATGTATCGTATAATCAAGGAATGTATCATAGAGCAGTGAAGAATTTGAACTTTTTATAAAATTTAAGAAAATTTTCGAAATAAGATGCAATTAGCTCCCAAATGTATGAGATTTCGATAAGTTTCTCTAATGATAAACCATCTGAACATGAAAAAGTTATTTTTCATAAGACAAATTTCGTTCTAAACATGGACGATTCTTTCAACTTCAACAAACATGGAATGACAGATTTCACTATCAAAATTACTACGAATACTGCATTAGGAGCATAAATCATATCAATCTTATTTGATTTACGATTTTCAATTAAAAATTTAAATCTTCGTTCTTGATAATTTATTCTGATTCTAGTAACACAATTAAACATATTTTATGAATATCACACAATTAAATGTAATATATATATATATACTAAAAGATGGCAGAGAGTTATTCCAACAGCTGAGAAATCCTCAAATCAAGTGTTAATTAATACAATATAATAAACATAAGGTGACCGAGAGATAATAAACAAGTAGATATTTTTTTTGAAGAATGGATAGTTGGTCTACTTTTATTTATCGCTCATGCTATTGAAGCAAACAAATCTAACACTCTTTTTGCTAAGTATATAAGAATCATATGTATATCAAATAGTTCTAATATCTCCACTGTACCAGCTATAGAAATTACAAGCAACTATGTTTGAGGTGTCATATGACATAGTTTTGTCAGAAAAAATTGCTAAATTTGTATCTATAATTAAAAGACAGCAAAAAAATAATATAGTGTAGATACATAAAGGCGCACAACTCACTTGGATAAGTATATCAATTGTCTGCTTGAAGGATTTGAGTTTGACTCTAGACATCTTGCCTTTTAAATAATTTTAGAAGCTTTAAGTTGTTTAGTGATATAAAAAGCAGCCTCTATCAAAGTTAAAAATGAAGAAGAAGTTGTTTATTGATATATTTTCTTTCTTTTTTATATTGTTTTTTCTTTTCTTTTTTTGCCTTTTATTTTTTATTTTTTATATTTTATACAAAAAAATATATTTAGCACTATTATTTCTAATAAGATTGCTTTAAAAATGAAATTTTATCCACAAAAAGTTAATTTTTTTTAATTTTACTTTAAAAAAAGATATAATAGTGTACATGAATTGTGTGTGTGTGTATATATATATATACACACACACTCTATTTTATCAATTTTCGGTTCAATATTTCGGTGTTCGATTTTGAAAAAATATGCACCAAATATCAAATCAAAATATTTCAGTTCAGTTTGATTTTTAAACTTCGGTTCGATTTAATTTGGTATTTTAAAAATAATTTTTCGATACAAATGAAAAATAAAATGAGAATAAAATTATCAAAACATTTTACTAAACATAAAACTTGAAATAACCAATAAACATATTTAATAATACGTTTCCAATAAAGAACTAAACAAGTTTTTTTCTTCTTTCTCACTTTCTGTTTCCAACAAACACTCTAGGCTATTGACATCGCTTTCAAAAACGAATACCGAAATATTGAATAGAAATTTTATAGAACCAAATCGAACGTCAACCCCTAGCTATCAAGTATGATGTGTAACATGTGGGTTGCAAGTTTTCTTTTATTTGTTTTAAGGCTGAGCTTCAAAATACGAAATTGAATAGGTAAAAAGATTAAAATGTTTTGAATTAAAATTTAAAATATATAATTAATAAAATTTTAAAATATTACTTTAAATTTAGTTAAAAACATTGCAATTTTTCGGTACACCATTTTTTTTACCCTTATACCAAACCACGGAATCAAAATCGAAATTGAAAAATTGAATTAATTTGGTTTGATTCGATTCTTCGGATATTTTGCTCACCCCTTGCGCCATTTAGCTTAATTTTGTTTTGGCTGCAGGATACATTTACGTAGTATATCCTGTCTTTGGCAAATCTGAATGAGTGTAGAGATTTGTAGACTCTTGTCGGTGTCGTCTCTTGCAGAATCACTTGAGAGATTGGTGGTTCTTTGCTCCGAAATTCAATCTTCTTGCGGTACTCCCCTTTTCTCCATCTCTTTTCCTATACTCGATTTGCTATTTTAAGTGTTAATCAATTAATATTGTCTTTCAACTTCAATCTCAACAATTCAAGAGTTTCCCCTTGTTTTTTCTGATGATGAATGCCCAACTACTGTTCGTTTTTGTTTTAATCACATCAGTTATTGGCGTTCTGCTTAAATATTCTAGTTTTACATTCCAAAACTTCTTCACGAACCAAATGAATATAGTTCATGTAGTACACCCTAATTAATTTGGGATGAGCATTTTACTGGGTTGTTCATTGAAATTGGGGGTGGAAAAATCAAACCCAATCACCTAACCCGTTTAAGTAATAACCCCATTGAGTGGATATGTAAAACCAAATTGACTCATTAGAAATCTTGTCAAAATCTTTTTAATTTGATATGTTATATATAGTCATAATAAAGAAAAAACTTGTTTTATTAGGTATTAAAATATTTTAAAAAACAAATAAAATAATTAAACCTATTAAAAATTTGGTTGGATTGGGTCTTGACCTGCTCTATGACCCGTTTTGATCCAACCCATTTTGACCCAAACAAATTTGGGTTGGGTTGAGTCTTGACTCATTATGACTCATCCAAATTTGACCCAACCCGCCCAATTGCCACCCCTAATTGAAATTATTTCCTAACTAGTTTTTGGTTGAGTAGTTGATTGTTGGTTCAATATCCTTCACTTCTTATACAATGAAAAATGGTTAGATAGGATTCATACAGTCCATCCTAACAAGTTAGATTCATACACGGGCGATATGAATCCTTTATAAAAAAACTAAAGAATTTATCAATAAATAATCTACTGCACCTCATTCCGAAACTTTTTTTTTGAGATCTTTAGTTTTTATTCTCCAGGATTTTGACTAAGGGGACACTATCTAGGATTTCGACTAAGGGGTTTGAAAAATAAAAATGTAGTGTTTGTGATTTGAACTTGGAATCTCAAGGTAAATTTTGAACCCCTCAACGGCTCAACGTCTAAGGTAACCTCTAATTTTATGTTAGGGAATTCAAAATCTATAAATATACATAAAAAATATTAAAAAAATACCTTATAATATAGTGTAATTTATTGCCGAGGGGGTTAGGGTGAACCCCCTTGCTACACTCTAGATCCGCTCCTGCATATAGCTGAACTAACTACTGTGTGATTGAAAATTTTTCTGTTTTGTAGAACAGGAATGGTATAGAAGATTCACATAGTCAACCTAACTAGTTTGGGATTGTGGAATCATAGTTGCTTCTTGATCAAAGATTCTTCAACTTCTATGGAATGAAATGGATATAGAGGATTTATATAGCTAATTCTAACTACTTTGAGATTAAGTAGTGGATTGATTGAAAGCTCTTCAGTTTTTCAAATTTTTATAGACTCAGTTACCATTATCAATTTTTTTTTCTTATAGACTCAAATGCGGACTTCATATAGCTGACCTTAACAAGTTTGGTATTGAGGTGTAGCTGATCATGTATCCAAATCTATTTAGTTTAAGATGAGGTGTTCTTCAGTTATTAGAGCATAATGAATAAATCATGTAGCTGATATTAACTAGCTTGGGGTTACGGTTCAATTCTTATGGAGAAGTATGGATATAGAGGATTCTTATAGCTGAACTAGTTTGGATCAAAGCATACTTGACTGTTGATTGAAAGTTTTTCAGTTTTTGTAGAGTGGGGAATATATATAAAGGGTTCATATAGCCAACCTTAACTAGTTTGGGATGGAAGAGTAGTGGATTGCTGATTGAAAATAGACTGTTTTTTATGAGTGAAATGGATGCTGGGGATCGTAACTAGTTTGGGATTTGGGTGTACTTGATTGAACATTCTATTATTTTTACAGACTGATAAAAAGACATTCTAGTACTTGGATAGAGGAGAATGGATATAGAGGATTCATATTGCCGATCCTAACTAGTTTGAGATTGAGTAATAGTTGATTGTTCATTGAAAATTCTTTAGTATTTCATCCTTTCTTGACTTGCACATTATGATTTATCAATTCTTTTTCTCAACTTGTAAACTTTTTTTGGTTCGATGGATTGGTACAAGGTGGAAAAAAATATAGGAAACAAAAGAGCCAGTCCATAAGCTGTTCTAAATTTTGCACGCAACAACAAACCCAGTGTAACACACAATTGGGGTCTGGAAATTTGCACTCCTCAAATCTATATTTTTATGTTTCTTTTGATCAAGTTTGCATGTTTACACACAATTGGGATCATTGATCATGTTTGCATATTTACATTTTCCATTTCTAAAAAAAAAGTGTTTGCATGTTTACTTTTTCCATTTCTCAAAAAAAGGAGGAGGAAGTGTTTGCATGTTTAAGAACTAGTTTAAACTTAGATAAAGTTTATTGTTAGGAAACTAGTACATTCTGTCCTTAAAATTTATATCCCCACATTACAAAAGAAGCATGGTAGAACTCAATTGCATATATTTTGGGGACTAACTGTTCTAAGAATTTCTATCTTTTAAAAATTATGTTTGGTAATTCAAGAAGTTTTTGGTTTGCATTGATGTTTTGTTGAGTGTTCACTTGGTTACTCAGTCACCATGTGTAAACAAATTTTGGAGGACTTTTCTGTTTTCTAATTATCACCATAATTCATTACCGAATATCTCTAGATCTGCGAAACCTATCCCATCATATATATATAGATGTGGAACTATGCAATGCAAGAAGAATGCTGAAATGGGGCAGATGGGCTGAATGGTGATGTGAGGTTTTTCCTTCTCAAGCATGATGGACTTCAAACTAGTATTAGTAGCATGTTCTGTTTATGCGCTGAGTGATTTGCTTTTGGATTCTTATTTTAAGGGTGAGTTTTCAGCTATACACTATAGCACAAAGTGGTTGCTCAAAAATCTGTACGAACAGAGTGAATTTAGACTCTGTAAGCATTCAGAAAGTCCATAGTGTCTGATTCATATGTAATTTTCAATTTACACCAAAACTTAAAGGGTTAAAGACATCTGATTTCAAGCATAACAAGCGATTTTGCTTTTTTTTCCTTTCTTCAAAGCGTCTATGATTAGATGTGTACAATTCTCTACCTGAACTGTCCAACAAATGCACATGGGGTACTGCTTTCCACATTGTTTTAACCTGCTTTTTTGTCCTTTCCCTACTTAGTATAATCTTTTCGGTGTGTTTGGCATGGTTCATTGCAAAAAGATTATGAAATAAGACCTCATCTGCCAGTCCTTGTTGTAATGTACAAAGAGATGATTAGAGATCTCTGGAGCTTTTGCACACCTGTGGCATCTATTTTGGGAAAACATCTCCTCGATAAATTACCTTGTGTTAAACAAGCCTCTCAGTGACTTATAAGAAGGAAATAAAATCCTGTTTAGTCGCTTATTTTTTCTTTCTATGCATTGTTTAAACTTTTCCATGTATCTTACAACACGATTTATCATATGATACATGATTCACAAGACGGCCATCTTGATATATATCCCATACTCTGCCATGGTGCTGTCATGCATATCTCCTGTTTCTCTCATATTTACAGCCACAACTTTGCTTAAGTGAAAATGTTAAGCTTTTATTTTGAATAGTGGAGATCGTTTTCCACTGTGATTCCAATCATAAAAAAGGCTACCTTGCCAAATTGGTTGCAGGCATTACATCATGTAAAATTGACCTTTTTATTCACGTAAAGTGAAAAATTATGAATTTGGTCTCCCTTATTAGCATCTAAACTAATGTTGACAATTGTTTGGAGTTGATTGCTGTTGGGCTTGCATATATTGTTTTTTATTGGAACTGTTTGAAAATACTCCTGCTTTCATGGGTTTCGTGTATTGATTCAACTATCTATGGAAAAACTTGGAATAGGTTCTAGTTGTTTGTAACTAATTTTGTTGGCCATCTACAGGAAGCCAAGGACCATAGAAACTTTAATTGGATAATGATGGCACATCCTGCTACATCATCTTCTGGATTGTCCTCAGAATCGTCTGAACAAATTGAGAAGCCCAAGGAAAGTAGAAATATGAAAGGAACACTATCCCTCTCCCCGCAAGTCCCAGATGCTACACAGGGACCTGTGGCAATTTTTTGGGATATTGAGAACTGTCCTGTTCCTAGTAATGTACACCCTGAGGATGTGGCTGGCAACATCAGAATGGCTCTGCGGGTCCATCCTGTAATCAAGGGACTGGTCACTATGTTTTCTGCCTATGGAGATTTTAATGCTTTCCCCAGGCGATTAAGAGAGGGCTGTCAGAGGACTGGTGTTAAACTCATAGATGTTCCTAATGGAAGGAAGGATGCAGCCGATAAGGCGATCTTGGTTGACATGTTAGTTTTTGCTCTCGACAATCCTCAACCATCATCCATTATGCTAATTTCAGGAGATGTTGATTTTTCTCCTGCCCTTCACATTCTTGGTCAACGAGGATACAATGCAATTCTTGTCATTCCTGCTAGAGTGAGTGTTTCATCTGCTTTATGTAATGCAGGGAGTTTTGTCTGGGATTGGCCAAGTGTGGCCTGAGGTGAAGGCCTTTTCCTCCCTGTGAAGGCCTTAATTCCTCCTCGTGGAGGTGTGGCAGACGTTTCTGGGATGCTAATGGGTTGCCAGATGTATGAGAATTCAGATAAACAGAATGAAGAAGAAGCTACAGTGTGTAGAGGCCTCTCTCGAAGCAATTACAATGCAAGGAATTTCTCAATGATATCAGAGTCTCTAGCTGAATATAATGGAATTTCAATGTCTTTGCCATGTCATCCTGGGGGTATGCCATCTCACAGCCTTCCATCTGGTTTAACTGAGGTTCCAGCTGTAGGTCCATCTTTATTTGGCCAGAGTGATGTAACGTCGGTTCCTCCTGGGGATATAAATGGTTTGAAGGGACAGCTGGTGAAGTTGCTTGAATTATTTGGAGGTTGCTTGCCTCTTATACATATCCCCGTAGAGTACCAGAAATTTTATGGGAACCTGCTTTATACTTCAGAATATGGGGCTTGTAAATTTATGAATCTTCTGAAGAAGATGGCTGATGCTACATCTGTCGAGGGAAAAGGCCAAAGAAAGTTTGCTTACCTCCGTACAGAAGAGCCGGACCAAGTACTCCTCCCTTGATTGTGGCAAAATAGGATAGAAAAGGAAAAAGAATGCAAGTAGTGAATGCTGATATTGTGACTACACCCAAATCTTCAGATGAGTTCTCAGATGATGGAAGATTAGTTATAGAACATGGGGGGCGTAAGAAATCTGATACAGCTGCATTAGTTGAACAAAGCCTCCAAAGGTTCAAGTATGAGATTCAAGAGATCCTTGTGAGCTACTTTTGTCGGATTCTTCTTAGTAATTTTGAGGCAATATATAAACTGCGGTACAAGAGGCCTTTGGACTATGAGAGCTTTGGAGTGACAGAACTTGAGCAGCTGCTCGAAAAGGTGAAGGATGCAGTGGTTATGCAAGAGGAGCCAGCCAGCAAGAGAAGGTTTCTGGCTGCTGTTGGGAGGTAGAGGAGCTGCTCATTCTGTTTTGTTGACAATTTACCATGTAAAAGTGAAGTTTTCTGACTGCTGTTGGTCGCTAGAAGAGTTGATCCTTTACCATTACTTGACAACTTACTGTCTAAACTTGCCTAGAATTCTTCAATTGAGGTATGCATCGTTGCAACACTATGCTTGTCCTGTTTCTTGTTTCTCCTGAGCAGGGGGGAGAAAGACTGATTTTTTTGTCATTCCCAACTTATATGATAATGTCAGAAGTTCCGACGTAATGTGAAGTGGCTTTAACTGATGAACCATAATGGGAGATCTTCCTGTACATTTACAGCTTACCTGCAGTTACTCTTTTCTATTATTGCTGTTCCAACTTCAGGCACAGGCTCTGAATTATAGATGTCTGTCCAGTTAATAACTCCTCAATGGAGTCAGCGATGGCAGGCCAGTTTTTTAACGGTAAAATCACTCATTGCTTTTTTCAATTTGATTATGGTTTGAATGCATATTGGAGACGAAGTAGGCGTGGCTACCATGCTTCTGCAAAAGGTGTAATGGGAATAATAGTCTATGTTACATGGACTCAGCTTTGGGTACATAACCATATGGATATGTACAGTTTTTGGCATGAAGTACCTATAGGCTATACCAATGTTGCTTACATTTGAAACCAGCACATCAAGGCAATGAGGACCATATAACATAGCTAACTTTAGACCATCTAACTTTGCTTTATATAAGAGGTTAGAGGGTCTATCTGTAATCCATATCTAATAACTTTAGGAGATCTGAACTAACTTTAAGTGCATGTGCACCAGTTATGAAGTGGAAATATGGTTTTATGAATATCTACAACATTAGAAATGTGCAACCACCTTAATGTGGAATTCCAACAAGCTTCGTGGTAGGATTACTTTTTCCAGTGTAAAATCACAGTCCAGTTTTTATCCCGTAGTATCTGGCATACAGGCTAGACAGAATTGGGCTAGTCTTACCTGCTGTGCAGATATGTTCTGTAAAGAATGTGCAAGACAATAGTCTTCTAATTAGGCTTCAGAAAGGACTATTATTATTGAGGAGTATCTATATAGTCCAGGCTGGAGCTCCCTTCTTGCTTCATATTAAACCTTTGCTCTCTTGCTCACCGATTATGGTGAATCTTTGCTTGCCAAGAATATGTTGCATCTCGCTCATGGACTATCACTTGTCAGGTGAATTTTCAGAGGACCATTCATTGATGCGCTTGACTATCTTTCCTTGTACTCTTCTTTGACCCCTTTTCCTTGGCAGGTAAATGCGAGAATCTGTAACTTTGCTTGTTAACCATGCATGGCACTTTGATGCTGCTTCATCAGACAGGTATTTACTTGGACGAGATTTGGTTTCCTGCATTTGATAGTTGCAGCACTCATTGGGAAGATGCTCACGATGTAATGATGGTTTCCTCACCATCTCATTTAGAATATGAGAGATCAGTTATGAGAAGAGAGAGAGAGAGAGAGAGAGAGAGAGCTAGAAGACTGATCCAAAAGGATTTGTTGATTGTTGTATTCTTATTAGATCTTGAAATCTATCCTCAAGCATTATATCACGTCAGTTTGCAGAGTTAGACCGCTGTTGAAATGCTGTTTATGTGGAGGGGGACTCGCGGAGGTGCTTCTTTGGTATTGTCAGCAATCTCTTTATTGCAAATACTAAAAATAGACATTTGTTATGTGTAGGCTGGTGCAATTATTTACTTCAACAATCAGGCTACAACATGATTTTTGAGGGGCTAGAATATCCAATCTTTCTGGTTTAATTCCTGGTTGTTTTAATAACAGATTAGGGATTCTTTTTGGTACTAAGACTCAAATCTGAAAGAATGATCAATGTGAGAATGAAGAATAAAGGAACACAAGTTGGTGTAATTTGATGTTGTATCAGTTGTCCTTGTTATATATTGTATCAATTGTTATTATAAAATAAAAGATTATGTATTAAATCTAAAGAACAAAGAACAATGAGAGAGATAAATAATAGAAGTAGTAGTCCATATTATTTTCTTCTTAACCATAGGATATTTATAGGCCATATATGTGAAGCAGATTGTGACATTCACAAACCATGACAAGTCATCCACATTCCTACCATGACAATTCCACAAACCATCCACACTCCCAACATGGCAATTCCACAAACTATCCGCATGCCTATCGTGGTCAGCCACAATTTCACAACACTCCCTCTTGATGTTCATATCTTGCTTAACAATATGCCTCATTAAAATCTAACTAGAGAGGGAGAAAAAACCTTAGTGAAGGAAAAAGAGTGCATATATCTTTAAATACGCATTTGCTTATTGCCTCATTAAAAATATTGCTAGGAAAATTCAGTAGGACAAAATCTAGACCAAGGAAAAAAGAGTGCAACACGTACAATCTTGTGTACCATCTTCTCAAGAGTTGAGCCTGGTACAGATTTGGTGAATAAATCTGTTGAATTATCACTTGAATGGATTTGTTGTACATCAATATCATCATCGTTTTGGAGATCATGTGTGAAGAATAATTTTGGTGAAATGTGCTTCGTTCTATCTCTTTTTATAAAACCTCCTTTTAATTAGGTTATGCATGCAACATTGTCTCCAAATAGGACTGTGGGTACCTTAATATCACATTTCAGGCCACACCTTTCTTTGATAAAATGTATCATTGATCTCAACTATACACATTCTCGACTAGCTTCATGAATAGCTATTTTCTCAACATGATTTGAAGAATTAAAAACTATGGATTGTTTCGTAGATCGACATGATATAGTAGTACCTCAATATGTGAACAAATAGTCTGTTTGAGATCGAGCTTTATCTCGTTCTGATAAATAACCTACATCTATATGACCAACGAGATCTAAACTATGTTTGTTTCGTATAAAACATACTCATATCATTGGTCCCCTTTAAATATCGCAATATATGTTTAACTCTGTTCCAGTGTCTTCGTGTCGAGGAAGAACTATATCTTGCTAACAGATTAAGTGAAAATGCTTTGTCAGGTCTCGTAGCATTAGCAAGATACATAAGTGCACCAATTGCACTAAAATATTATACTTCAGGACCAAAAGGTTCCTCATTCCCTTATTGAGGTCGGAACGGATCTTTGCTCACTTCAAGTGACCGAACAACCATTGGAGTACTTAATGGATGTGCCTTGTCCATGTAAACTCATTTCAATTTTTTTTCATTATAGACAGATTGATGGATGAAGACCCCATTTGTGAAATATTCAATTTGCATACCAAGACAAAGTTTTGTCTTTCCAAGATCTTTCATCTCAATTTTTTTTTTTTAGATATTCAATTGCATTCTGGACCTCTTTTGGAGTTCTAATGAGACTTACATCATCAATATAAACAACAAGTATAACAGACTCTGACATCGTTTCATAATAAAAATACACGGACAAATGACATTATTTATATAACCTTTTTTTATCAAGTACTCAATGAAGCGATTATACCACATGCACCCTGATTGTTTAAATCATATAATGATTTTTGTAATCTGATTGAGTATATTTTCCAAAATTTTGAACTATATGCTTTAGACATTTTAAATCCTTCTTGGATTTTCATAGAAATTTCATTATCAAGTGAACCGTAAAGATAAGCTGTAACCACGTTCATCAAATGTATTTCAAGATTTTCACGTATAGCTAAACTGATGAGATATCAAAAAGTTATCGCATTCATAACTGGTGAATATGTTTCTTCATGGTCGATAATTGGTCTTTGAGAGAATTCTTGTGCAATAAGGCGTGCCTTGTATCTTACAATTTCATTTCTCTCATTTTTCTGGCACAAAGACCCATTTATGGCCAATTGATATTACATCATTAGGTGTTTGGACTACTGGTCCAAAAACTTCACGGTTAGCAAGTGAATTGAATTCTAATTGAATTTATTTTTGCCAATCACATTTTCGCCAACATTCTTTGACAGATAGAAGTTCAAGATCCCCATTTTCTTACATAATGTTAAGTGCAATGATATATGAAAAAAACATTATCCATCATAATTTTTTATCAATTCAGTATTATCTCATTATCAGTAGAACTTATTGATAGTTCTTCATTCATCTGAGACTCAAGTTCATTGATTTCTTCAGAAATATTATTGGTTAATCAAATCATGATTCTCTTTGTGAGATCCTTTTATGGTGTCATTTTTCATGCTTTTTTTTCTATGATTTTTATCCTTTGAACCCAATGGTGTGCCACACTTCAGGTGTGTATGAGATTTAGAAGCTATGACACCAGTAGTCCTGTTGGAACATCAATTCGGATAGATACATTATTTGTACGAATATGTGACTTAGTTATCCTTTTCATATCAGTAAATGCGTCTCGCATTTGATTTGCTATTTTCTTCAAATGGATGATTTTCTGAATCTCTTGTTCACACATAGAGGGGACGTGGATCAAAATGAGATAATGATGAAACTATAACATCTCGCAAACTGAAAGAACTAGAAAGAGTTAGAATTGGAAATATTTAGTTTAGGAAAGAATGAAAAATCTGGAAATTTGTTAAGTTATGTTAAGTTTGGGTTTTTGGTCAACTTCAAATGACCATAACTCCTAACCCAGGATGCGTTAGATGTGCTTCCATATACCGTAGGAAAGATCTTGGAATTATCTTTCCAACGCCACCGAGTTTGCGCGATTCCGAGTTCGTATGAGTGAGATATGCCCATTTGAAGTTGGGATGTTCAACTAAGGAAAGTCTAATCCGGATTTTAGAAGGGCTTTATGGTCTTTTCCATACCCTATTAGTTTAATTTCGTTTTTTGGTAATTAGTTGGAGTCTAAACTGAACTTGGTCAGTTTACGCAATTAATAAATACGCTAGGGCTTGGAGAAAAGAGAAAAGAGGAGAAAGGAGAAGAAAGTTCAAGATTCGTCAAGATTGTGCGAGTTTGGGTATGGATTGCGCCAATGATTTAATCCTACAAGGTATGTGAGACTTTCATAGTGTTGGTTTCGTTCACCCATGCGCCAATCATGTTTGTTTCAGAGAAATTCGTTTCTAGAAAGTTGAAAGTATGATGTTCTTGAATTACGTTCTTGAAGTTTACTTTAGTTCTTGAGATTTGATGGGATTAGGGAGTTCTTAATGGAATAGTGTCGATCTAAGAGTTGTTTGGAGTTAGATTCTTATGCATCTATATATTGGGTATTTGAATCTAAAGAGGGATTGAGAAAAAGAATTAGAATTAGGCGAATTGGGGTGAGAAAATGAAGAAGGAAAAAGTCGAGCAGGTTTTGGCACTCAAGTCCGCGTCGCGGACTTGCTCCCTCAGTGCACAAAAATCACCGCCGCATCGTGGAGAAGACGTAGACTCCTCTGTTTCAAAAATAAATTTCACGATAAAATATTTAAATGCATCTCCGCATCGCGGACTTGCTTTCAAATAGTGATTTCTTGATCTTTTCTCATGTTTAACTATCCAAAAACACTCCTAAACATTCTGAGATCTTTCCTATTATTAATCACAATCCTTGAATCCATAATTCAATTCAAGGAAAGTTAAGAGTAAAGTCAAGAGAAGTTAATTAAGAGTCAAGTTAATAGAAATTCATAAAGTTTTCCAAAAGTCTTTTACAAACATTTTAACTTTGTGTTAAGACTTAAGCTTTGAGTTGAGTAAAGAGTAAGAGTAAAGTTCATTTCTTCAAAGATTATACGGGAACAAAGTATTCCCAAGAGTTGAAAATGTTTTCACATTTGAGCAAGAAGGGAAACACCGATTTCCAAGAGAGTTTTTAAGCTAAGTTTTGAGTAATTATCTCAAACCAAAGAAAGAAGTTTTGTTTTAAAAACATATGAGCTAAGTATATTTTTGGGAGTAGTATCGAGCACCGATATGGGGATGAGAATTCATAATAACTCAAGTCTCCATAAACCATGTAGCCATCATGGGTAGTAAAGGATCATACTTTTTAGATGATTCCTTAAGTGCTTTTTAGCATATACTAATGGATCCACTTAGTTAAGGCGTCCTATATGACAGTAAAGTATAGGACAGTTCTGGCAGCGTGGGCAAGACGCTGGATCACCACTTAGGCTCATAGTGGTGGTTGTCGGTTAAAGAAACTCCCACAGTATTACATTATTTTATTATATGAGTAAGTTGAGTTGTTATTGCATTTCTTTACCAAACTGAGTTGCTTTCTACTATTTTAAAAGCTTTCTATATATTACATGTGTATTGTTGCTTTATATTGAGTTAAGTTATGCATAAGTTGAGTAAAGCCAAGGTAAGTGTTTCTTTCAGATTTCTTAAAGCTTATGTTATGTTTAGTAATCCCCTCGCATACTCGTACATTCAATGTACTAATGCCATTTAGCCTACATCATTTTATGATGCAGACACAGGTAACCAGGATCAGTTGTTGATCCAGTTGAGCACTTAGAGTCTGTTGGTGAGCCTCCTTGCTTTTCGGAGAGCTCCTTTTTACATTGCTTTCTAGTATTTCAATTGTTAGGATGATCGGGGGTCTTGTCCCGACATCCCTCTTTGTTTTAGAGGTTTCATAGACGAGTAGCTATAGTCCTTTAGTCTTGTATTTAAGATGTTTTGCTATGAGACTTGAGTAGCCATTTTGGCTAGTTTGAATGTTTCCTTAAAGACATTCTAAGTTTAATTCATAAGTTTCTTATTAGATATTATCTTTTATGTTTAAGTCTTCCGCTGAGTAAGTAGGTCAGGCCAAGGGTTCGCTTAGGGCCAACAATGGTTCTCGAGTGCCATTCCTACCCAGGGTGTAGGCTCGGGGCGTGACAGAAACTTTCCATGCAATTTCTCTTTTAAGTTCCTTTTTCTCTCGCCCTAATAGTGAAAAATTTATTTCATCAAATCAAAAATTTGCAAATCGTGCAGTGAATAAATCTCTCGTCAATGATTCAAGGTAGAAAATAATAGAGAGTGAATCAAACCTAACATATATTCCTAGCCTTCTTTGGGGGCCATCTTTGTAACAACTCAAAATTTGGAAAAGGAGAAAATGAATCTTTGGGTTGCAGGCTGTGTCTACACTTCTCACATCTACATACCGTAAAGCTTCTACGGGCTGTAGGTGGCAACCGTAGGAAGGGGAAATCAATTTTTTCAAAATAAGTCCAGTGTCATTTTTACTGTTTACCAGGACGGCCCGTCATCCTATTATGAGTCGTAGATAGGTCTCATAGGTGACTCCTATACTTAGTGAAATCTCAAAGCTTAAGGTTTGGTTATACAGTTGGTATCTATGGTCTGTAGAACGACCTACGAGCCATAGATTGTATCAGTTAAAAGTTGGCCAAACTAAGGGTCTCTGATCATTTCTACAGTTGACCAGGACAATCCGTAGAAGGACCTACAAAATGAGTCGGCTGTTATTTTTAAGGGTTTTTAAGTCTTTTCCCTAATTGATTAATGCCTAAACTAGGTTGTTTTGATCCTTATCCTAAGCCCAATATAAGTCCCTTAAGCCTAAAAACTACCTATCTAAACCTTTCTTCTAAATTCCTAAATTTTCTCTAAGATCACCCCCAAATTTCCCCTCAAGAACTAAGGAAGGAGAAAGCTAGGTTTGGCTTGAAGAACTCCAATTCACCATTTAATGTGGGCATTGGTTGCTAAGGTATGCTAGTGTTCATCTATGAAGTACTTTCCTCCATAGGGTTCCAAAAATCTCCAATTTTGTAAAGAAAGATTCTCAATTTAAGTTAGGGTTTGATTCAATCTTCCTGGGTACATTTCAATTATGATTCAATTGATTGTTTCCTATCCTTTTTTGCATGAATTGAAGTAATTATATGTTTTTAAGTTGAATTCACATGAACCCATGCATGACCCATGAATTTTAGACTATGAACACATGATTAAGTTTATGAACTATGAAAGATGAATTTATGAAGATATACATATTTTTTTTATGAAATTGATATAAATGATTTAGGGTTGCTTTGAGAGTAAAGCATCGATGATGATGTTGTTGTTGTTGTGAAAGAATTTCTCACATACTATTAAAAACATGATTGTGAAAAGGTTTTTCTCAAAAAAGGATTCATAAGGTTGAAAGGTTTTCTCACCTAAGTTGAATCAAGACTAAGGAGCTATTCTAAATGAACTCTAGCTTGGATTGGTTACTAATTGTGCCTTTTCATGGATAATGAGATGAATTATGATTAATGACTATTTTGTGGGATTTATACTTAGCACCGAGAGGATATTGAGATGGAAGCTCTACCATTAGTAGAGGTCGGGTTTCTAGTAGCAATCTCCCTATCCCATAACTATGTGTCACCAGAGGTTTGTCTTAGATTTACATTAGTTAGTGGATCCACTTTAGCTCAAGTGTATGGTTCTTACCTTGGCAAGTAAGGACATCTCTTTTCAGTGTGGGATAGACACTGAATTTCATGTTGTAGCTCACATGGTCTATATTGGTTAATGGTAAACTTCCCACAATAATGAACTAAGGTTAGTTTCTAAAGTATGTCATAACGGTGTTAAAGATGTTTAGTTTGCATTGACCATGATTATGACTTATATTTTCTAACATGTATTTTATGATTTAGCTTGGTCATTGCATGTCATGTAAAGTCCTTTTAGCATGATTTCATAATTCTTATGCATTGTTATCATACTTAGTACCTTCTATGTACCAATTCATACTTGTGCCTATATTGTTTCACTTATGTAGAGTCCGACGCTCCTACTTCCCATACTCATGACTAGTTGATCCTTTTGGGATTTTGAAGATTCATGAGTCCTCATGATTCGAGGGTTGATATTCTTTTATTCCTTTTATGTCATTTCCATTTTCAAACTTTGTATGTGATGTATAGGTTACGTCCCAATCACTTTAGTTATGATGTACTAGATGACTTTGAGACTTATGTTAGACTTCCGCTTGTCAAACTCTTTTGATGTATAATGCTATCTTTTAAAGTTTTTACTTCTATTATCTTGTATGATGTATGCTAAGTGAATAGTGTAGGGGCTCTTGGGGTTCTATATGCCATGTTATGTCTACGGTATACTTTGGGTTGTGACAATCTTAGAGCACTGTAGTGGTGCTACTGGCACGTATACAACACATTCACAAAATTCATAGATGAGAAATATTTGGTTCAAGACCAAACACTATGTGACGGAGAGTATTTATTATAATGAGTCGGTCTGAGATAAATAAGTAATGTTGCATGCAAGGCAACATGATCCCAAATGATAGTGGGCTACTTTGTTTACATAAGTAGCGGTCTTGCTATCACTTTTAGGTGCTTAATAAAGGGAAAAAGGGTAAAAAAATACCCCTCAACTTTAGTTTATTAGTTGACTATACCCTTATCGTTAAAACAAAGTCATTCATACCCCCGCTGTTACTCATTTCACCATTTATACCCCTCAATTAACGAAAATCCCCAAATCAACAAAAATTGACCCGATTTCTTAAAAAACGACCCATTCCCCATTTTAAACCCATGCCTCGACCCCTCTAAGAACCTAACCCAAAAACATTTAACTCATTTTCCTTACCCTTCAGCCACCGTTTCTACAATTTTTTTTATTCTTCCTTTTAAAAAAAAATTCTCCAAATTTTAGAGTCAGCTAGCTCAAAAAGTGAAACATCACCATCGCTGCCTCTTCTCATGACTGCAAAAAGCAGAAATCTTTGTGAGAAGCACATAAACCTACCTCGCCAGTTCCCTTACAAACTTAAATACTAACAATAGTGAATAAAGATAGTTATACTAAAATGATGGGAAAAAAATAGTGTGTTGATGTGTGTGCGCTAAAAGGAATCAGAGAGTTTGGAGAAGAAAATTAGAGGGGAGGATGGGGGTGTGCAAATGTTTCTGCAAATGGGTAGGGTATTTGGGGAAGACAATACAGGGGGTGGGGGTTGTGAATTTTCTTTTATTGATTTAATTTTTTTGGTTGCAATTATTTGGGTAAAGTCCATATGTCATTGATTCTCTCCAATTGTCTGCTTCTAGGTCCGGCGACGACGGTTAGCTTAGGAAATGGCCATGGCCGACCGACTCTCCATTTTTCTCTTTCCTCCATTAATAGAGCCATCATACTCACCTAAATGTGCTCAGATCTGATCGATTTTTGTGCTACTCGACAATTTGTTTGAAGGCACGTCACGCCACATCTCCTTCTCTTCCCTGTTAATGTTAAATCCGATCAACAAAATCATTGTTCTAACAAAACTTTATTTTTTCTGATAAAATTTATTGACCGGTTGTTTTCATTTTATTTTCTCCTATCATGTAGTATTTCGTGGTTGCTGTATTGTTGATAAAGAAAAAATAAAGTTCAAATGAAGAACAAATGAAGAATCATGGCAGAATTTAAGGAAACACAATTGCAGAATTATCATGACAATAGCTCCAAAAGATTTTTTTTTAAAAAAATGGGTATAGAAAATGGGTTAAATTATTTTGGATTAAGATAGATAGATGGGTCGGGTATGAATCTTAAATTGGAATGAGTCATTTTTGAGAAATCGGGTCAGTTTTGGTTGATTTGGGATTTTCGTCAATTGAAGGGTATAAATGGTGAAATTAGTAACAGTGAGGGTATGCATAACTTTGTTTTAATGATAGGGGGTTATTCAACGAATAAACTAAAGTTGAGGGGTATTTTTGACCCTTTTCCCCTTAATAAATGACTTAACAAGACTATTTTGAGTATGAACATAAGCTACAGGATATTCAACTTTTATGCCAACTGATAAACAATAATCATCAACAGCTTGTGATGTAAATTCCCAAGATTATCAAGGTGAATTTACTTAATGGGATAATCTTAAAATTGTGCTCTTAATCATATTATTTGTGTCAATAACTTTGCAAACACCAGGTTGTAAGACGATAGGAGGCACATATGAGACTGTCTTGAAGATGCATCGATTAGGATCCTAAATTTCTAAACAATCCACTAGATGGGTGAATAGGTCCACATATATCCCTATGTATACGTTCTAAAAATTTTGGGGGATTCAATATTAACCTTCATTGGTGATGGTCAAGTAATCAATTTACCTGACAACAAGCAACACATAAAAATTCATCACTTGTAATGTCTCATTTCTAGTGAAACTCCTTTTAATTGTTAAATGAACATTTTACCCTTCCCCTTAGTGTTTTCACGCTGAATGTATGTCACGGGAATGGTTAGCGTGGTCGATGATGAGACCATGAATGATTTTAGTGATTTTGATCTTTTTGAGTTGAATTATATTGATATAATTGACTTTGATAAGTATTTAGAGATTCGAGGGTTGAATTGAGATTTCGTCATTTCTGTTGCATCTGGAACGTCAAGTTTTAGCCAGAAAGGTGGTTAGTCAGGTTTCTAGGCCTTGGGTTGAGTTTCAGACATTTGGGTGATAAGTTGAGTTTTAAGCCTAAAGAGTGGTTCATGGGGGTAATTCTATCATTTGACCTTTTTTTAAAAATTCAACGATTCCATTGAGTCTGAAATGTTGAATTTAGAGGGTTAGCATGTTTAGTTTATTTTTATCAGACTCCGAACAATTTCTAAAACATTTTTCTTAAGTTTGAGCGGCTGGTTCCTGGTTCCTGGTGTAGGTCATTTTGAACTTCGCAATCATGGACCATATGCTCACGATCGTGTTATGTCTTCTCTATGGATTTCACAATTGTGACCCTTATACTGTGTTCGCGATGATTCCCTCCCTTAGCCTTTGCGATCATGATGTGAACCTCTGTGTCCTTCGCAATTGCGAGAATTAGTGGCTCGCAATAATCATTTTTCACCTAGATAGAACCTAAATTTGAGATTTTTCCCATTTATCTCATTTCCTCTATTTTCACTCAATTTGAGCTTAGGAGAGGCAATTCTTGGAAGTTTTTCTTGGTGAAATTCGTGTGGGTAAGTTCCTCTATCAACTCCTTATCATTTTTTTCAATTTTTATCATCTGAAACACTTTTTAAATCTTTATTTTAATGTGGGTTTTGAGGTTTTTTTTCCTATGTTGGAAAATTGATATTTTCATGAATATGAGCTTGGTTCTTGATTGATTTTAATGGGTTTTTCGACCCCAAGTTCCTCTTTAATTGTAGACTGTGTTTTTCAAATAAAAATCTGATTTTACCCTCCTAAAGTTTGAAGTGATTTTTAGATTATCTTACCTTCGATTCCTAATTTTGTCATTATGGGTATCATTGGACTGTTTTTGATGAACTCATTCTATTCTTGATAGTTGGGGATCATTTCGGTGATCATTTGGTAGATAGAGTTGATTAGGTGAAGTTTCAGCCTCCAAGATAGGTTTGGCTCTCCCTCTTTTGGACTAAGAAGAATAGGTAATCTTTCTTAAGAAGTCAACTGTGAAATGAGTTGGAGTATGAATTTTAGATGTCAGTAAGTGTTGACTTTCTTGTTTAGCTCGTGTGAGGCCTATTTGTGATGCTTAGCCTATGAAGAGGCCTCATGTGATACCTTTATAATTATTGTTGAAAACTTGTGATATTTGAGAAATTCCTCGAGTAAGGGGTATTATATCCTTTTTTTATATTTGATATTAAGATGCCCGAGTTAGGGGCTTGAATTGATATTTGATCATCTTAAAATGAAAGAAATGTTTTCTAAATGATAAAGACTGAATTCAAATGGTTTCTTCTACTGTCCCTATCATATGAGGATATGTTCATGACTTTTTGAGTTTGGGAACTTTATGCTATTTAAATTCTTGATAATTGATTATGCCTTGTGTTGTATGTGTTGTGATACATTCATCCTCATTCAGCGTATCATGTTTCACGGATATATGAGGAAGTGGAGAAATACTATTTTTTAGAAAGAAAATGAGACACCTTACATTTATCCTTGACCACGACCTATGTGGCAAGTTGATGAGATATAGAGATTTAGAGATTGGTATATGGACTATGAGTATCCTATGGATCTTTTTATGGAAGCTAAAGCTTGACGAGATGTATACAATAGGTTGTGCGACAACCTTGATTCCACCACATCATCTCATTACATTACATTGGTCAGCTGTGTCGTATTGTGTAATTGCTTATCTATTGATATGAGTATTATCTGTAGCCTTATATGTGTACCTTATTCACATCGTTACTATATAGATTGGTAGTACCGACGTTGGAATAAGAATTTTATGTATGTAGGTTGGAAGCATTTCATAGTTTTAGATGTGGATTGTACTCACCCCTACTTCTGTTATCTTATTGATATAGATTCTAGTCAGGATGATCTTCGTAACGGTTGATAGGGTCTAGCGATTTCTTCACATTTGGAGTTGCGGTGAGATCCTTCTTTTTAGATCACCATTGGTCTCCATCTATCATTTATAGTCTTTAATTTCTTTTCAAAAACTTGAGATATATTCTAGATTCTAGAAATGTATTAGATACTTTTTATGCTTATGACACCAGGTTTTAGGAATTTCTTTGTTGTTTTTCTTTCTCTTTGATTGTTGCTTGACTTCCCTTTAGAATACTTGTATGTGTTATTTCATTCATCTTACACACTATTTGTGGTTCTCGGGAGTGTGTACCATCATGACCTCAATTTTTAGATCGTGATAAATTGGTATCAGAGCGCTAGGTTCACCAATTTCATTAGTTAAAGAACAGGGTGTCTAGTAGAGTCTAGTGGATCGGTATGTAGACGTCTGTACTTATCTTCGAGAGGATACATGATACCTAGTAGGAGAAATTCCTTTTGTGCGAATTATTCATACCAACTGTTGCATACCTCTAATCTATTCTCTTTACGCATATGGCGAGGACTAGACCCAGCACCTCAGAGGGCGAGGTCATACTTGCTGCCCGAGCTCCACTCTATGGGTCAAGTAGGGGACATAGTGGATTTAGGGGTCGTGGCCGAGCGAAAGAGGCAACACTTGCTCGAGGATTATCTAGAGAGGCTTCACCTAAGTCTATATATGAGCATGATGATGTTATTAAGTAGTAGACTGAGGAGAGAGGCCCTAGCCCAACATCCTTTGGTTCCTGACAGAACTTTGATGCTTCAGGAGTTCATCGTTAGGTTATTGGCTAGACTGGATAGTGCCCCTCTTGTGGTATTCTTTTGGCTACTGCAAGTTCTCCTATTACAGTTAGTGCTACACCGCTAGTTCATGGGCATAATGTGGGATTTCATACTCTTAATTCCTCTTCAATACCTTCTATGGCACCTTCGAGATTTGTAGCTCCACGTGTTTCTGCTAGTGCAGCCATGTCAAATGCCAAGCAGAAGAGCTTTGAGAGATTTGTTAGATTGGTACCTCCTAGGTTTGACGGTATAACTAAAGAGAGAAGGCTTATGACTTCTTGATTGAGTGCGAAGACAAATCAGCCTAGGTATCATAAAGGCACATGGGGGGGGGGTGTCTTACATCTCTCATCAGTTTTATAGAGTGGTCAAAAGAGTGGTACAAATTAGTTCTTAGTTGTAGGCCTGTTGCCTCTTCTTTTTTGGGTTGGGAGCAGTTTACTAAGGTGTTCATTAAGTAGTTTGTGCCATATTGCCTTCGTGATCAGCGCAGGGATAAGTTCAGTAGATTAGAGCAGGGCTCCTTTTAAGTTTCTGAGTATGAGGCTCATTTTCATGAGTTGTCCCATTATTCCATGTCAAGTATCCTACAGAGTTAGACCAGATCCATAAGTTAGTAAAGGGATTCACAGGTTTTGTTCAAGAGATCACAACCTCTCTTGCATTAATAGGTGGTACATTCCAGAAGTATTATTGATCATGCCAGGATGATTGAGAGTACTCGACATGCTAGATAGGGTAGTGGCACCAAGACGTTTCATCGCTAAGTTAGTTCAGCAGTCATTCATCCAGAGGTAGAGATTTTTTGTACTAGGGCACACAAAGTTATCAGGGCAGACCAATACAGACCACTATTAACAGTACATATGGTGTTGGTAACCTGAGCCTAGTTAGATTGGTCAGGGTACGCATAGTAGATCTTCAAGTCAGGGAGGGCATACAAGCTCTTCTAGTTACTCTCAACGGGGTTCAGATCCTTATGGTTGTTTGGTTTGTGAGGAGTTTGGATATAAGGCAAATGTTTCTCCTAGACGTGCTGATTTTATTTTCTAGTCAGGATCACAGGCTACTCGTTCTACGCCAACTTCAGTGGCATGAGGTACTTCAAAAGGTGCTAGAGGTGGTACCAAGGGTGGAGCTCAGAGAGCTTGAAGTAGTGCTCGTGGTGGCTCTCAGGCTAGTGGTAATCATAGATAGTTCTATGTTATATCAGGTTTATCCAAGGCAGAGGCTTGCATGTAATAATCACATGTACTATCTCAGTCTATCATCGCTCTACTACAATATTATTTGATCCTCAGTCGACCTACTCTGATGTTTCTACTTTTTTTAATTACGGGTGATCATGTGTGTAAGTCCCTTGTCGTGCCTATTAGTATCTTTACCCCGGTAGGCGATTCCTTAGTGGTGGATTCGGTGTACCGGGGGTGTGTAGTGACATTTTCTGATAGTGAGAGTTTGGAAGACTTGATTTTACTTGATATGCTTTGATATAATATTGGTTATGGATTAGTTATCTCCCTATCATGGGGTCCTTGACTTTTAATCTAAGACTGTGGCCTTCGCTTACCCTGGTTTACCTAGTGTAGAAGGGTGCTCCGAGTTCTTATCTGAAGGGAGTGATATCTCTTCTTCATGCCCGTCGTATTATAGAGAAGTTTTGTTTATCTTATTTGGCTTATAATCGTGATCTTACCAGGGATTCATCCCTTTAAAAGACCACGACAGTGGTAAGAGACATCATGGATGTGTTTTCTACCGACTTACTGGTGTCCCTCTAGAACATGACAACAATTTTGTGATTGATTTGGAGCCGACCACTATGCCCATTTCCATCTCTCCTTACTAGATTGCCTCAACGGAGTTGAAGAAATTAAAAGGTCAATTGGAAGTTTGATTGCAAAAAGGATTTATTCGATCTAGTGTTTCACCATGGGTGCACCAGTCTTATTTGTGAAGAATAAGGATGGTAGTCTGAATATGTGTATTGATTATCAATAGTTGAACAAGGCTACAATGAAGAATAACTATCATTTTCCCTGCATCAATGATTTGTTTGATCAACTTAAGGGTACGTCAATGTTCTCTAACTTGAGGTCGGGCTACCATCAATTTAGAGTTTAGGACTCTGATATCCCAAAGACTACTTTTAGGACTCGTTATGGGTATTATGAGTTTGTAGTCATGTCTTTTGGACTGACTAATGCCTTGACCACTTTTATGAAGTTGATGAACTGGGTATTTCGGCCTTATTTGGATTCCTTTGTTATTGTGTTTATTGTTAATATCTTGGTTCATTCCAAGAATAGGGCCGATAATATTCCTCACTTGTGGACAGTACTTCAGAGATTGAGAGAGGAGAATTTGTATGCAAAATTCTCAAACTGCAAATTTTGGCTCGAATACATGACTTTATTGGGTTATGTTGTGACCAAAGAAGGTATTATGGTTGATCTAGCCAAGGTTGCGGCAGTTCGTGATTGGGCGATACCTACTTCCTTTACCAAGATTTAGAGTTTCATCCAGTTAGCGGGTTATTATCGTTAATTCATTCAGAGTTTCTCTTTGATAGTGGCTCTATTGACTAAGTAGACTCAGAAGACTAGTATTTCAGTAAACTGATGAGTGCAAGGCCATATTTCAAAAGCTTAAGTAGTTATTGACCTTAGCACCTACCTTAGCATTACCCGAAAAGGGTGTGTCATTTATGGTATTCTGTGATGCTTCAAGTGTTGGTCTAGTTATTGTATGGATGCAAAAGGGGAAATTCATAACCTATGTTTCTAGACAGTTGAAGGTGCATGAGAAGAACTTCCCTACTCATGACTTAGCGTTAGAGGCAGTGGTCTTCGTCTTGAAGTTATGGAGGTATTATCTCTATTGTGTGCATTATAAAGTTTTTACTGACCATTGTAGCCCTAAGTACCTCTTTTCTCAGCCAAATTTGAACATGAGGCAAAGTAGATGGTTGGAATTGTTGAAGGAATACGAAACTACCATTCTTTATCATCCAGGCAAGGTAAATGTGGTAGCAGATGCTTTGAGTTAGAGGCACGTAGTATGGGTAGCTTTGCTTTTCTTAAGGTAGAGGAGAGACCTTTGGCTTTAGAGGTTCAGTCGTTGGCTAGACAGTTGATTTGACTCGATATTTTTGTACATCGCCGTGTTTTAGCCTTTGTTGAGGCTAGGTCTACTTTGATGGATTAGATTCGTGCACGCCAGTTTGAGGATGCCAAGTTAGAATGATACATGACAAAGTGTTGAAAGGTGAATCTAAGTTGGCATCTCTTCAACTAGATGGATTTTTGAGTACTTGTGGTCGTATTTATGTTCCTAGAGTTGGTGGTTTGGTGCATAAGATATTGGAGGAGGCTTATTGTTCTAAATACTCTATTCACCCGGGGGCAACAAAAATGTATCATGATCTGAAGAAATATTATTGGTGGTGTGGTTTGAAAAGACACATTGTGGAATTTGTGGCCAAGTGTTTGAACTGTCAACAAGTGAAGTATGAGCATCGAAAATTGGGTGTGGTTCGATGCAAATGATGCCCATCCTTGAGTGGAAGTAGGAGCGCATTATTATAGTATTTGTAACTGGATTACCCTTGACTTTGGGTAAGTATGACTCTGTTTGGGTGATTATGGACCGATTTACCAAGTCGACTCATTTCATTCTAGTGAAGACTAGCAATAATGTGGAGTAGTTTGCTAGGATCTATATTCGTGAGATTGTGCATTTTCATGGAGTGCCCGTTTCTATTATGTCTGCTAGAGGTGTGCAATTCATCTCTCATTTCTGGAGTTATATTTAGGAGCAGATGGAGACCAAGCTTGAGTTGAGTACCGTTTTCCATCCTCAGACCGATGGTTAGTCTGAGTGGACTATTCAGGTGCTTGAAGATATGCTTCAGGCTTGTGTCATACATTTTGGTGGTCATTGGGACCAATCCCTACCTCTTGTAGAATTTGCTCATAACAATAATTAGCATTCCAACATTCAGATGGCACCGTTTAAGGCTTTGTATGAGAAAAGGTGTAAATATTTCGATTCATTTGGAGTACGACCTTGGGGTACAGATTTGTTGAGAGACTCCATTGATAGAGTGAAGTTGATTCAACAACGTCTTGTGACCGCACAAAGTAGGCAAAAGAGCTCTGAAAATAGGCATGTCCGAGATGTGTCCTTTGCCATTGGTTAGCGGGTTTTGCTTAAGGTGTCATCCACCAATGGTGTGATAAGGTTTGGAAAGAATGGAAAGCTTAGTCCGTAGTTCATTGGACCTTTTGAGATTTTGGAGAAGTGTAGAGAGGTAGCCTACATGTTGGCTTCGCCTCTGAGCCTTTCAGTGGTCCACCCCGTATTATATATCTCGTTGCTTAATGTTATGCCGTATTTTACTATCTTTAGAAAAATCACTTTTTGAAATGTTCTAAGTATAAAACGTTATAGTAAAAATACTTAGAAAAGAGTCGTTACTTAATTTTTTTAAGAAATTAAGAAAACTTAATTTAAAAAAGACTCTAAAAGATTAAATCTTTATAAATTTAGAAAAAATGGATAAGAGGTTCTTATTTACGCTTTAAGAAGATTTGTAAGGCATTTGAAGTGCCCGCTAACATGCGGTTATCCTACAACTTGACTAAAAATAATTTTTTTGACTATCTCTTAGAGAGGTATTTAACATAAAATAAAAATATATTTATATAATAATTTACAATATTAACTTGAAACAATAGTTAAACAAAAGTTAATTTTTTTATTTTTAAGAAAAGGGGACCTTAATTGAAGTATTTGAATTAAATTTGCAAATGATTCGAATTTTAACAAAAACCGTATTAATTAAAAGTTCTTTGAATCATTTTAAAGATAACATAATTTAAACCAATTTAGTCAATAAAGAAAGAAATCATTTTAAACTAATTAAAGACAAGTGAAAGTTTTGACTAAAAATATTTAAGTATGTAAAGAGTAAAGAGTTGATGAAATAAAATTTATTAAAGTAAAACAACACAAAGAAAATAATTCATTGGGGAATTCAATTAAGTAAAGTAATAATTTCTAAGCTACGGTTAAATAAAAACACACAAAAATCACAATTAAATAATTTATGAGTAAGGGAGAGAAAAAAGAATTTGGGCCTTTCTTGGACCTGCTGCAGCTGATTGGGCTTCAGCCTTGTTTCTGCCCTTTGAAATCATGTGTATACACCAAGTGTATACTGCTGTATACGGGTCACGTCTTAGCCTATTTTCCTGTATATTGAACCGTATATCAACTGTATACAGTCCACTTCAACGCTTCCAACCTGTATTTTCGTTTGTTGCCACCTATTTGCTGCACTAAACCCGTATATCAGCGTATACTTCTGTATACAACATGTATACAATCCATTTTAGGCTTTCCAAGAGCCTACAATTCAGCTTCCCTTGTACCACATATCAGCTTTCATCTTTGGTCAATGACCAGGGGCTGACTCGAGGGAGATTCAACTCAAAGAAATGCAAGAGGGGAGTCCAAAAGGGACTCGGGTTGGTGCACATACAAAGGAAATGGAATCAACATTAGCCAAGTCGTATGGAATTATTCTATCACAGTTCAAGGAGTAAACTATACAAGAAAACCTTTTATTAAATGTTTTTAAACATAGTTCAACAAGAGTTTCTTAACACAGAGACAAACAAAATAAAATTTAGCTTCAAATAAAATAGTTTTGCGGCATGTAAGTGTGCAAGTAAAGAGGACACATATTTCATTAGCTCAAACCACTATGCGATAATCAGATAATAAGCTGTAAAGTAGCATCATACAACATTCACTAGACTAATTATAACAAAGCACAGTTAAATCACAAGAAGAGAAAAGTGAACCTATTTAGTCTAAAAGTGATGGATCAAACTGATGCGAGTGTTTACACGCCAACATTTAAGGAAAACACTACATAAAGTATTTGTTTAAAGAGGAGGAATCACAATAAACACAAAGTTAATTAAAGTCAAGGCATTCTATAACTTAAGACAAATAGAGATTAACTACTATATCAATTATTTAAAGCTAACATTCTGTAACTTAAGGCAGAAAAGAAAGATTAAAACATTATTTAATATGATAAAGGAGCAAAGGAAAAATGCTAACTTATACAAACATTTGTACCCTATAATAATCCAATAACTCCGAATATGCACAAGTTGTAATAATAATTATAAGAAAAATAATCCAATTACTCCGAATATGCACGTTCTTTTGTGGTCAGCTAAACATGGAGACACATTTTGAATAGCATGTGCCAGAGAAATCATTTGAGGAAGGCATGCTCTCTTAGTGATGAACTAAGCAATTATTACAAAACTAATGCAAAGAGATTCTACCAGTTATCAAGAATACTCCAAAAGAAAGATTTTAACAGTAATTCAAAGAACAAAATCACTTCATACGAATCTTTCAAATGTCCGGCTACTTCAACCATATCGTGTTAATTATTAGTTCGAAACTCCTATGCCTAAACGAAAATGATTCCAACCAGCAGCAAATAAAATGAAAGACTTGATTTTGAAAACAGAGTAAAACAATGACAAAATGAATTCCACAAGGGTTCAAAGTAAGAAGATTTCAGATGAGAAACAACAAAACACACAACTAATCATGTTAGCCATAAAATAAACTCGAACAAAGAAAAGAGAAGCAACAAAACTTGAATTAATCAGTTTGTTAACCCATTTTTTAAATCAAATTTAAATAAAGAAGCTTTAACACAGATTCCAACCATAAGAGCTACTAATGTACCGATTCAGATACTTAATCCAAGCAAGCAGGGGTAAAAGACAAGGGCCAGGATGCAACAACTACAGTATCTCGAGATGAACTTGAAGCACACACAACATGGCAACAATATGAGATAATATTTTTTAAACAGGTACGAGCAATAAACAAGCACCACATAAATAAGGTAAAACGATATTATTGGAAAAAGAAAACTACGGCTAAATTCGACCAAAAAAAAACATATTATCTCGGAAGTAAATTAAGATTAGAACAGAATTTTACCTTTTCGAGGGTAGCGAGACTAGGACAACGAGCTTGACTGTGAAGCTTTTACACCACTGTGACCTTAACTTGAGCTAGAAGCGAATCAATAAAAAATAACTCTCGGTTTTTCGTCCTCTCGATTAAAAAAATAAACTTCTATTTTTTAGAATATAAAAATCTCTTGTCTCCAACTTCTCCCCTCTCCACTCTTAATACTTGTCCATTTATCCAAACTTCTCTTAATCCTCCCCCCTTTAAACATAGTGAATAAGAGACTTTATAGAGAATTGAAATCAATTTTGGAGGAGGGGGGGGGGGGAATTGATTGAGGATTCAAAATAAATTCGAATTTGAAATTTGAATTTCTTTGCTCTTTGGAAATAATGGAAGAGATTGAAAATCCCTCAAAAAGGGGAAAAGGGGACAACAATGTGATCGATCTAGGCCACTAGGATAAGGGTTTTGCAGGGTAGTTGGGCGAGATTTCCAGGTTTTCAGCGCAATTTGCTCGCTGTTTCTCGTGTGGAGAAGAAGAACGATGGGGAGGTCGGATTTGATGCATTGTATTGTTGATTGTTGTTGTATTGGAAAGGGTTTGTGCCGAGTAATCTGGAAATTGGAATTGGAATGAGAATATGTTGGTTTGGGCTGCTAGGTTGGAGAGTGTTGGGCTGCAAAATGGCCCAAATCTAGTCTCAAAATTAAGTTAAGTTGGAGGTCAAAGATGGATTAGAACTTGGAATTTAAGAAATAACCAAATTGAGTTTAATTAAGAGAGTTTGACTAAAATTTAAACAAGACGAATTAATGTTAATTAATTAACAAGCTTCTTAATCTTAACGAAATAAAATAATTAATTTAATTGTAAACTAATTAACTCAAAAATAAAAACTATAAATTAGCTAAACTAATTAACCAAATATTTAAGTAAATCTAAAATCTTTTTGAGACAAATTTCAAATATTAATATAATAAATATATAAAAAATTATATATAATATATAAATTATTTTTATTTTTTTAAAATTATAAAACTGACAAAATTACTTAAAATGACTTGAAAAGTATTTAAAATGTTAGAAAGTCAATTATTTCAAATCGTTTCGAATTTAAGAAGCTCGATGATTAATTTATATTGTGGAGGTCCAAAATTGGGTGTCAACACTTAAGCGATACCGTCATGATGACTCTCATATGATTCAGTTGCTTTGGGCTTGAATTTGTCATTTGAGGATTAGCAGATTACTGTCTTGGATAGAAAAACTAGAAAGTTGAGATCCCAGCATATTGACTCACTGAAGGTGTAGTGGAGACATCGACTTATTGAGGAGGCATTATGGGAGGTGGAGTATGACATACGTCGTACATACCCTCAGCTTTTAACCCCTTCAGATACCTTATTCTCCTTTCCATCGGAGGACGAACACATGTTTTAGTGGTGGATAATGTAATGTCTCATTTCTTGTGTAACTTCTTTTAATTGTGAAATGACTATGATCCCCTTTCTCTTAGTGTTTTCATGCTTATTTTGTGTTGCTTGAATGGTTAGCTTGTTCCCCGATGCTATCGGGAGTGATTTAATCCTTCTGAGTTAAATTAATATAGTTAACTTTGGTCAACATTTAGAGATTCGAGCATTCGATGGAGATTTTGTTGGTTTCATTGCGTTTGCAACGTTAAGTTTGAGCTAGTAAGGTAGTCGGTCAGGTTTCTGAGGCCTTGAGTTAAGTTTTGGGAGTTCACACGAAAAGTTGAATTTTAAGCCTAAAGAGTGATCCGGCAGGGTAATTCCATCATTTGACCTTTTCTCGAAAATCTGACGATTTCATTGTGTCAGGAATGTCAAATTTAGTGGTAGCTTGTCTAGTTCATTTTTATCGTACCCCTAACGATTCTAGAGGGTCCATTCGGGGACCATTTACTTTAGTTTGAGCTGTTGGTTGTTGGTTTCTGGTGCAAGTCATTTTGACCTTTGCGATCGAAGCCCGTAGGATTGAGATCACGATAGTTCTTCTCTGTGGCCTTTGCGATTGCGACCCTTAGGCTTGCGTTCGTGATGAGCCCCTCCCTTAGCCTTTATCATCACGGATAATGGTCTCGCGATTGTGATGTGAAGCCTCCGTGTCCTTGGCGATCGCGAGAGTAAGGGGCTCACGATCGCGATAACCATTTTTAACATGGATAGAACCTAAATTTGGGATTTCCCATTTCCTCCATTTTCACTCGGTTTGAGCTTAGGAGAGGCGATTCTTGGAAGTTTTTCTTGGTGAAATTCGTGTGGGTAAGTTCCTTTTTCAAATCCTTATCGTTTCCTTCAATTATAATCATCTGAAACACCTTTTAAATCTTGATTTAAATGTGGATTTGGGGGGTTTTTCCCCTAAGTTGGAAAATTGGTATTTCCATGAATAGGAACTCGTTTCTTGATTGATTTTAATGGGTTTTACAACCACGAGTTCCTCTTTGATTGTAGATTGTGTTTTTCAAATAAAATTTGATTTTACCCTCCCAATTTCCAATGTGATTTTTGGACTATTTTACCCCCGATTCCTAATCTTGTCATTATGGGTATCATTGGACTCCTTTTGATAAACCATTTCCATACTTTATAGTTGGGGATCATTTCGATGATCGTTTGTAAAAGGAGTGCTCCGATGAATTTTAGAGGTTGGTAAGTGTTGACTTTCTTGTTTAGCCTCTGTGATGCTTAACCTGTGTGGAGGCCTCATGTGATACCTTAATTGTTATTGTTGAAAACTTGTGATATTTGAGAAATTGCCTGAGTGAGGGGTTGTGTGGCCTAGTTTTATATTTGACACTGAGATGCCTGAGTTATGGGCTTGAATTGATATTTGATCATCTTAAAATGAAAGAAATGTTTTCTAAATGGTAAATGCTGATTTCAAATGGTTTCTTATACTATCACTATTACTATCACTGGAGGACGTGTTCATGACTGATTAAGTTTGATGACTTTATGCGATTTAAATTCTTGATTAATTGATTATGCCTTGTGTTGTATGTGTTCTGATGCATTAATACTTATTCATCATATCATGGTTCACAGGTATATAAGGAAGTGGAGAAATACTATTTTTGAGAAAGAAAATGAGACACCTTACATTTATTCTTGACCATGAGCTAGGTGGCAAGTTAATGAGAAATTGAGATTTCGAGATTGGTATATAAACTACGAGTCCCCCATGGGTCCTTTTCTGGAAGCTAAAGCTCGGTGAGGTGTATACAATAAGTTGTGCAACAACCTTGATTCCACCACATCATCTCATAGTATTACATTGGCCAGACCTGTCATGTTGTGTAACTTTCTAATCTATTGATATGAGTATTATTTTTAGCCTTATGTGTTTACCTTATTTGTATCGTTACTATATAAATTGACAGTACTGATGTCGGAGTGAGACTTTTTTGTATACAGGAGAAAACATCTCATGGTTTATTTCTTGAGTCTAATTAGTTGTTTATACTCAGTCTGTCTAACCAATAGAGTAAATGTGGATTGTACTCAGAGTGATCTTCATAATGGCTGATCGGATCTAGTAATTTCTTCCTATTTAGAGTTGTGGTGAGATTCTGCTTTTTGGATCTCCATTGGTCTCCATTTATCAATTACCATTTTTAATTTCTTTTCGAAGATTTGAGGTGTATTTCAAATTCTATAAACGTATTAGATGCTCTTTATGCGTATGATACCAGGCTTAGGGAATTTCTTTATTGTTTTTCTTTTTTCTTCGATTTGTACTTGGCTTCCTTTTGGAAATCTCGTATGTGTTATTTCATTTGGCTTACACATAATTTTGGGTTCTCAGGATGTGTACCATCATGACCTTAGTTTTTTGGATCGTAACAAATTGGTATCAGAGCACTAGGTTCACCAGTTTCATAAGTTAAAAAGTAGGGTGTCTAGTTGAGTCTTTCAGATCAGTACATATATGTATGTACTTATATTTGAAAGGCTACAAGATACCTTGTAGGAGAAATTCCTTTCCTTTGAATCATTTCATGTGAATTATTCATACCTTGTGTTGCATATCTCTAATCTATTCTCTTTGTGCAAATGGCAAGAACTAGAGCTAGTACCTGTGAGAGCGAGGTCATACCTGTTTCCCAAACCCCAGTCTGTGGGTGAGGAAGGGGACATTGTGGAGTCAGGGGTCATGGCCGAGCAAAAGGGGCAACACTTGCTCCAGGGCGAGCTATGAAGGCATAGCTTGAGCCCATATACGAGTATAATGATATTATTGAGCAGCAGGTTGAGGAGAGAGGACCAACCCAACTCTTTTGGTTCTCGACATCCCTCCGATCCTTTAGGAGTTGATCATTAGGTTATTGGCTAGACTCGATAGTACCCCTCCTTCTGGTATTCATTCGGGTACTACAGGTTCTCCTATTATAGTTGGCGCTACACCACCAGTTCAAGGGCCTTGTGTGGGATTTTAGACTTCCGGTTCCTCTTCAGTACTTTCTATGACACCTTCGAGATTTGTAGCTCCACTTGTTTCTGCTAGTGCAACCATGTAGGTTGTCGAGCAGAAGAGCTTTGAGAGATTTGTTAATTAGCGCCTCCCAGGTTTGACGGTACAACTGGAGAGAAGGCTTATGACTTCTTGATTGAGTTCTAGGATAGGTTGCTCAACTTGGGTATCTTAGAGGCACATGGGGTGTCCTACATCTCTTATAAGTTTTCTGGAGTGGTGGAGATAAGTTCTTGCTCGTAGGCTTGTTGGTTCTCCTATTGTGGGCTGGGAGTAGCTTACTGAGGTGTTCCCTGAGTAGTTTGTGCGATATTGCCTTTGTGATCAGTGCAAGGACGAGTTTGATGGATTGGATCGGGGATTCTTATCTGTTTCTAAGTACGAGACTCATTTTTATGAGTTGTCTCATTATGACATTTCGAGTATCCCTACAGAGTTTGAGCGAATCTGTTAGTTGGTAAAGGGGTTCATCGATTATTTTCTAGAGGCCACAACCTCTCTTGTGTTATCAAGTGGTACATTCTAGAGTATTATTGATTATGACAGGATGATTGAGAGTATTCAACATGCTAGACAGGGTAGCAGCACCAAGAGGTCTCAGGGTCAGTTCAGCGGTCATTCATCCAGAGGTAGAGATTTTTTGGGCCAGGGCACACAGGGTTATTAGGGTAGACTAGTACATGCCGTTATTTAGAGTAAAAATGATGTTGGTGGACCTGGCCTAGTGAGACCGTTACGCATAGTGGATCTTCAGGTCAGGTAAGGTGCACATACTCTTCTAGTTACTCTCATCGGGGTTCAGGTCCTCGTGGTTATTTTGTTTGCGAGGAGTTTGGACGTATGACAAAGGATTGCATAGACGTGCTCCTTCAATTGTCAAGTTAATATCACATGTTAGTTGTTCTACGCTAGCTCCAATGGAACGAGTACTCCACATGGTGTTAGATGTGGTATGTGCTCATAGTGGCTCTCATGCAAGTGGTGATCCTATAAAGTTCTATGTTATACCAAGTAGATCCAAGGCAAAGGCCTCAAATGTAGTGATCACATATACCGTCACAGTCTATTATCACTCTACTACAATATTATTTGATCAGGGGTCGACCTATTCTTATGTGTCTTATTATTTTGTTGTGGGTACTGATCATGTATATGAGTACCTTGTTGTGCCTATTAGTGTTTCTACCCCGGTAGATGATTCCTTAATGGTGGATCGAGTACCGGGGGTGTGTAGTGACATTTTCTGATATACTTGATTTTGATGTTATATTGGGTATGGATTGGTTATCTACCTATCATGTAGTCCTTGATTATTATGCTAAAAGTGTGACCTTATCTTACCTCGGTTTACCTCGATTGGTATGGAAGGGTGCTCCAAGTTTGTATTAGAAGGGAGTGATGTCTTTTCTTCATGTCCGTCATATGATGAAGAAAGATTGTTTATCTTATTTTTACTATATTCATAATCTTACCATAGATTCATCCCTTTTAGAGACCACGAGAGTGGTGAGTGAGTTCATGGATGCTGTTTCTATCGAATCACCAAGTGTCTCTCCAGATCGTGACATCGATTTTGTGATTGACTTGGATTCGAGAACTAAGCCCATTTCCATCTCTCCTTACTGGATGGCCCCGATGGGGTTGAAGGAATTGAAGGCTTTATTTGAGGACTTATTGCAGAAGTGATTTATTTAGCCTAGTATTTCACCGTGGGACGCATTGTCTTATTTGTGAAGAAAAAGGATGTCAGTATGAGGATGTGTATCGATTATCACAGTTTAACAAGGCTAACATCAAGAATAAGTATTTTCTTCCCTGCATCGATGACTTGAGGTTGGGCTACCACCAATTGAGAGTTTGAGACTCCAATATCTTGAAGACTGCTTTCAAGACTCATTATGGGCATTATGAGTTTGTAGTCATGTCCTTTTTATGGAGTTGATGAACCAGGTATTTCACCCTTATTTGGATTATTTTGTGATTGTGTTCATTGATGATATCTTGGTTTATTCCAAGAATGAGGCTGATCATAGTGGCCACTTAAGGACGATACTTCAGAGATTTAGAGAAGAGAAGTTGTATGCAAAATTCTCCAAGTGCGAGTTTTGGCTCGACTTTGTGGCTTTCTTGGGTCATGTGGTAACCAAGGAAGGTATTATGGTTGATCCGACCAAGGTTGTGGCAGTTATTAATTGGGAGAGACCTACTTCCCCTACCGAGATTCAAAGTTTCATCTTGGTAGCGGGTTATTACTGTCAGTTCATTCAGAGTTTCTCTTCTATAGCGGCTCCATTGACTAAGTTGACTCATAAAACTGTGGTATTTCTGTTGACGGATGAGTGTGAGGCGAGCTTTCAAAATCTCAAGGAATTATTGACATCAACACCTATGTTAGTGTTACCCGATGAGGGTAAGGTATTAATGGTATTTTGTGATGCTTCGGTTGTTGGTCTAGGTTGTTTATTGATGCAAAAGGAGAGAGTCATAGCCTATGCTTTTCGACAGTTGAAAGTGCATGAGAAGAACTACCCTACTCATGATTTAGAGTTAGCCGAAGTAGTCTTCATCTTGAAGTTATGGAGGTATTATCTCTATGGTATGCATTATGAAGTCTTTACCGACCATCGTAGCCTTATGTACCTCTTTTATTATCCGAACTTGAACATAAGGCAGAGTAGATAGTCAAAATTGTTGAAGGACTACGACATCACCATTCTTTATCATTTAGGCAAGGCAAACGTGGTAGTTGATGCTTTTAGTTGGAAGACACCTAGTATGGGTAGCTTAGCCTTTCTTAAGGTGGAGAAGAGACCTTTGGCATTAGAAGTTTGGTCATTAGCTAGACATTTGGTCCGGCTTGATATTTCTGCACCTCTCCATGTTTTAACCTTTGTTGAGGTTAGGTATACTTTGATGGATCATATTCGTGCCCATTAGTTTGAGGATGCCAAGTTGAGAGTGATACGGGACAAAGTGTTAAAAGATGAAGCTAAGTCAGCTTCTCTTGAACCTGAGGGAGTTTTGAGGATTTGCGGTCGTATTTGTGTTCCTAGAGTTGGTGGTTGGGTGCGTATGATATTGGAGGAGGCTCATTGTTCTAAATACTCTATTCATCGAAGGGAAGCCAAAATGTATCATTATTTATAGCAACATTATTGGTGGTATGGTATGAAGAGAGATATTATGGACTTTGTGGCTAAGTGTTTGAACTGTCAGCAAGTGAAGTATGAGCATTAAAGACTGGGTGGTAAGATGCAAATGACGCCCATCCCTGAGTGGAAATGGGAGCGCATTACTATGGACTTTGTGACTGGATTACCCTTGATTTATGGTAAGTATGACTCTATTTGGGTGATTGTGGATCTGTTGATCAAGTCAGTTTATTTCATTTCGGTGAAGACTAGAAATAATGTGGAGCAGTTGGCTAGGATCTACATTCACGAGATTATGTAGTTGCATTGAGTGCCCATTTCTATTGTGTTTGATAGAGGTGCACAGTTCAACTCTCATTTCTAGAGTTCTATGCAGGAGTAGATGGGTACCAAGCTTGAGTTGAGTATCACTTTCCATCCTCAGACCGATGGTCACTCTGAGTGAACTATTTAGGTGCTTGAAGATATGTTTCGGGCTTGTGTCATGGACTTTGGTGGTCATTGGGACCAATCCATATCTTTTGTGGAGTTTGCTTATAACAATAGTTACCATTCCAACATTTATATAGCACCGTTTGAGGCTTTGTATGAGAGGAGGTGTTGATCTCCATTTGGAAGATTCAATTCGTTTCAAGTACGACCATGGGGATCAAATTTGTTGAAATACTCCATAGATAAAGTGAAGTTGATTCAACAATGCCTTGTGACCGTACAGAGTAGGCAGAAGAGGTATGCAGATAGGTGTGTATGGGATGTGTTCTTAGCTATTGGTGAGTGAGTTTTGCTTAAGGTGTCACCCACCAAGAGTGTGATGAGGTTTAAATAGAAAGGAAAGTTCAGTCCGCGGTTCATTAGACCTTTTGATATTTTGGAGAAGTGTGGAGAGGTAGTTTATATGTTGGTTTTGCCTTCGAGCCTTTTAGCGGTCCACCCTGTGTTTCATGTCTCGATGCTTAAGATATACCTTCATGATGATTCTCATGTGATTCAGTTGCTTGAATCAAAATTTGTCCTTTGAGAAAGAGCCAATTGCTAACTTGGATAAAAAGACTAGACAATTGAGATCAGCAAAACCAACAAACTCTCAAATCCCCGAATAGACCCTCAAGATTCTTTCGGAATTCCATTCACACAAACAAAATATGCTACTCGACTAAACTCGACCTTTTGGACTTAATGGAACCATCGCAACACGATCCAAGTTTTCCTTAACTCGAAACTTGTGAAAGTCACCAAAAATGAACATAACACCTAAAAGGCCAAATCAAGTTTCGGACCTTTGAAAATTCAACCAAGATCACTCCTAGACCTAAAATCGTCCCCTAAATCCAATAGAGCTATCGAAAATCCAATCTGAGCATCTGAACCCTGAATGTTGACCAAAGTCGATCCAAAGGCTAAAATTTCAACAATTTCTAACTTAGGACCTCAAATCCTCAAAAAGACACCGAATCTGAACTGACAAATTTCTTAGACCAATTTCCACATTTCGGGACTAATGAAATTGATGGAATTCCATTCCGAGACTCAAAACTCCAAAAGACACCAAAACTCATTTTTAACAACTTTTGCCTTTCAAACTTCTAAAATTTCTATAATTTATAAATTTTAACTCAAAATTCAAAACCCTTTTCAAAATTAGATCAGAACTGACTCGAGGTCAATATCAAGAGGGGTAAAATGATAATTTTATAAAAAAAATAATTAAAAAATGACCTTCCAAATCATTACACTTTGGTTAACTTGTCAAGTGATTTTCTATACTTTTTTTTTTAATGTTTTTTCTTAGGTACCATACGCAAGCATAGTGTGGCACAATATTGTATACCTTCGAAACTATCTTTATAATACTCTTGTTCCTATTAGATACGAGACACATGTGTTCTCTTTCCCCTTACGCCTCTCTAAATTGCTCAAAGAACCAAGTTTAAGAAGCATCATTTTTTTTAATCAAGAACACCATATGTTAGTGTTAATATATTTGCCGCATATAAGCATACATATAAAAAAATATATATAATCTTTAAAACTATATGATAGTGTATTCAAATAACATCATATACATGCTCTATCCAAAGTACTGACAGACACGAATGAATGTCCAATTATAAGTGCATGTGAGGTGGCTGCCATCCACTACAACAATTGATTTAGAACTTTCAAAGCTTTTTATGAATGAACATAAAGAAACAAAAAGACATAAAAATTGATTCTCATCGGTCTTCCTCATTCATGTATGTGAGCCGGGGTATGTGGTATCTAATGCGTACAAGTATCTCGTTAATTTATTGTATGAATTAGATGGTGTTCCCCTCATTGAATCTACAACCTTTTTCTTAGCCCTCCATGCCAGCATGTTGGTTATATCAACTCCAATGTTCAATTTAACATCATCTATTATATCCTTTAGTATGTATTTTCTCTTATGATTGGATAATTTAGGTTTAACTACTGAATTGTCGTTGAGAATACACTATGTCCTTCAAGGAACATGTATGAGCCATGTTAAAATCTCTAATTCTAAACATTTCAAATTTGTTGGTATTTGACGATTTCATTATCCACATACAATCTTCGGATACACAAATAAGAGTATAACTGATACATATACAAATGAATACTTATCAAACAAATATGCATACACATTTGGAAATGAAATAAGAGTATAACTAATACAAATATAAATGAATACTCATCAGACAAATACGTACACATTAAAAAATTGAATATGAGTATAATTGATACAAATACAAATGAATGCTCATCAAATAAATACTCATACACATTCAAACATGAAATACATATATAACTAATACAAATACAAATAAATACTCATCAAACAACTACACACGTACATTTGAAAACAGAATGCGAGTATAACTGATATAAATACAAATGAATACTCATTAAAAAAAAAAACAACACATACACATTCGAAAATGAAATATGAGTATAATTGATACAAATAAATATTCATCAAACAAATACTCATACACATTTGAAAATGGAAGAAACAACTTGTATTTATTTATATCCATTCTAAAAAATGGTAGTAACAATTTGTATTCATTTTGAAGATGAAAACAATATACTGATTATATTTGACATCTCTGTTCGAAATTGAAAGTGATGGTCAATTGAATATTGTACCACCACAACCTTTAGCATTGCCTAGTCTCAGTAAGCCTGATCTACCATTACCTCTTTTTGATTAGTGTTTGAAATAATTTCACAATTGAACAAATCACACACAACTGGCACACATACATTTACAAGCACTAATGCTTGTTCATCAAATGTATCATCTATATTTATACCACATAGTCCCCACCCCTTCCATTTGAAGGTTTCTGTCACTATATTCTTACCCTTGACGAATACATTTACACATAATGGATATTTTCTCAAATTTTCAAATATTTCTTCAATCAGATTTACATTCTTACTCCCATATCGTTGAATATTTTTAGAGATGCATCACTACACAAATGCATCTCAAATCTATATTAGTTTGTTTAGCAATTTCCTCAACTAATTTCTATATGTTGCATATTTCATTAATATAATTACCTCTATCTTATATCCAACATAGCAAATGAATTCACTTCAACTTTTCAAGTGCATGATTAGAAAACTAATGCTTGTCATTGCTATAATACCTTTCAACAAAGTCAAACTCAATTTTAGATCGAAAATTCTATCAATCACACTAAAAAAAGCAATAACATACTTTGTATATCCATTACAAATCTACCCATTCAATATAAAATTGCAAATTCCTAAATTCTACCCCAATCAAATTTGTATCTCAATCAAAATTTGTATGCAGGATGGAATGACTAACAATTTAGATGTATACCGTTGAATATTAACAATAGATTATACCTAACAATGTAACAATATAGTATGATAATTCATACACGAAAATGACAATGATAACATCTTATCAATGGTGAGTTGAAGATATTGTGACAGAGAAAACACCTTATTGATGGTGGGTTGAAGAATAACTGTGAATTACCAAATTTGTGTTTCAATTTGCTACTCGGATCGATGCGTTATTTTGAACTCTCTAGAGAGAATGGTGTCCGGTTATGAAATGGAAAGAGTTCATGGGTAATTGTAGTTGATTTACCATATTGAAAAAAAGATTCCATCCGAGATTTACTTCAATTAGGTAGTTTGATTTTTTTCTTAGCACCAACGAAAAAATACAATTCGTAGCAAATCAAAGTGTAGCTGCGTATTGTAATTAGTGAAATGGTAGCTAAGAGTGTCTATTAAAGCTTGATGTTTGTTGTTTCTGAAAATTTCTCTAAATTATACCCCTAACCTAAAAAATTATAGGGAAAAATATGCGGTTAAGCAAACATATACTAGTTAATTAGTCATCATAGCCATATTTTTCGTTAATTATTTCACAACCAACATTCAGTGATAATTACGTCGCCCACTTTTTTTTTCAATTTGGATAAGTGTGTATGTTTGTATAATATAATTTGTATAACTTTTGTATAATGTAATTTGTATAACTGTTTAAAATTCATATGTTTGTGTTAGTATAAATTTGTTATTTCAAGTTTATACAAAAATAAATATAAATCAATTGATACTAGCTAGTTTATACAAATACGGATGAAAATAGCTCAATTAACGTACTCGCAGATTACACAAACGAGGTCACCCATAACAACTTAAACTATAACTAGCGCCGGTAAATATGCAAACTTGAACTAAGAAAACTAATTAAGTTTATTATAGTGACTATTTACGAAATTTCCTAAAAAATAGATCAAAAAAATTACTGTATACTCCATTCTAACACATATATTAATTATTATAATACATACAATAAAATAAATACGCAATTATCAATGCTTAATCCTTCTCTTTGGCTGTGTTCCCTTACTCCCTCTTTCTCTGAGAGCCACACCTACACAGCACCCAAAAACTCTCTCCTCTCTTTCTCTTCTTCTCATCTATCCATATGTTCTCGAGCGGCTGTCGATTTGCTAGCACCATGACAAAACCGTCATCAATGGATATGTAGCTTTACACCCACTTTAACAAATCCAATAATTTAAGTTTTCGACCAGAAATTGGTCGATCATCTTCTCCATCTGATTCTCAGGTTCTCTCCTCGACCCATTAATTTTCCTGCTCATACATATATATAGTCTAAATTTCAACTTCTGGTTCTTTTTTTTCTCTCCTTTGAATTTACTGTTTAGTTTTTGCTCTTATAGAAAAATGGTATTTGTTTGATTTTTTTTCTTAAAATTAGGATCTATGATTCTATTGAGTTCAAATATTGATATTAATATTGGGTTTTAATCAATTTGTTCCTTTTGTGTTGGATTGCTCGATTTTGACCCATTTTTTGAGTTTTCAGTTGCTTGTAAAACTTGCTCGGTGATATCGAGGATTTGACTTTATTGGTCATAGTTGTTGGGTTTTGGTGATAATCACGAAGTAATGATATTAACGGCAACCACATTTGGGGAAAATTCTTGATTTTTTTCCCTTCCATTACCAGACAGCTCACGAGTTACTTAAGAGATTGTATGTTCTTGTTGGGGTAAGTGTGAAATGTACAGAACCCTTATGTTGTGTTAAAAAAGATACTCCACTTAGTAGTGGAATGAAATGGACTTGAATAGAGCAGTAAGGCATATACATGTCAGTAGGCATGAGCAGTAACCCTTATGTTCTTTTTATCTGGTTATTAATATACATTTTCATCCTTGACAGTAGGCATGAGCAGTCAAGTTAGCTGGTTTTTTTTGACAGAATACTGAATAATGTTGATGATTGCTTTCTCGGGCATGATGATTTTGCTTTGTTTTTGTCATTTGAACATTCTAGTTTCTACTAAGTATAGGGAAATAGCAAGGATTATGATAAGAATTGGGTTATTTGAATAAACAAGAAAAGAATGCGGAAACAAAAATCATACCCAGTGAAATCCCACATTGAGGTGTTGGGAGGGTAGAATCTAGTAGACCTTATCACGGGCAAGATTTGCACCCAAATATAATGTCCAAAAATGTAGTACTAGGAAACTTTTAAACTAGTAAAATAAGTAAAACTATTCCAAAAACTACCTAACCAAAATAATGGTAGAAATGCAACATTTGCACCCAAATATAATGTCCAAAAATGACACGGGCTTCTCTTGGGCTTCATGTGGGGCCCTCCATTGGGTTCTCATGCGGCCCCAATCTTCCTTCTCGTGTACTTGTACTTAGATCAAGAAATATATGTAACATTTAGGTCACTTCTTGCCACAATTCTTGGACACTTCTTCCTCGATAATCATCTTCTTGATTTTTCATTGAACCCTTCAACTTTAATGGAGGTGCACCACCGTGGATGCTATCAGATTATGTTGTCTCCACCAAGAGAAAGAACATTTTCATCTTTTGTTGAGTTGAGTTTGTGGTACTTGTATTGTGTTATTCACGCTAAATTTGTTGGTTATTCAGTCCCCTCACTTTGATAAATTTCTTCAACCAATAGTTTCATCTGTCACGTGAAGTGATCTAACTGCAGCAACTGCTTTAGCTTCACTGAAAGGCATGGCTGAGGAACGAGTGAAAATTGGTATTCCCTGTGTGCTTGTTTATACATATCCAATGTGTACTCATTATTCAAAGACCTTAATCACTTCATTTATATGTTAGTGATACTACTTTGTGTCTGCGATCTATTAGGAATACTTAAGCATCTTGATTAGTGCTAAGTACCTACCTTTAACAATCATCTTGTCCAAGACTCCATATTTATGTTTTACAATATTCAAAGGGAATGGAGTGGTGTGATACAAGGGGTTATCACTTTATGTGTCATGTGTGAACAATGTGCATTATAGAAGCATGCATTCCAGGCAATGAGATGCAAAATTCTATGGGGAGAAGCGATTAGTTTCTTTATACGAGATGAAAAAGAGATTAAGAAAAAATGGACATTTTTCTGTTTGAGCAATAGAGCTTGTCTCCATGTACTGTTATGTTTTCTTTGGCAACATTAACTTCTGCTTGAGTTTGTAATGCTTATACTATGTTCCTTTTTTACTTTCTTCTTCAAACACACACTTTTTCTCTTTCTTCTAGTTGCAAGTGTCTCCCTCTGCCATTTCTTATTCTGAGCTTCTCTTTTGCTTCTTTCTTCTTCTATGATTCTATCTCGGTACTTTACTAAAACAATCAAATATTTTATGATGTAAATGTATACTTTTATATGGTAAAATTGGAAGTATGATGTAAATGTATACTTTTATATGGTAAAATTGGAAGTCTATTTTGTGATTGAAGTTATCATCCCATGGACATTGGAATTTATATGTTCATGATGCTTACATTTACTTGTTTGATTATTACTATCATTATTATATGTTGGATTCTGAAGTTAGTTGCTTGAAGTTATAAGCACAAAAAATTGTACTTCCTCCTTCCCAATGTATGAGATGCACTTAAACTCGGCACAGAGTTTAAGAAAGAAAAACTTTTGAAAGTTGTGGTTTTAAACAAGTTATGATATTTCTATGGCTATATCTCATTAAAGATAAATTGAAAGTTCAAAGTTAAGTTGTTTTACATATAGCAATGTATCATTTTTCTTGCAACTAACTAAAAAAGAAAGTGCATCACATAAATTGGAATAGGGGGGAGTACACAGGTACAATATTTTTTTGTTTGAATTATGCACTTAACTTGGAAGACACAAGCACTTTGTTCTTGCCTTTTGCGTAAAGCCCTTGTGCTTCGTCACTTTTTACTTCAAATTTACTTTGAATAGGTGTGCACTTTCTTATTTTTTTTTTTTTTTTTTTGTTGTTGTTGATTTCCCATTTTGTTCGTTATTACCTTAAACCTTATTGTTCTTTTTTCTTTTGAGGTTGGGGATGGTTTAGAGGGAAAATCTAGACTTTTTTTTCCTCTTCTTTTGGGGTTTGGGGAGATGGTTTAAAGGTCGTTTGTTGTTTTTATGGTTATTTTTTTTATATATATAGTTATCACATTCATCTTTATCCATGTTCTTTTTTTTTCCTTTCGGTTGAGGGTTGTTTAGAGGAAAAATGACAAGTTGTTGAAAATGCTTAGTTTACCTTTCCTTGTCACCTTTCTTTTGGGGATTCCTATTTCACTTAGGCAATTTAGTTATGTTTTACTCTTTTACTCTATTTAGTGGCTTCTAGATCATAAATTGGTGATGTAATCGTACCTTTTCATTTGTGTTAATTTAGTGGTTTAACTTAAAGGGATCCATCACCCTTACTCATTGTCTGTCTTGATTGAAGATTTTGGGATAGGAATATTTCAAGAGATTGCTTAAGAGGGGGGGGGGGGGGGGGATTGTTTTGTGGCTTTGTCTTTCAGTCTTCTGTGGTCAACCCCAAAATTTTGGTTGAATTGTAAAGTATAATTAAGACGCAGATTGGGTAAGTACTAACTTGCTTATGTCAGCAAACTGAGCCAAAATTAATAATAACTGAACAGTTTCAGTGCAAGCACTTTATCCCTAAGAGTTTCTCCAAACCACTGGTTATCACTTATTATTAGTTAGGAAAAAAAACTTCCGATTTTCGTAGTATGTCTGATTATATTAATATTAGCACTTACTATAATTTGACAGGTCAAAATATGAAGGTGACATTAGGACTGTTTTTCGGTGAAGAGTTCCTTTTCTTTTCTCAAAAAATTTGTTGAAAAAAGTTTTGTGAAAAACAATGTGTTTTGATGACCCTTTGAATGAATATTTTAGAGAACAATGGGTTTGATTGGATGTTTTCTCATGAAACAAAAAACTATGTTTGACAATCTTTTCCTTTGCAAAGCTCTTCATCAAACCTTCACATCAATAATTCCATCAATGTTATGCAAATATCATGATTGAACTTTTTAAAAGGACACGCGTTAGCCTAATATTAACTTCTCTTTTGAGCTGAGGGTCTATCGAAGACAACCTCTCTACCCTGCAAAGGTAGGGGTAAGGTCTGCATACATTTTATCCTCCCAGACCTCATTTGTGTACACTGGGTATGTTGTTGTTGCATTAGCCTAACATTAAGTGTCCATTTGGTCGGAGATTGTTTTCACTTTTTTCTGGAAAACTGTTTGGACATAGTATTGTTCCAATTTTTCGAAATTCAAAAGGCTTTTTTCACAATTTTCACTCCAAGTCACTCACAAAATCCGAAAACAACTCCAATTTGTATCCATGTCCAAACACAACTCCAAATACCATTTGCAACTTGAAAAAAAATATTGTTCTCTTAAAATTTCGCAATGCTTATGTCCAAATGCCCTCTAGCTTACAACAACATACCTAGTGTTATCCCACAAGTGGAGTTTGGGAAGGGTAGTGTGTACGCAGATCTTACCCCTACCTTGGAAGGTAGAGACACTATTTTTGATAAATCCTCTTCTCAAGAAGAAGAACATCAAAGTAGTTGGGGAAAAAGATAATGGCATGTGAAGACAACATTGAACTACTTGCTAAAGAAATACTAAAGACAACATTACACGACATTCTTGGGAAAAAAGGAACAACAACTACAACAAAATTATACTATAATCTAAGTATAACAAACAACAGAAAGTAATAGAGATCGAAGACCAATAAACTACAAGAGTAGTACTACGATTAGTAGTATAGAAAGGTACGTGAGACAATTTCAACTTACCTACTACCCATCTATCCTAATTCATGTGCTCCATAGCCTCCAGTCTAAGGTTATGTCCTCGGTAAGTTGAAGATGTGTCATGTTCTGTGTAATTGTGTAATCGCCTCTCCCTTGTACTTCTTTGGCCTACCTTTATCTCTCCAAAAATCATCCATAGCCAACCTCTCACATCTCCACACTTAGGGCATCTGTGCATCTTCTCTTCACATGTTCGAACCACCTCAGCCCCGCTTCCCGCATCTTATCCTTCACCGAAGCAACTCTCATCTTGTCCCGGATATCTACATTTCTAATTCCATCTCTCTTAGTAAGTCCACACATTCATCTTAGCATCCTTATCTCCGCAACTTTCATCTTCGAACGTGAGAGTTCTTGACTGGCTAATACTTTGCCTCATACAACATAGTATGCTTAACCACCACTTTGTAGAACTTGCCTTTAAGTTTTGGTGGCACCTTTTTATCACACAAGACTTCTGATGCGAGCCTCCATTTCATCCACCCTGCACCAATATGATCTGTGATATCATCATCAATCTTCCCACTACCTTGGGTAATAGCCCAAGATACTTGAAACTTTCTGTCTTTTGGATAAATGCCCACTAAGTTTGTAACATAAAAAATATTAAGTAAAAAAAAAAGTTAAATGGTAAGTTTATATTTTGGAAAATTAGCTTAATGTTAGAGGAGTTTTAATGGAGCTTGTTGAACATAATAGTAATGTAGATATATAGCTGAAATATTAAAAGAGAAAAATGACGGTGGGAAATGAGGGTCAAGGTGATAATATTGAAAATTTGTAGGCTATTGTGGAAGTAAGTTTGGTTTGGATTTTGCTTATGCTTTATCTTCTTTTAAAGAAAATGCTTTTAATAGAAAAAGTTCTTTTGAGAACAAGACAAACTCCGAACATGGCCAAAGGATAATGTGTCTTAGGCAAGACTTAATGAATCAGTTATGTATCAACTCCGAGAAGTATGCAACTAGATGGAAGTGTTTTCTTTAATCCCCACCCCCCCACCCCCCATCCCCACACACACAAACCCCAAACCCCATCAGGAGGATCAATAGTGTTTCTACTTACCCTCCATCGACTCGAACCCTCAACCTACTGGTTGATGGTGGAGGTGTTCAACCACTTGAGCAACCCTCACTTGTCCAACTAGATGGAAGTTTTACTGCTTTAAAAGTTGCATTATGATATTAAATGTAGCACTGTAGAACTTTAATTTCTTTCAGATAAGCAGAAAAGAGTTGGGCTCATTGCTTCAATAGACTAAACATGTCCTTTGAGCAACTGCAATTATACTGATCATTTAGCAACTAATAAATAGGTCTTCTGTATCCCTCCCGTATATGTTCTTCTATTCATATCATCAAATCCTAAACTTAGGTGATGACAAATCCTACTTTTCGATCGGTACATGATTATTAGTTAGCGGCATTTGTTTCCATGTAACATAGCTCGTTTTGTTCTTCACTGGCACGTCAAATCTAGAGAACAAATTGAATGATCGTTGTTTGATGAGCATTAATGTGATTGTAGAGTGCTTTCTCACAGTTGTCTTTGTATATGTGTTAATGATTTGGTGCTTGCTGAAATTCTTCAATTCATGATCATATAATGCTTTGCAGTTGTATTGTGGTTTTTACTCAGATTGTGACCGCTATACACTATGTTGGCATAATTTAAACATATTCTTTACATACTTGGAAATCGGAATAGATGATCTCTAAGTTGCTAGTTGTACATAAACCAATTTCAGTTTTCCATAAATTTTTTTTAACAGCTAAAACTTAGATTATGTTGTAACCGTTTTCTGCTCTCAACTTCTGTTAAAGTGGATCTTTCAGAGGATTCCTTCATTGGTGCTCTTAAGGCCCTTGTGTTTCTCAAAATGACCCACATGCAAGGGGACAGAAGTGTTTTGGACTCCTTTCCAGAAAACATTGATCTTAATCAGGGATCCGTTTCAAATAATACTTCCATGGATGTGACAGCTCCCTGGGATAGCTTTCGGAATCCAGTAGAGAATCGATTGTCAAATCCCATGCTTTCTCCTTCTGGAAGAAATCCTAGTTATGTTAATGGTGTTAATTATAATGCTCAAAGATTTAGTGGCTGGGATCAAGGTGAATCCAGTTCCACTGCTAATTTGCATGACCGCACACGTGGCAGTGACTTGAAAATAGGACAAGGTTGGACTTCTTCATCAAATGATTATGTTATGATTAATCCAAGGCCAGAACACCGATTTGAACCTTCTAATGTCTTTTCTACAAGCGGTTATGGTGGCAATCATGTAATTGGCAGGCCTCCTAGTGTATCATCAAGCCTTACCTTGGATCATAGTCCAGTAAATGCTAATTTGAGTGGTGGATACAATACTGATGATGGTCATCTGGTCATGCGAACAAGTGTACCTCCACTTCACAAATCTGATAGGGCGGAAGCGGTGCATCCTCCGGCTTTTGGTGCATCTGATGACAGTGGTGCCTTTACAGGTAGTTCTGGTTATTTGGCAGGGAAAAGTAATGTATCAAGTTCTTCTATGGATAATTGGGGTTCATCTTGCAAGCGCAAGGCTATTGAAGGCAATTCTGGACATTCTTTTGTAGGTGGAAGTTCAAGCTCCAATGCAGGACCTGAGAACACTGTACAGCATAACTATCCAAGTAGTAATAATGCTTCGAGCAGCTTAAACATACTATTCCGTTCTGCAAATATGCAGAATGTTGGTTATCTGGAGAATACGTATCCAAGAAATGGGGTTGGTACAAGCATGTCTGCTTCTGATGTATTTCCTCCATTAAGTGCTGGTGGAATTGCAGAAAGCTCTGCAAGAAATTTCGGTGCTATAGCAAATCTTGTGAATCAGGATCTCACTACATCTGGTTTACTACCAATTGGCACTACTGTAGGGCATTCTAGTGTCGGCCCTGCTCATGTGCCACCTGGATCTGCCTCAATAACAAGCTCTTTGGACTCGAGACAACCATTTTCACTGCCAATGAATTCAGGTAACCTTGGAAGCCAGTCGCACATGATGCAAGTTCCTGGTTTTTCTGGAGGTTTTCATTCGCTTCCCTGGGATGCATCTCCTAGTTCAAGACGCGGTAGTTCATCAATGATTTCTGGAGATAGAGGTGCTTCATTGGGAGATGAAGCTAACTTCAGTACTGTCAGAAATAATGGGGAGTCCCATCCATTTGTTCCTGTTCCTGAGACAAGAAATATGGTACTTGACCCCACAAATTGGAGCTTAGCTACTGCAAACGCAACCTCTTCTAGAAATATTCCTAGCTCTGCAGTGGGTGCTGGTTCAAGAGCACGTAATTCTCCTACTGCATGGGCTAATCAGAATTCAGCAATTACTAGCTATGATGGATTACCAGAATTTGCTCCTTCGGTTCTCTTCCCATCAGGTGAGCCCGAGTCTGGAAGTCAGAGAGGTCATTCTTCTCTGCTGCCTTCAGCTGCTTCTTCCTCAGAGGAGCCAGTGATGTCTTCCCAATATAGTAGCCGGGGTAACCGTCAACCACATCTTAGATCGAGTTTGATGGTTGATCCAGGTGATGATGTGGATGGTTGGCGTGCTTTAGCTGCTGATGTTGAGGGTCGACACAGACTGGTATGTGGTTTGCTTTCCATAATAATATCTAAAGATGTTGTGTTTGGTATATGTAGGTATCTTAACTTGTCTGTCTTGTATCTGGCATGATTGATGTAAAAGATATTTGGTCCCATTGGTATTTTATCCTCCCGAAGACTTCTTTTTATTTATTGCTTTGTTTAAATAGCTTTATTTCCAGTTGGATTCATTTGGTCAATTAATTTAAAGTGGCTTGTTAGCACTCATCAGTGATCACTTCAGGCTAAGCAGCAACCAATATATTATGGTTTTACCAATAACTGTGTTTGCCATGCTATTTGGTTTGTCCAATCTATGAATTTGATTTGTAATGGTTCACCACTTATGCAGCTATCCTTGTTATTTCTAATATGTCTTGATTTTGAGTTGCTCTAAACCTGCCAATAATTTCCACTTCCCTTGCCGAATTGGGGACTTTGTCAGTGCTGATTAATCTTTTCTCCACTTATGTTCAACAGATTCGTCAAGTCCTGAATGCCATGCGGAGAGTTGAAAACTTGAGATCAGAGGTTTAATCTCAATCCTTATAATAATCCAATGAATATATATTGGGAAAAAGGACAAATATACCCCCGAATTATCATAAATGGTGCGTCAATACCCTTCGTTATACTTTCGGGTTGTGTATACCCTTACCGTCAATATTTTGGAACGTATATACCCTTAAAATAAACGGAGGGACACGTGTCATGATCTTAATGGTCTATCCAAATTTAATAAATTTAGATAGACCATTAAGATCATGACACGTGTCCCTCTAGACCATTAAGATCATGACACGTGTCCCTCCGTTTATTTTAAGGGTATATACGTTCCAAAATATTGACGGTAAGGGTATATACATCCCGAAAGTATAATGAAGGGTATTGACGCACCATTTATGATAATTCGGGGGTATATTTGTCCTTTTTCCCATATATATTTAGCAGAAATGAGTTGCAGCTTGTTATCTGAAATTGTGTACATACATATACTTTTAATCCTTTTCAAAGCCCTGAAAGTTTGAAAACAATAATAATACTTGTAGCTGTGCTATGTTAGCTTTGGTGAGAAAGGTAAGGATTATATGGCGTGCATAAAGAAATGGATCTTGGGCTTTACTCAACCCCAAAAGCTAGCTCAAGGGGTGATGATTGCCCAAGACCATGTAAGGATATGGATTTGCCTCCCACCCAGGGATGTGGGACTTAACAGCCTTCATGGTAACATTATTGCCTGGATGAGGAAAAAAGACTTGCTCTTATTTCTGATCGAGTCAGTTTGAGTTTTCTAATGATCAAAAGAAGAAAGAGCGAGTTTGAATTTTCTGATTGCAATTTGGATGGATAAGAGTTTTTAAGTTTTCGGAGCCAGTTATTTAACTAGTCACGATGACAAGATCAAATTGCATCTGATTTTTCATTATGAAGGTTCTAATTCTTGATTCCCTTCTAGAAGAGAGCTCTCTTGGTGCAGTCTTCCTCATTGGACGGGGTCTTTTTCCAACCCTTCATCCTTTATCAAAAATGCTCATTACCTGATCCAACTGCTAAATTATGAACTTGTTACTGCTTGCCAATTAGAATAGCTCAATTTTGCTTGGCTACTTTATTTGCTGACTTCTTACTGATGAAGAATTTCTGGTGACTTTTGTGGACACTTTCTCAGGATTATATGTTGGTTGATCCATTTATCAATGGAGTTGCTGAGTTCCATGATAGGCATAGGGCCATGAGGCTCGACGTTGATAATATGTCCTATGAGGTAATGTAGTTTAGTTTTGTTTTCACTAAATTTCTAGATGCTGGTCTCACTGATTGCTTCGTACGTTAGGAACTATTGGCTTTGGAAGAACGTATAGGAAATGTAAACACAGGCTTGAGTGAAGAAACCATTTCGGTCAATATGAAACAGCGGAAGCATGGCTCTGTACGTGGACAGTCCTCATCTAACTTGGAACCTTGCTGTATATGTCGGGTAAGTATCTTATCTGATGCTTGTACATATATTACTAGATAATAGTTATCCCAGAACAAACTTTTTGATCGGATTTGTTAGCTAAAGTTTGTCCTATTTCTTGCACTAAAATCAGGAGGAATACACAGCTGGAGATATCATGGGCATGTTGAATTGTGGACATGAATTCCATACTAATTGCATTAAGCAGTGGTTGGTCTTGAAGAATACCTGTCCCATATGTAAGATGACTGCCTTGGAAACTTAAAAGAATTACCTGCGACAACTATTTTTTCGTCTTCTATTTCCTCCCCTGTCCCAGTTAAGAAGACGGTGAACGAACACAAAAAGAAAAATAAGGGAGGTTCTTGTCAACTTAGTAATACTATACTATGGCTCCTGGAAAATCCTACTCGTGATGGAACCAAAGGAGTTGTAAGTAAAAAGATTTGACATTGTGTTGAGGGAATTATTTAAACCTTCTTCTTTTTTTGTGTTGCAGACATTTGCATTGAGTAATACATCACTAGACCAAGTACCGGTCTTGGAGGTGATATTGTCCATTTCTTTGTTTGTTGTGGGATTCTAACATGACACAAGTATCATAGATATTCGAACCATAGCTTCAACATAGATCCCAGGATCATACACAACAACACACAATTAGGCATTTACACCACGTTGTCACAAAATTAACCATGAATAGTACCAGAAGCAGTTCATACATCACATGTCTGCTATCGTACAAGAATAACCCTTTCTCCATGGTTCTCAAACAATACCGACTGTTCCAAAATCAGAGTTTGTATAGAGTCGCAATTTATTCTTTCCCCTTACCATCTTTACCAACGGTAGGTCTATGTCAATTTTAACACAAACATTTCCAACTAATGACAACAATTTATCATCAACCCATCTTACATTACCAAGTTATGCCCCTTTTTTGACGACACTTCCACGAAATCCAATCAATTACACTTCACACATAGGCAGCTATTCAACCAATGCAATATATATGATAACAATTATCAAACTTTATCATTAAATTAGGTTTATTATATTTATTCGCATCATGGATGACCACTAACCGACTATTTATGCATCCATATGACCCTTAAGGCTAGATACCAATTGGAACCTTCTCGATTCCAATATTCCTTGTTTGTGTCCCTGCTGTTGTGACAATGACATTTAGTTTACTTCGTTAAGATATCCATTGGAATCAGGAGATACCACTTGGACCCGACTCATACCACAATCGACCAACTACACGAAAGGAGTGAAGAAGTGAGATGACTTTCTAGAATGCTTCATTGTTCCTTGAAGATTCATCAACACACCAATTCATAAGGCTATTCGACATTTGCTCTTGTATTGAGAGACTGATAACCTGAGCTCTGATATTCAATTGTCACGATCTAATTCATTGTGTCGTGCATTCACCTACTCTATCACCTAGATAAGATCACACAATTTAAACTGGAAATGCGGAAGTAAAACGAAACATGATATATTGCCTTAATAAAATGAAAAAGTTAGTCTCAATCTCAATTTCAATAGAAAACTTTTGAAAAATACACAAAAATCTTTCCAAGGAACTGGTCTAAAACAAGTATAAGAGCTACTAAGAGGGTATAAAATAAAGAAAATAAACACAACTCCCACCATAAGGAAAAGAGGAGAAAAAACTGTCAAAGATTACTATCGTTTTCATCTATGAAACATCACAAACCCTGTAACACGCGTTGTTCATGGTTATGGTTATAAAACCAAATCGAACCACAATCCGAACCAAACTGATTTTAAAAAACCAATTTTTGGTTTGATTTGGTTTTAAATTTTGAAAACTGATACTATTTGGTTTGGTTTTGGTTTTACTAAAAAACAACCGCAAAAATAACCAAACCGAATCGATAAATTAGATATACAAATTTTATAATTATTTATATATTATTCATAAATAAAATATAAAATTTTGTTAAATTTTAATTAACTTAAGTCTTTAACTTTACCATTTTCTCAAGCCCAACACTAAAATTTTAGCCCAACTATTACAATCTTAAGTCCATCAAAATTTATTACTTTAGTCTTACCTATCCGACCTCACATATGATAGTCACACTTTCTCTTAATTGAATCACTTTGTTCGTGTAATAATAACTTTAGTATTGCATAATTGCTTAATTGAACCGACAATAGGTTTCCTGTGGATTGTCCATGTACAAGGTGTTTTTGTCTATTGAGATACATATGTCCTAAAAAAGTTTATTACTTTCAAATAGAAAAAAAACCAGAAAAATTGAACCAAACTGAAGGTTATTTTTTTCATTTGGTTTGGTTTGGTTTTAGAAATTTAAAAAAGCGATTAGATTGGGTTGGTTTTGGTTTTAACCAATAACCGATTTAAACTGAACCACAAACACTTCTACATGTAACCTAACTATGCTGAGTGGTATAACAAGAGTAGTATTAGTACAAACAACACGTACTGATACGAGTCTTCGATCGACCTGAATCCACTACCTAATATAAAGTAGACATTTAGAAGAAACCATACAATGTTAATGATATACCACCCTAAGTCTTTATCTACACACTTTTACCATTTCAAGTATAATGCCAATAAACTAGTACACTTTGATCCCAGTATTCTATCTCATTCCGCTTCCAACTTCACCATTAAACATTCGACCCTCTTACCACTCTAAGGCTTCCCAAACCTACCTTTTATGCCATCCTAAGGCTTTTCAAGCCTACCTTGAGTAGATAAATCTGATCACCTTAACAAACACACAATCCACATACATCAATTTATAAGACCAACAATCCTGATCACCAACCTAATCTAACCAAACATGAAATATGTCTCACATGATTACATACAAATTCATACCTGAGACTAACTCACCTTTTAAGTAACTTGGACCACCCAAAGATCCTCTAAGACATAGTCTCCCGTGTTTAATATGCAATCCAATTCTATATGAGAACCATAGATCCCATCATTAAATACATCAATTGGTCACTCAGGGATCAAAATGCAATAAATATAACATAATAAAGAGATCTAGTCCACTTATGGAACCAAACAAGTAAAATAACGACATGAAGAAGTAAACCTAATTCTCTTATGAAATTCACACAAAATGTTAGTGTATCGGTGTGGTAATCGAGTCAATCATTATTGGTACATATCATGTGTGGTATTTGAGTCAACCATTAGTAATCAATTTCAATGTGGTATCCGAGTAATAATTAGTATTTCATATCGATGTAGTACCCGAACCATCCATCAATCACAAGCATCATGCACAATCACAATGAACAATCAACTTGAAACTACAAGTAAATAAACATGTTCATTGCATGAGATTATCAACATGAAATAATTTTCATTAGCGTTTTAGTTTTCCCCACATGCATTACACAAATAATACTACAAGCAGTTAACATGCACACATTACATATCTTGGAAAAAAGAGACATTTTATATATATATAAAAGGTCATTCTTTGTTGTTGCATGACGTTCTATATGCTCCAGAGATTCGGCGAAACTTAGAATCTGTGTCTGTTCTTTTAGACGTTAGTTTTAATTTGTTTTCTTAGTCACAATGATGTTAGAATAACTCTAGATAATATTTTATACGATTTTGAACTTACTTTTGATTGTTTTATCGTTTTAGATTGTAATCCTTCAACTTATGACTAGTATGTTGACCGTTTTGTAATGGCATGTTATTCAAGTAACAATGATATTGATATTATTACATGACATGCAAGATTAGGTCACATAGGGAAAGATCGAATGAATTAGTCGGCAAAGGAAGGACATTTAGGTTCTTTCACCAAAATTGATAGAAAGATTACATGTAAATCATTTGGGAAGACTAAAAGAGCTGAGTTCCACTTCAATTAATTCATTCTTATATTTATTGATGATTTCACGCGCTTTGGTTATGCCTATTTGATTTCTCAAAAATTTAAAGCATTGGAGTGCTTTAAAAGATATATGAATGAAGTTGAAAATCAATTAGATAAAAATATAAAGGCTTTAAGAACCAATAAAGGACGTGAATGTTTGTCAAAATAATTTGAAGAATTGTGTACTAAAAGGCATTATTAGACAGTTAACTACTCCTTACACACTCTAACAAAATGGTGTAGCTGAAAGGAGGAATAGAACATTATTGGACATGACTAGGTCAATGATGGCACAAACAAATTTGTCTATCTTTTTATGGGGAGATGCATTATTGATTGCGGCCTACATATTGAATAAACTACCCTTTAAATCAGTATCATCCACTCTTTATGAACTTTGAACTGGTCATAAAACCAAACTAAATGATCTATGACCTTGGGGTTGTGCTGTATATATTAAAGATCGTTTTGGCGAATTTGATAAATTAAATCTAAAAGGAAAGAATTGTATCTTTATAAGGTACTCTGAACACTCCAAAGGGTATGTGTTCATTAAAGAACTTCAGGATGGAAGTATTACTGAAATAGTATCACGAGATGTAAGATTTTTGGAAAATAATTTTCCCAAAAAGCGTGAAATAGATGAACGTGAGCCTCTCTACAAAATGTTGAATTTAGAAGATCAGGTAATGCCATCGAACATACTTGATAAATCAATGGATCAATAAATGATTCCCTGGTTCAAATGGGAGTTTTGAATCCCAAAATCCTATATAGGAATCTGAGCTTCAATTACGTAAGAATACAAGAAAAGGTGTACCTAAACGATCTTATGAGATTGAGGATTATGTTTTATTGGCATCTCCCACAGAACTGGATGAACCTAATTATGTGACTAAGGCTTTATCAAGCCCTAAAAAGAATGAATGGTTAAAAATGATGAAAGAAGAATCAGAGTCCATAAAAAACTGATCATGATAAATCAATAAATCGAGAAAAAATTCCTAATCCAAGTGAGAGTTTGCAAATTTAACAGTACATGAGATTTTTTTAAAATAATAGATATAGAGAATACATCTTTTAAAAAAAATGAAGAGAACTTAGGCACCAAACCATTATTTTAATTACCTTAGCTTATAATGTGATGGCAAAATATAAATTCAAAATAATTTGCTTTAAATTCTCTAGATAAGTATTGCTTATGGTCAAATATTTATGACTATTTAACTTAAATTAAAATAGGATGACATGCATTTTTAGTTAGAAAAATAAAAATTATAAAATATAATGACAAAAAAGGACTATGATAATAACTACTACCGACCAAACTTCACGTAAACAAACAAATATATAAAATAAATCAATAAAAAGAAATTTCTCTAACATGTCTATTTATGATTTAAGATTTAGTAAGTATTTAGACATAAAAATATAATACTTAAAAATAAAATTTAAAGTAATTTTTTTAAAAAAAGTATATTTTAAAATTAAAATAAAATATTTTAGACATTATTTTAAAATAAATTAATATATTATACGGTCAAATACTCCACACTGAACGTAAATGCTATCGAAAAAAAGACAAACATTTGGATAGCAAACAAAAAAACAAGAAGAAGAAAGAGACAAACACACCTATATCATATCTGCTTTGTAGAAATCGTATATTTGGTGACATTTTCCTAACTTTGTATTATAAATTTCCATCAATGAAAATTAGAATTACTTACTTAATATAAGAAATAATATTCTTTTTAAACAGACATAAAAGAAAATTAATAATTAAGGCATATAAATTAAAACAAAAAAAATAATATTATCAAGGATTATACCAATTTAAGCCTTTTCTTCCCAAGAAAAACTAAAAGGAATAATTAATTCCGAGACTCAAGCATTTTAGGTATAGATGGTTTTGAGTTTTGACCCAAAAATAATTAAAACAAATTAAAAAAAATAAAACAAAAAAGTCGAGTCCTTTCTCCTTAAGATTTCCATCATTGTCCCTAAGAGAAAACATGAATAAAAGAAGAGGAAGATAACTCTTTTACCAACTAATAGGCATGTTAATTAATTTATTTGTTTTTTTGTTTATTCAATTATTCTTACCAAAAAAAAGATGTGGGATCCAAATTCTTTGCACCAACCTCTCACCAACTTTGACAATGATCAACCATCCTACCCACAAACTTTCTTTTTCGGTGCACCTCCTACTTCAAAGGCATACCAATATTAATATTATTGCTTTGCCCCACTCACCAAACATGATCTTGAGGTATTTGTCAGATATACTTTTTTTTCTCCCTTCCTTTTATTTTATATTATGTTGTTTAGCTTTATGCGAAGTTTAAGAAAGATATTCTTTTAGAATTTGTGGTCTGAATAAGAAATAAATAAGTTGTAATTATAAATTATTTTATTATAGGTATAATAGATATTTTAGAGTAAATCATTATTAAATATAAAAATATGTTATTAGATTGACTAAAAATAAAAACGAGTCATATAAATTAGAACAGAGAAAATAGTAATCTTAATTAATGTGACACTTTTCATTTTTCGAGAGTAAACATTTTAAGTTTGATCGGAAATTTGCACATGAAATCTTCAATTTTTTTGAAATATATATATATATATATATATATATATATATATATATTTGTAAACTACATAGAAAAAAAATTATAAGTCACAAAAATTGACAATTTAAAATATTTAAAAGATATACGAAAAATTTATGATAAAAAATAGACTTGTTTGAATCTTGGCAAAGTGTATCAAAATGTGATAGGGTCAGCATGTGTTGCTTATTTCATTTCGAATACAAGCAGGGAGGGTAATACGACCCCCACAAAGTTCAAGTATTTTTTAATAAGATAATTATATATATATATATATATATATATATATATATATTTTTTTTTTTTTTTTTTTAAATTTTTGCATCAAGTTAAACTACATCCTAAAATATTTGGAATATCGACCACACTTATACACGACTAAGTATTTCTAATGAAGGTCCTTTGCTGGTTTCTTTTATAGTCTTTGGAACAAATCAAGCCGTTGAATGAATTCATCTAACGGCTGAGATTCATCCTTAACTACTCAGTGGGACCCATACAAGCATTGACCAAAACTCGCCAACCATGAACCCGGTTGACGGCCGGTCCATGCATACACGATAATTACAAAGTCCCGGAACGAACCGGACTCATTTTGTCCATATATAGGTTCATATTCCATAGTTTCTTAACTCAAAAACACAGAAATCCTTCCACAATAAACCAAAAAAAAAAAATTCAAAGAAATGGCTGAGAAGAATGGTGAAGTACAAGAAATCAAACACCAAGAGGTTGGCCACAAGAGCCTTTTGCAAAGTGATGCTCTTTATCAGGTATATATAACTGCTCGCACATTGAAGGATGGTCAGTTGAACATTCTTTATCAAAAAAGTTTTTGTACTATTGAATCTTGATCATATTCTTAACTAAATTCCTAACTATATCGAAAAGATCTCTAAGTTCTTATATTTAAACTTCTTCTGTCTCAAATTATGTGTTACTTTTCTTTTTTGAGATTCAAATTATATATCTAAATTTTGATCACTATTTTAAAATGTATTTTCCATAATATTTATTGACATAAGAAAAATTGCTATCTTATATAATATTTTTAAATATCAGACTGATGAGTTAATCTAATCAAATTTAGTTTCAAATGTAATTAGTTAAATCAAATGGGTGATTTTCTCATTGATTACGGATATACTACTCCCATAAACTGAAAATCCATACATTGCTAAAACTCTTAAGACGATAAGCGAAAAGTGTCACATAAATTAAAGACAAACAGACTATATTAAGTTTGGTTATTACAAAAGAATAATAGTATATACACCAATATACTTTCTATCCAAACATGAAATCTTAAATTCGCCTCTGACTAATGATCGCTCCGTTTGTATTATATATAGTATATACTTGAGACCAGCGTATATCCCAGAGAGCCAGAATCCATGAAAGAACTTAGGGAGGTGACTGCTAAGCATCCATGGTGAGTAATTAATTAAATTTCATACCTAATTAAGATACGATTATACATTGTTATTTTTTTCGAGTGAATTAATTAATTAATAATCCATATATGTTTGAAATTAACAGGAATCTAATGACAACATCAGCAGATGAAGGTCAGTTTTTGAACATGTTGTTGAAATTGATAAATGCAAAAAACACAATGGAGATTGGAGTATATACTGGCTACTCCCTCCTTGCTACAGCCCTTGCTATCCCCGACGACGGAAAGGTACATAACAATTTATTTTTATCGTTAATGAAATAATTTATTACTAATTATTTTAGATTATAATTTTTTTTTATTAAATTTCGTGTTAAGTCAATCTATATATATAAATTAATTAGTTTTTTCCACTAGCAGTTTAGATAACTCCACCAGAATTGTCCCAAATAAGAATAAAAGAAGAAAGAAACTATGTTGCTCGGACTCTCCAAGAATGTTGCTGCTCTTATGTTGAATCCTCAAAAAATATATTATTTTTGAAGAATCCAAAATACACCTATGACATTTTGAAAAAATTCGAGCACATAGGAAGGAAATAAAAGAAAGTTTCTACTAGAAGATGGGGGACGTGGACATTTGACTTGCATTAGAGGGGGAACAAAAGTAAGAGGTGGGAGTGGCGGTTTAGAATATTGTAGTTATTATCATTTAATAATTATTTTTTTAGTTTATAATCTTAGGTGGGAGTAGACTGAGAATATTATATTAGAGTTGATATCTCATATGATTTATAATATGAATACTTAACTACTAATAATTTACTATTTTTAAAACGGAGATATATACCACTTATGATAATATACCCTATATAATATATACAACAAATACAATATATACCCTATATAATATATCAACAGAGAAGAGCTAAAAATGTCTTTTTACTATTTAATTTAGTACAAAATTATTTTTCGTCCACCTTTTGGTCATCAAATCTTTTACTTAAAATATCCTTATTTCTAACGACCCACACTCATAAGGTAGATGAAGGGCAATATTGTATCAAATTACATAGTTTAAGAGTATTTTAGGTTCTTCTTCGTTAAAATAATTTTAAATAACTTAATATATGAGCTCATATGATTAACCTGAATTTTAAGTCAAAAGGTTGACGTTAAGTATATTTGAAGGCCGAAAGATCGATAGAAGATAGTTTCATACCCATTAGAGACATTGTAGGCCCTTCTCCTATATGGCAAAATATTTTTTTTCTTTTCCCCTGGTTTTGTTTCTTCTATAGTTCTACCTTACTACTACTATTGAATTAGTCGCTCCAAGGCATATAACACCGTGAACCATTTATCTATATATTTTTGCAGATATTGGCAATGGACATTAACAGAGAAAATTACGAAATTGGCCTTCCCATAATCGAAAAGGCCGGTGTGTCGCACAAAATTGATTTTAGAGAAGGCCCTGCTTTGCCTCTTCTTGATCAATTACTTGAAGATGTGAGTTTCATTTCATCCAACCTTAACCTTCTTCGTAAAATAATCACTCGTAATTAGTTATGAACTTTGTCGTTAAATTATTTCAGAAAAACAATCATGGCACATATGATTTCATATTTGTGGATGCTGACAAGGACAACTACATCAACTATCACAAAAGGATTATAGAATTAGTGAAAGTTGGCGGTTTGATTGGGTACGACAACACCCTATGGAATGGTTCTGTGGCTGCACCAGCTGATGCTCCAATGAGAAAATACGTAAGGTATTATAGAGACTTTGTATTGGAACTTAACAAAGCCTTAGCAGAAGATCAGAGGGTCGAGATTTGTATGCTTCCTATTGGTGATGGCATTACCCTGTGCCGCCGTATCACCTGATCATTTTACTTTTTTTTTTTTTTTTAATTCAACTATCAAAAAAAAATTGCGTCTTTCTTTGTATTTTCTTTTGGTTATTACTTTATGAAACGGAGAAGGTTACCCTTTTGATTTATGAGTTTATTTTCACTATTTGTAATGATAAAAGAAATTGTATCTCAATGTACTTTTTATAATTACAAGCAATATTGAACATTAATTTTCTTTTTGTATACTTACTAATTAGATAGCTAGCTCTAAAAGTGTTTGACGAAAAAAAATAATGTATAAAACGACAGAAGCATAATTAGTCTTCCTTTTTGTATAGGTTGTTATAGTTAAGCAATTATCCACTTAAATAAAATGTAACAAATAAAATTTGCAAGTATTAGAATGAAAAACTTCTGTAAGTTCTAATCATGTGTGAAAGCAAAATAAAAAAAATGAAAGAAATGTTAAACAATGATACCATTAAGGTCATGATTTAGTAGTTGATTCATATATTTTATTCTAATACGATCATGATTGGGAAGTGCTTCATCCTTTAATGAATTTCACTTAAATGAATTTTAATTAATCAAATCAGTATATTTTAAATATCAGATAATTAAATATAATTTTATTTCATTTTTTCTTGCTTTCATATAAACGTTTAGAAGAATATTGTTTTTTAAAAGTAACTCCATGGGTTTGAATGTTAAAGGTTAATTCATACGTAACTTTGTATTGTAAGATTATATAGTGCACATAAATATCCACTTATAAAATATTTTTTCTCTTATTTAATTTTGGCCATACAAGCTAATCAGTTAAACTTGGTAGGACAATCGGTGCGGATAATCTGTTATAGCTTGCTTGATCGAAATAAAAAATGTTTTTTTTTTTTTTTTAAATAGTACTTGTAAAAGAAAGTGAATGTGTTTGGTTAAATTTTAAATAAATAGATGATATCTTTATTTTAATTAGTTTTTCGAGAACGCACGTGATTACTAACTCAAAAAATATATGTTATAGTAAATAGTATTGCTTATTTAAGTGAAGATTTGAATAATAAACATTGCACAAAATAATATTGCAGATTCTTTTGTGAATGTTAAATGTGGATTGTCATATATATATATATATATATATATATATATATTAAGTAGTATTTATAACCAAATATAAAGACACTTAGATATATTAAGTAGTATTTATATAGTGTTAAAAGTAAATACAGTAAATATAGTAAAAACAATAAATACATAAAAACAGTAAAAATAGTATATATAAATACTACTATAAATTTATATAAAAAAACAGTAAAAATAGTAAGAAATATGGAAATATAAAATATATATAAATACTACTACAAATTTATATAATTATACTACTACTAAATAGTACTACTACTAAATACTTAAAATATATAATACTTAATATAGTAATATAGTAATATTTGTCTACCTTATCTTATGACTTATGACTTTTGACCAATATATTAATATAGTAATATAATAACAACAAATATAATATATATAGTAAGTGGAAGAATATATATTTAAAGAGTTGGTTTCAAATATATTGTAAATCCTACTCAGTACTCCCTCTCTCATTTAGTTAAATCATGCTAATTTATGACTTAATTCCCTATTTTCCCCATATTTTATTTTTATTTTTTATTTTTTATTTTTGTTTTTGTTTTTTATTTTTGTTTTTGTTTTTTATTTTACCCAGTTCATCTCTTCTTCTTAACCTGTGTTCTTAACAACTTCATCTTTAACCACACCTCGGATATAAAAACTGGCAACAAATTCGTCCTTTCATCAAGCGGACTATAAAGGCCAAGAATCCTAGGAATTTACAACTTAATCCATAGTCGTTATTAAGAAGTTAAGGAGCTAACCATATACTTAGGGTAATTTTTTAACACATGTACCACAATTTTACATTAAACTAACAACTTAAGAAAAATACAAATATTAAACTAACAGCTTAAAATTTAACATAAAAAGATAATATATTTTTGGGGGGAATTTCGGGAAGTAAATATCGTAAAGCTTACATGATAAACTGAGAGAGGTTTCCCTTTCGGGAATCCCCGAGGGACTTTGAAAAAAAAAACTTCCAAAACTTTAAAACACAAACACGCTTATTTTATTTCACAAGCTTTAATATACAATAGAGGATTTTTGGTACATAGGAGTATGGAGGTAAAAAAGCTGTTGGATTTTTTCTCACTCTGGTTTTTCCTCTGCTTTTTTCATTCTGTCTCTACTCATCTTTTACATACACTTCTATAGGCAAAAAGTTAAAGGACCCCTACTGACTACTTCTACGTGGCCCATATTTTTTAATGGCCGACAACTTGATAAGATTCTTTTAATAATGCTAGTCGGGTACTCATTAGGCCCCATCGTCACATGCATTATTAACTTCATTTTTTTGGACTAATATTACAGACTCAATTATTAAAAAGACGCGTGTTATGTCAACAGTTTTTCCCTCTTTTGGAGGGTAGTGATAAAGTGACAACACACTTATTTTTACAGGACACTTAGTGCGTATCCCCACCTAACATTCTGACTCTTTCATACAATATATATATATATATATATATATATATATATATATATATATATATATATATATATATTATTTATTTTTTATTATTTTTTATTTTTGCCATTATGCCATCTTTGTCTTTTCCTTTCTTTTCCCATGCCTTCTTGTCCTTTTTAATTCTTTTTTCCATCTCATCATTTGTTCCTTTGTGACTTTGTCTTCTTTAGTGGATGACTTGCAATTACGTTGTCTTTCTTCCTTGTAGTCTCAAATGAAGTCTAAAATTTGGTTAAGTGTCTAAGTTGTGTAATGCAATGATATCAAAACTCATGCCTGAGTCATTATCTTCATAAGGGTCTTGTGAGTCTTGAATATTATTTATCTGTTCTTCATCTGATATTGAAGGGCTGTGAATATTGTCTTCTGAACCATTACTTGGACTAGAAATGTCTTTAATAATATGTTTGTCTTGGCTCTTGTCTTGAAAAACTTTTTTTAACGTTTGTTTAATTATTTTTTCCAATTTTTCATTTTTTTTCTTTTTTAATAAATCTTTATGGAAATATTTAGGTAATCTCCTTCGTGAGGAAGAAGACTCCTCTATTTCACTTTTTGGCAAAGTGACAACCATTAACGGGTTTGATAAGTCTTTACCAGTCACCGTTTGAACCGGACTAGTCAGTATCCGCTCCGTCTGAAGAGAGTTCTTAGCATTCAGAGGGGAATGCACACCCGTCTCATCCATTTTTAAAAGAGATGGAGAACTCATGTCTTCTTTCTCCGTAGTATTGTCTGTTCTTGGCTTAGTAGTACTTTCTGCACTTGGATAGTATTTGCTCTGAAATGTCTCGAGTTGTCTTACTAGCTTCATATTTTCTTGAATAAGGATTTCATTTTTAGCATTGAGTCTCTTGAAACCCTCAGTCATAGCAGAACAATGATCACAAAATATTATTTTGTCTGAATTTTTTTGGATATTGTATTGAGGTATTTGGTTTGGGCTTTGTCTAAGAGCTGGTGAAATATAATAATTAGGCCCAAGTATTCCTCTTGCATAGTCTAAAGCTTCAGTAAAATTATTAAAACCTTTAAAAAGTGGGTTTTTTTATCCCATTTATAGAATCTATTACTTCTATCCACATTTGAAAAATACCTTTGGTTTTACCCTGTATAAATACATAATATTTAAATTTATTGTCTTTATTTTTGTCTGAAAAGTATAGACATAAAGCATTAGAAGCTGCTATAAAATACTTAGTGTCTTTTTTTATTGTATGCAATCCATAAGTTATCTATTAAACATTGTTGAGCCTTATCTAAATTATAGTCTGGAGCTACACTAAATGATAAATTACACTTAGGATATGAAATTAAATTATACTTACCAAAATAAATTTTCTCTATTAAGTTGTCTGTTGTACTTAATGGTCTGAAATTTTGTCTTCCTAATAAAGTCTGAGCATAAGTATCTGGCTGGGTGATGCCCTTGCCTTTGTCTTCTGCCTATTGGCCAGTTGGTCTCATGCTTGGTATCATACTGTAATAAGAACTAGTTAGTTTTTAATTGTAGTCTACTTAATTTATCTGCTAAATCGTTATCTTTCCCTTTAACATATTCAAAAACAATATTATTATACATAGATATTATATGTATGAAGTTTAACCATCTTCTTTTACTGCTAGCTTTACTATTTATTTTTTCGTGAAATTTTACTATTGCTTCACAGTCTGTTCTAACTAATACTTCCTATTTGTTTAAAATGTATAATTTAAAACTATTCAGTCCATATATTACTGCTAGTACTTCTGCATCTATACTACTCATATTACATTTTTCTTTGTATTGTCCACTTTGGTAGGCACATATTTTTTCTTCATTTTTTGGACTATATTTATTAGGTCTAGATTTTAAGATAGCTCCCCATCCTAATTTACTACCATCTGTTTGGACTATTAAATAGTCTGATTCTAAGGGTATTTGTAAATCTGGTATATTTTTAGCTTTATCCTTAATCTGTTTAACTAATTTAATATCTTCTATGTTAAAGTGTTTTTGTCCTTTACTTCCTGTTTTTGCATATAATGGACCTGCTATTTTTCCTAAGTCTTGAATAAAATTTCTCGCATAATTTACTAATCCTAAGAATTTTTGTAATTCGTTTGTATTATCTAGCTTATCAGGCATATCTAAAACCTTTTTAGTTATATGTAGTTGTAACTTTATTTTTCCTTCTCCTAATGTTACTCCTAAGAAGTTTACATGTGTTTTACATAATTCCATTTTCTTTTTACTAATTATTATTCCATATTTTACAAATAGTCTGAACACTGTCTGTAAATGTCCTAAATGTTCATACATGTCTTTACTAAATACTAGAATGTTGTCTACATATACTAATACAAAATTTTTATATTCTCCGAACATGTCATCCATTTTTCTTTGGAAAATAGGCGGAGCTATCTTTAATCCAAAAGGCATAGCTAGCCACTCAAAATGACCTTCAGGACATGTAAAGGCTGTCCATTCTATACTTTCTGGGTGCATTTTTACTTGCTAGTATCCTGATTTACAGTCAAATTTACTAAATATCTTTTTACCTTGAATTCTATTAATTAATTCATTTTTGTCTGGTAATTTATATGCATCTGTTCTAGTATTGTCATTTAGCCATTTATAATTTATTATCATGCGAGCTTTTCCTCTTACTTGTTCACTATGATTTTTAACCATAAAAGTTGTTGATCTATGTCTAGATGTGGATCTTCTTATTACTTCTAATTTTAATAATTCTTTAATTCGTTTACTGAATTCTTTTGTGTTTTCATTATTTGATTCTATAGTTGCTGTCTTTATTGTGTATTCTGGGTTTATTATGTCTAATTTACACATAATTTTATTACTTTCCCAATGTATCAAAGGCTTTTCTCCTATTATTTTCATTTCATCTAATATTGCTATTATATTTTCCAAGTCTTTAGGATGTTTTATTGTTCATATTGTATTGATTCCTTTTTGAAAATTATAAAATTCTGTTTCTATATTTATTAAAGTATAATCTTTTTCTATGTCTTCTATGTATGTATTTTCTATATTTTCTTTTTGTTCTTCTTCATATAGATTCTTTAAAGAACAACTACCATTATTGCCACAGTCGTCACAACATGGAGTTGCAGCTTTATTAATTATTTTATTATCCTTTGGCAATTCTTTGGTAGGAATTTTATTAATTTGTACTGGAGTATATGTTGTATTTCTAAATAACATTATTCCATCTCTAGAAAATAAACAACTTCCATTATTTTGTATAAGGAATTGTAAGCCTAATACTAAATCAGTTTTAATATTTAAATCTCTTACTAAAATTTTATACATATTATACGTTGGTTTATAGAACTTGTTACATGTATTAATAAAGCTTATTTGTGCTTTTTCTATATATTTATCATAAATCTTGTATGTTCCATCCATTTGTATAGCTGTTATTGGTTCTTTTAAGTCTTTAGTGTTGGTAGTATATGTTGAGGTATTATTTTCTTATTAAGAAGACAGCTAGTACAACCTGTATCTACTAATGCTAAAGTTTCTATTTCTATATCCTTTATTTTTATTCTTACTAGTATTTTTATTGTTTCGAAATTTTTATCTTCATTGCATATAAAACTAGTATTATTTTCTTCAATATTCATTAATTCACTTTCTATTTGATCTAAATGAATTGTACCTTGTGATTGTATATTGTCTATATTTATTTTTTGTTTTCCTTTTTCTATTGTAGTTAGTCTTTGTTCTAAGTCATTCATTCTAGTTTCTAAGGTTATTAGTCTTAGATTAGTAGCATGGTCTTTTGTTTGAACTTGTTCTTGTTTTTTGGCTACTTGTTGTTTTAATTTATTTTCTATACAACTTATACATGCTTCCATATAACAATTTTTACATTTAGCTCTATTTATTTTACTAGGATACCATTTACATATACTACATTGATTGCTATCTATTCCTTTTTGTCTTTCAAATTCATGATTACAATCTTGATATATGTTCATCATTGTATAATTTAAATCTTCTTCTTTTAGTTCTAATTTTTCTAATCCTATTTCATTAATCAAATTATCATCCTCTGAATCATACGTGTCTAATTGAATGTCTCTTTCCTTTGCGGCCTCTATACTTACCACAGAATATATACTTTCTGTGTGTGACATATATTCATCTACATTTAATAAGGTTTCTTGAAAGTCTTCTATTAATTGAGAATTTCTAGTTTTCGTGTTATTCCTTTTTGGGCATGTATTTGCTAAGTGTTCTATACTTCCACAAGTATAACATTCTAATTTATTTTTATAATTCCTATCATTTCTATATTTTCTGACATGTCTATCTCTATTTAAATATGACTTTCTAGCTGATGATTTTCTTAAGAAGTATTTTTTGTATCTATATGGCCTTCGGCTATGATCTAGTCTTCTCTTATATTTTCTTGGTTTAGTAGGTTCTTTATCATAACTTTGGGTAATATATATCATTGTTTTACAAAAATTCATTTCGTTTTGTTTTAATTGTTTTTGTATTTGCATATTAGTATATTTTTCTGTTAGTATTTCCATTATGTGATTTATCTTTTTTCCTATAGGCCATAAAAGTGTAGGGTCTTGCATCACTCATTCTCTTTTATACCATCTTTCTTCTATTTCTCGTCCTAATGCTCCTGGCAACTTATTAAATAACTTTTTTCCTAATTCTTCATTAAATGTATTTCCACTAATAGTACAATAGTAAAAATAGTCTTTAAGAAAATTCTTTATATGTATCCAATTAGATATACTTAACTGTTCTAATTTTATTAGAGCATTTCTTTGTAATGCCACTAATCCACTATTTGGGTCTTCTCCTATTAATAACACATGTATTTTATTAGTAAAATTATATGGGTTTGGTCCTATTTCTATTAGTGCTTGGAATTCTTGTGGAAAAGTTTGTTTATAAGATTCCTATACTGCTTTACAAGATTCTCCTAAAAATGTCTCTAAATATCTATACATAGTCTCAGCATCAGTTTCTTGATAATTTTTAATGAAATCTGCTACCACTATTCCTTTCCATAAGTCTATTACCGTATTCCACATTTGTGGATCATGTGCTGCTATGTTTAATATTTTCCTTTATTTCCTCCTTCTTGTAGTCTAATAGGTTCTTCTATAGGCACTCTTTTCCCTGATGGTCTAATATTATCTTTCATTTCTTGATCATGTCTAACCCATGGTTTTCTAGGCAAGTTACCTGTACTATAGTTAATATTTGGAGCTGCTGTTGTTCTTTGGAACGGACTTGCACTATGAGAGCTTGTTGCTTCTTCCATTAATTCTTTGTAACTAGTTATGGATAAGGTTTCTTGCTCTTCATTTATGTCTTCTAATTCGCTTGTTCTATATGCTAAATTATCATTTCTTTCCTGACATATTCTAAAATGTTCTATAGTTTTCATTATATCGATTTTACCTTTTTTACATCCTCTACATTTAAAAATTGTATTGTTATTATCTTGGTATTGTCTTTTTGCTTCTTCTATAGCTCTTTCTATCTCGTATCCTTCTTGTATTAATTCTATATTCATAAATTCCTCTTGTTCTGTTTCTATGGTACTTTCAGTTTCATTATCATCTAATTCTTTTTGACTTGTGTAGTTATAGTCTGTAAACCTAATAGATGTCTCGCCTTTTGAGCTAGTATACATTAAGTGTTCTTCTGGCGCAAATACTTTGGGTTTACTTAGTTTATCTAGATTCCATTCTAAACCTACATATTCTTCTGGGTTTATTTTTATTGGTTTAATTAATTTTATTCCTTTATTACCCATTATTTCTACTACATCATTTACTTGGAGTTTAAATTTGTGTTACTACTTAAAGTCTTTTTTCCTATAAAACCTATACACATTAATAAATTATTTTCATTACTCATTTCTTCGTATCCTTTAGTTTGGATTCCTATTTTAATATGTTTTCCAAATTCTTTTAGATTAATTAAAAAGTCTGGACTAATATAAACAATTCCTCCATTATTTGTCATGTCTACTTCGGTTAGGCCAATTATGAATTTCTTTAAATCTGACCATCTATCATCGTATAATACAATTAGAACTTTGGATCCTAAGTTCTTTCTAGTTAATCCTTTTATTCCTACAATTATTAATCCCATATGCATTAACATACTTTTGGGATTTTTTACCGTCTTTATGAAAGCTGGGTTTACTAAATTTAGGTTTGCAAAGTCTTCTCCTATTGCTGATATCTGTTCTTCTCTATAGTGTCTGTATAATTGATTATCTTTAGAAAAATGTTTTTTATTATATAATGTCTTAGGATTTAATAATTTAAGTTGATTTTGTTGGAAAATTTGTAAATCTCTATCTATGTCTATGATTTCATTTAATTCTTGATTTTCTTCTATATTTGAGTGCCTTTTAGATAATATTCTAGAAATTATATTATTGCCTATTCTATTTTCAGAGAAACTTGGTCTACTTTCTTGGTTTGTTCTTCTATTTGAAAGAAAGTCCATGTTTGTGGTTTTTTAATTACTTTTTGTTTTTCTGGGTGAGGGGTTATTTCTACTTTTTTAAGTTGATCTATTAATTTGTCTATTTTTATATTATTATGAACTTGTTGTTCATGTTGTTTTTCTTTTAGTAATTTATGTACTTTTATATTTAATTCTATTAGTAAGGCTATTATAGTATTGTTTTGTTTAAGAATTATCTTATCTGTTTGGCTAAAGAGAATATAACTAGAATATCCTATAGGTTCTTGATTGTAATTTTTTGAGTATTCTAATGCCTTTTTATAATTTATGTCTTCTTCACTCATGAAAGTGAGATCTTTTCTAGTCTTATAATTATTTCTTTTAAATGACTAATTTCAGTATTTATTTTTTCTGCTTGTTCTATGATTTTTGTTACTATTTGAGTATTTTTAATTTCTAATTCTTTAGGTTTTTCTATTATAGTTTTTACCAGTTTTTCTATTTCTATTTTAGTAGGTATTTTTTTCTAAATTAAATTTTGTATTTAGATATTGGATTTTTCTATCTATTTCTAGTTCTTGTGCTTTTAAGAAGTCTAAATTCTTTTCTAATTTATCTAATATTTTAAATTGTTTATTTTGCACTATCTCTATTTCTTCTAAAAGTTTTATTATAATTTTGTCTTGTTGAATTTTTTCACTAAAATTTATTGTTAAGTCTATTAAAGTATTATATTGCTTATCTTCAGAGTGTAGTATATGTTCTCCTTCAGGAAAATTACACTTTAAAATATTATTTTTGTATAATGATCTGTATTTCTTTTCAGGATGTATTTTTAAGTCTAAATATTCAAGCTGTCTTAACGGATCTATTTTTCTATCCTAGTGAACTTTTAACTTTACTAATTCTTTTATAGTATTCTATCTTATTCGTAGTATATTTTATGTCCAATATATATACGCTTAGATACAGTAAATACAGAAATCACAGTAAATACAGTAAATACAGAAAACTGGTTCCGTTACCGAAAATTGCAGAAAACACAGTTAATACAGAAAACACAATATATATATATATATATATATATATATATATATATATATGATACCCAATATAATAATATTTGTCTTATCTTATTACTTTTGACCAAATATAATAACTAAAGATAAAATATAATAATATAGATATAACAAATATAAATAACAATAATATAGATATGGTACAACTATATAATAATATAGATATATACTGTAACAACCAATCAATATGGTATAATATAGATATGAAGTTGGAACGTAAATTTAGCAAGAATAAAATATATTAATGGGTTGCTTCAAATATATTGTAAATCCTACTCACTACTCCCTCTCTCATTTAGTTAAATCATGCTAATTTATGACTTTAATTCCCTATTTTCCCCATGTTTTATTTTTTATTTTTGTTTTTATTTTTTATCTTACCCAGTTCATCTCTTCTTCTTAACCTATGTTCTTAACAACTTCATCTTTAACCACACCCCGGATATAAACACTGGCAACAAATTCGTCCTTTCATCAAGCGGACTATAAAGCCAAGAATCCTAGGAATTTACAGGTTAATCCATAGTCGTTATTAAGAAGTTAAGGAGCTAACCATATACTTAGGGTAATTTTTAACACATGTACAACAATTTATATCAAACTAACAACTTAAGAAAAATAAACTATAAAAAGATAATATATTTTTGGGGGGAATTTTGGGAAGTAAACATAGTAAAACTTACATGATAAACGGAGAGAGGTTTCCCTTTCGGGAACCCCCGAAGGACTTTGAAAAAAAACTTCCAAAAACTTTAAAACTAAAACACACTTATTATTATTTCACAAACTTTAATATACAAGGGAGGATTTTTGGTACATAGAGGAATAGGGAGGAAAGTAGGTTGGAGATCTTCTAACTTTTTCTTTCATCGGTTTTTTCATTCTGTCTTTCCAACTCTTACTACTACCTTTTATAGACACAAGAGAACCAAAGGAACAGTCCTCAATTTACTACGTGGCCTCTATTATTTTTTGGCCCACACTCTTGATAAGATTCCCTTAATAATGCTAGTCGGGTGCTCATTGGGCCCCATCGTCACATGCATTATTAATTTCATCTTTTGACTTATATTACAGACTCAATTATTATACCTATGTGTGCTATGTCAACACTTTTTCCCTTTTTTGGAGGGTAGTGATAAAGTGACAACACACTCATTTTTACAAGACACGTAGTGGGCATCCCCACCTACTAATTTAATATTTCTTCTTTTGTCTTCTTATTCCCATAACTTTTTTAGCTTTTTTAATAATAGTGACATACCATTCTTGACTTTGTAGTAATTGTGACTTGTCTTATTTTGCCCTTTATCTTGTGACTTTATGACTTTGGCTTCCGTTGAAAATTTTTTGCCATCCATCTTATCTTCTTCTTTATTCACATGCCATTGTTGACCTTGAATTTGCTTGCCCATATCTTGTTGCCATTCCCATGCTATTCTTTTTCCATCTTATTTTTAGTAACTTGTCTTTGCTTCAATTATATAGTATATGATATGGAATGAAGTAATATATAATAGTTAAGTGTCTGAGAAATATAAAATGATTAAGTGTCTAGATTATGTAATGCAATGGTGTCAAAACTCATACCTGAGTCATTATCATCATAAGGGTCTTGAGAGTCTTGAATATTATTTATCTGTTCTTCGTCTGATAATGAAGGACTGTGAATATTGTCTTTTGAGCCATTACTGGGAATGTCTTTGATAATATGTTTGTCTTGGCTTTTGTCGTGAAATTTTTTTTCTAAAGTTTGTTTGCTTAATTTTTCTAATTTTTCATTTTTTTTCTTTTTTAATACTTCATTTTTTCTTAATGAGTCTTTCTGAAAATATTTAGGTAATCTTCTTTGTGAGGAAGAAGACTCCTCTATATCACTTTTTGGCAAAGTGACAGCCATCAACGGGTTTGATAAGTCTTTACCGGTCACCGTTTGAACTGGACTAGCTGTATCATGCTCCGATACAGTAGAGTTCTTAGCATTCAAAGGAGAATGCACACACGTCTCATCCATTTTTAAGTGAGATGGAGAACTCATGTCTTTGTCTGTTCTTGACGAGCATTTGCTCTGAAATGTCTCGAGTTGTTTCACTAGTCTCATATTTTCTTGAATAAGAATTTTATTTTTGGCATTGAGTCTCTTGAAACCTTTAGTCATGGATGTACAATGATCACAAAATATTATTTTTTTTGAATCTTTTTTGATATTGTATTGAGGTATTTGGTTTGGGTTTTGTCTAAGGGCTGGTGAAATATAATAATTTGGCCCAAGTATTCCTCTTGCATAGTCTAAAGCTTCAGTGAAATTATTAAAACATTTAAAAAGCGGATTTTTTTATCCCATTTATAGAATCTATTACTTCTATCCATGTTTGGAAAATACCTTTGGTTTTACCATGTATAACAACATAATATTTAAATTTATTATCTTTATTTTTGTCTGAAAAGTATTGACATAAAGCATTACAAGCTGCTATAAAATACTTAGTGTCTTTTTTATTGTATGCAATCCATAAGTTATCTATTAAACATTGTTGAGCCTTGTCTAAATTACTATCTAGAACTACTCTAAATGATAAATTGCACTTAGGATATGAAATTAAATTATACTTACCAAAATAAATTCTCTCCATTAAGTTGTCTGTTGTGCTTAATGGTCTGAAATTTTGTCTTCCTAATAATGTCTGAGCATAGGTATTTGGCTGGGCGATGCCCTTGCCTTTGTCCTCTGGCGTTTGGCCAGTTGGTCTCATGCTTGGTCTCATACTGAAATAAAATTTAGTTAGTTTTTAATTGTAGTCTACTTAGTTTATCTGCTAAATCATTGTCTTTTCCTTTAATGTATTCGAAAACAATATTATTGTATATAGATATTATATCCATAAAGTTTAACCATCTTCGTTTACTACTAGCTTTACTATTTATTTTTTCATGGAACTTAACTATCGCTTCGCTGTCTATTCTTACTAATACTTCATTTTTGTTTAAAATGTATAATTTAAAACTATTTAATCCATATATTACAGCTAACACTTCTGCGTCTATACTACTCATATTTTCTTTTTCTTTGTATTGTCCACTTTGGTAGGCACATATTTTTTCTTCATTTTTTGAACTATATTTATTTGGTCTTGATTTTAATATAGCTCCCCATCCTAATTTACTACCATCTGTTTGGACTATTAAATAATCTGACTCTAGGGGTATTTGTAAGTCTGGTATTTTTTTAACTTTATCCTTAATTTGTTGAACTAATTTAATGTCTTCTTTATTAAAATGTTTTTGTCCTTTAGTACCTGTCTTTGCATATAATGGACTTGCTATTTTTCCTAAGTCTTGAATAAAATTTCTCGCATAATTTACTAATCCTAAAAATTTTTGTAATTCTTTTGTATTATCTAGCTTATCTGGCATGTCTAATATTTTTTTAGCTATATGTGGTTGTAATTTCACCTTTCCTTCTCCTAAAGTTACTCCTAAGAAATTTATATGTGTCTTACATAGTTTCATTTTCTTTTTTACTAATTATTATTCCGTATTTTACAAATAATCTAAATACTGTCTGTAGGCGTCCTAAATGTTCTTGTATATTTTTACTAAATACTAAAATATCGTCTACATATACTAATACAAAATTCTTATAATCTCCGAACATGTCATCCATTTTTCTTTGGAAAATAGGTAGAGCTGTCTTTAATCCAAAACGCATAGCTAGCCACTCAAAATGACCTTCAAGACATGTAAAAGCTGTCCATTCTATACTTTCTGGGTGCATTTTTACTTGCCAGTATCCTAATTTACAGTCAAATTTACTAAATATCTTTATACCTTGTATTCTATTAATTAACTCATTTTTGTCTGGTAATTTGTATGCGTCTGTTCTAGTATTATCATTTAATCTTTTATAATATATTACCATGCGAGCTTTTCCTCTTACTTGTTCACTATGATTTCTAACCATAAAAGCTGCTGATCTATGTCTGGATGTGGATCTTCTTTTTACTTCTAATTTTAATAATTCTTTAATCTGTTTACTGAATTCTTCTGTGTCTTCATTATTTGATTCTATAGTTGCTGTCTTTATTGTGTATTCTGGGTTTATTATGTCTAATTTACACATAATTTTATTACCACCCCAATGTATCAAAGGCTTTCCTCCTATTATTTCCATTTCATCTAATATTGCTATTATATTTTTCAAGTTTTTAGGATGTTTTATTATTCCTATAGTATTGATTCCTTTTTGAAAATTGTAAAATTCTGTTTCTATATTTATTAAAGTATAATCTTTTTCTATGTCTTCTATGTATGTATTTTCTATATTTTCTTTTTGTTCTTCTTTATATAAATTTTTTGAAGAACAACTACCATTATTGCCACAGTCGTCACAACATGGCGTTGCAGTCTTAATGTTTACTGACTTATCTTTTTTAAGCAGTTCTTTGATAGGTATTTTATTAATTTGTACTGGAGTATATGTTGTATTTCTAAATAACATTATTCCGTCTCTAGAAAATAAACAACTTCCGTTATTTTGTATAAGAAACTGTAAACCTAGTACTAAGTTAGTTTTAATATTAAGATCTCTTACTAATATTTTATACATATTATATGTTGGTTTATAGAATTCGTTATAAGTATTTATAAAACTTATTTGTGCTTTTTCTATATACTGGTCGTAAAAATTATACGTTCCATCCATTTGTATTGCTTGTATAGGTTGCTTAAAATTTTTTAAAGTTGATATTAAATTATGTGGTAGTATCTTTTTATTAAGGAGGCAACTAGTGCATCCTCCATCTACTAATGCTAAAGTTTCTATTTCTATATTTTATTTTTATTCTTACTAGTATTTTTATTGTTCCAAAATTTTTATCTTCATTGCATATAATACTAGTATTATTTTCTTCAATATTCATTAATTCACTTTCTATTCGATCTAAATGTATTGTATCTTGTGATTGTATATTATCTATATCTATTTTTTGTTTTCCTTTTTCTATTGTAATTAGTCTTTGTTCTAAATCATTCATTCTAGTTTCTAAGGTTATTAGTCTTAGATTAGTAGTATGATCTTTTGTTTGAACTTGTTCTTGTTTTTTGGCTACTTGTTGTTTTAATTTATTTTCTATACAACTTATACATGCTTCCATATAACAATTTTTACATTTAGCTCTATTTATTTTACTAGGATACCATTTACATATACTACATTGATTGCTATCTATTCCTTTTTGTCTTTCAAATTCATGATTACAATCTTGATATATGTTCATCATTGTATAGTTTAAATCTTCTTCTTTTAGTTTTAATTTTTCTAATCCTATTTCATTAATTAAATTATCATCTTCTGAATCAGATGTGTCTGTTTGAGTATTTATTTCTTCTATATCTATGCTTACTACTGAGTATATACTTTCTGTGTCTGACATGTATTCATCTACATTTAATAATGTTTCTTGAAAATCTTCTATTTATTGAGAATTTATAGTCTTTATGTTATTCCTTTTAGGACATGTATTTGCTAAGTGTTCTATACTTCCACAAGAATAACATTCTAATTTATTTTTATAATTCCTATCATTTCTATATTTTCTAACATGTCTATCTCTATTTAAATATGGCTTTCTAGCTGAAGATTTTCTTAAGAAATATTTTTTATGTCTATAGGGTCTTTGGTTATATCCAATTCTTCTTTTGTATTTTCTTGTTTTACTAGGTTCTTTATCATAACTTTGGGTAGTGTATATCATTACCTTGCAAAAGCCCATTTCATTTTGTTTTAATTATTTTTGTATTTGTATATTTGTACATTTTTCTGTTAGTATTTTCATTATATGATTTATTTTTTGTCATACAGACCATAAAAGTGTAGGGTCTTGCACCACTCCTTCTCTTTTATACCATCTTTCTTCTATTTCTCGTCCTAATGCTCCTGACAACTTATTAAATAACTTTTTTCCTAATTCTTCATTAAATGTATTTCCACTAATAGTACAATAGTAAAAATAGTCTTTAAGAAAACTCTTTATATGTATCCAATTAGCTATACTTAACTGTTCTAATTTTATTAGAGCATTTCTTTGTAATGCCACTAATCCACTATTTGGGTCTTCTCCTGTTAATAATACATATATTTTATTAGTGAAATTATATGAGTTTGGTCCTATTTCTATTAGTACTTGGAAATATTGTGGAAAAGTTTGTTTATAAGATTCCCATACTGCTTTACAAGATTCTCCTAAAAATGTCTCTAAATATCTATAAATAGTCTCAGCATCAGTTTCTTGATAATTTTTAATGAAATCTGCTACCACTATTCCTTTCCATAAGTCTATTACCGTATTCCACATTTTCGGATCATGTGCTGCTATGTTTAATATTTTTCCTTTATTTCCTCCTTCTTGAAGTCTAATAGGTTCTTCTATAGGCATTCTTTTCCCTGGTGGTCTAATATTATCTTTTTATTTCTTGATCATGTCTAACCCATGGTTTTCTAGGTAAATTACTTGTACTATAGTTAATATTTGGGGTTGCTGTTGTTCTTTGGAACGGACTTGCACTATGAGAGCTAGTTGCTTCTTCCATTAATTCTGTGTAACTAGTTATGGATAAGGTTTCTTGTTCTTCATTTTCTTTATTTATGTCTTCTAATTCATTTGTCCTATATGCTAATTTATCATCTCTTTCTTGACATATTATAAAATGTTCTATAGTTTTCATTATATCCATTTTACCTTTTTTACATCCTCTACATTTAAAATCTGTATTATTATTGTCTTGGTATTGTCTTTTTGCTTCTTCTATAGCTCTTTCTACCTCGTATCCTTCTTGTATTAATTCTATATTCATAAATTCCTCTTGTTCTGTTTCTATGGTACTTTCAGTTTCATTATCATCTAATTCTTTTTGACTTGTGTAGGTATAGTCTGTAAACCTAATAGATGTCTCGCCTTTTGAGCTAGTATACATTAAGTGTTCTTCTGGAGCAAATACTTTGGGTTTACTTAGTTTATCTAGATTTCATTCTAATCCTGCATATTCTTCTGGGTTTATTTTTATTGGTTTAATTAATTTTATTCCTTTATTACCCATTATTTCTACTACATCATTTACTTGGAGTTTAAATTTTGTGTTACTACTTAAAGTCATTTTTCCTATAAAACCTATACACATTAATAAATTATTTTCATTACTCATTTCTTCGTATCCTTTAGTTTGGATTCCTATTTTAATATGTTTTCCAAATTCTTTTAGATTAATTAAAAAGTCTGGACTAATATAAACAATTCCTCCATTATTTGTCATGTCTACTTCGGTTAAGCCAATTATTGATTTCTTTAAATCTGACCATCTATCATCGTATAATACAATTAGAACTTTGGATCCTAAATTCTTTCTAGTTAATCCTTTTATTCCTACAATTATTAATCCCATATGCACTAACATACTTTTGAGATTTTTGACCGTCTTTATGAAAGCTGGGTTTACTAAATTTAGGTTTGCAAAGTCTTCTCCTATTGTTGATATTTGTTCTTCTCTATAGTGTTTGTATAATTGATTATCTTTAGAAAAATGTTTTTTATTATATAATGTCTTAGGATTTAATAATTTAAGTTGATTTTGTTGGAAAATTTGCAAATCTCTATCTATGTCTATGATTTCATTTAATTCTTGATTTTCTTCTATATTTGAGTGTCTTTTAGATAATATTCTAGAAATTATATTATTGCCTATTCTATTTTTTGAGAAGCTGGGTCTACTGTCTTGGACTGTTCGCCTATTTGAAAGAAAGTTCATTGTTGAGGTTTTCTAGTCAATTTATGTTTTTCTGGTTTAGGTGTTATTTCTAATTTCTTAAGTTGAGAAATTAATTCATCTATTTTTGTATTATTTTTATGAGTTTGTTCAGTTTGTTTTTCTTTTAATATTTTATCTATTTTTATGTTTAATTCTATTAGTAATGCTATTATTGTATTATTTTGTTTAAGGATTACTTTGTCTGTTTGGCTTGACGGCGTATGACTGGAATATCCTATAGGCTCTTGATGGAATTTTGTTGTATATTCTAATGTTTTTTTTATAATTTATGTCTTCTTCACTTATGAGAGTGAGATCCTTTCAAGTCTTATGATTATTTCTTTTAAATGACTAATTTCAGTATTTATTTTTTCTACTTGTTGTATGATTTTCACTACTTGAGTATTTTTAATTTCTAGTTCTTCAGGTTTTTCTATTATGATTTTTACCAATTTTTCTATTTCTAATTTTGTAGGTAGATTGTCGAAATTAAATTTATTATTTAAATATTGAATTTTTCTATCTATTTCTATTTCTTGTGCTTTTAAAAAGTCAAAGTTCTTTTCTAATTTATCTAGTGTCTTAAATAGCTTATTTTGTACTGCTTCTATAGCTTCTAATAGTTTTATTATAATTTTATCTTGTTGTTGAATTTTTTCACTAAGATTTATTGTTAATTCTATTAAAGTATTATATTGCTTATCTTCAAAGTGTAGTATATGTTCTCCTTCAGGAAAATTACACTTTAAAATATTATTTTGGTATAACGATCTGTATTTCTTTTCTGGTTGTATTCTTAAATCTAAATATTCTAGATGTCTTAAAGAATATATTTTTCTATCCTAGTGAACTTCTAACTTGACTTATTCTTTTATAGTATTTTATTCTATTAGTAGTATATTTTATATCTAATTTAATGTTATTTATTTCGTTGATAAGATTAGCTTTATGATCTACCAATGAGTCTATAAGATGTTTGTTTTCTATTACTAAATCTACAAGATATTTATCTTCTATAATCCACAACGCTCGCTGTTTATATCTTCGAATTATATTTTGCATTAATTATCCTAATAAACAAGCTTCTTTTTTATACAGTAAAAACAGTAAATACAGTAAAAACAGTAAAAACAGATGGTAGTAAATTAGGATGGGAAGCTATCTTAAAATCTAGACCTAATAAATATAGTCCAAAAAATGAAGAAAAAATATGTGCATACCAAAGTGGACAATACAAAGAAAAAGGTAATATGAGTAGTATAGATGTAGAAGTACTAGCAGTAATATATGGACTAAATAGTTTTAAATTATACATTTTAAACAAACAGGAAGTATTAGTTAGAACAGACTGTGAAGCAATAGTAAAATTTCACGAAAAAATAAATAGTAAAGCTAGCAGTAAAAGAAGATGGTTAAACTTCATAGATATAATATCTATATATAATAATATTGTTTTTGAATATGTTAAAGGGAAAGATAATGATTTAGCAGATAAATTAAGTAGACTACAATTAAAAACTAACTAGTTCCTATTACAGTATGAGACCAAGCATGAGACCAACTGGCCAACAGCCAGAAGACAAAGACAAGGGCATCGCCCAGCCTTAATATTTAGATTGGACAGAAGGACAATTAGCTAAAGAAAAATCTAGATCATATTTAACTTATTCATTAATAGAAGACACCTATATTATAGACTCATTAGTAAAGCATAAAGATAATCTTACTAAAGAAATACAAAACATTAAATTAGGCATAAAATATACTACGAATAGGATATAATACTATAAAAGAATTAGTAAAGTTAAAAGTTCACTAGGATAGAAAAGTAGATCCGTTAAGACATCTTGAATATTTAGACTTAAAAATACATCCCGAAAAGAAATACATATCGTTATACAAAAATAATATTTTAAAGTGTAATTTTCCTGAAGGAGAACATATACTACACTCTGAAGATAAGCAATATAATACTTTAATAGACTTAACAATAAATCTTAGTGAAAAAATTCAACAACAAGACAAAATTATAATAAAACTTTTAGAAGAAATAGAGATAGTGCAAAATAAACAATTTAAAATATTAGATAAATTAGAAAAGAATTTAGACTTCTTAAAAGCACAAGAACTAGAAATAGATAGAAAAATCCAATATCTAAATACAAAATTTAATTTAGAAAAAATACCTACTAAAATAGAAATAGAAAAACTGGTAAAAACTTTAATAGAAAAACCTAAGAATTAGAAATTAAAAATACTCAAGTAGTAACAAAAATCATAGAACAAGTAGAAAAAATAAATACCGAAATTAGTCATTTAAAAGAAATAATTATAAGACTAGAAAAGATCTCACTTTCATGAGTGAAGAAGACATAAATTATAAAAAGGCATTAGAATACTCAAAAAATTACAATCAAGAACCTATAGGATATTCTAGTTATATTCCCTTTAGCCAAACAGATAAGATAATTGTTAAACAAAACAATACTATAATAGCCTTACTAATAGAATTAAATATAAAAGTAGATAAATTACTAAAAGAAAAACAACCTGAACAACAAGTTCATAAAAATATAGAAATAGACAAATTAATAGATCAACTTAAAAAAGTAGAAATAACCCCTCACCCAGAAAAACAAAAAGTAATTAAAAAACCACAAACATGGACTTTCTTTCAAATAGAAGAACAAACCAAGAAAGTAGACCAAGTTTCTCTGAAAATAGAATAGGCAATAATATAATTTCTAGAATATTATCTAAAAGACACTCAAATATAGAAGAAAATCAAGAATTAAATGAAATCATAGACATAGATAGAGATTTACAAATTTTCCAACAAAATCAACTTAAATTATTAAATCCTAAGACATTATATAATGTAAAATATTTTTCTAAAGATAATCAATTCTACAGACACTATAGAGAAGAACAGATATCAGCAATAGGAGAAGACTTTGCAAACCTAAATTTAGTAAACCCAGCTTTCATAAAGACGGTCAAAAATCCCAAAAGTATGTTAATGCATATGGGATTAATAATTGTAGGAATAAAAGGATTAACTAGAAAGAATTTAGGATCCAAAGTTCTAATTGTATTATACGATGATAGATGGTCAGATTTAAAGAAATCAATAATTGGCCTAACCGAAGTAGACATGACAAATAATGGAGGAATTGTTTATATTAGTCCAGACTTTTTAATTAATCTAAAAGAATTTGGAAAACATATTAAAATAGGAATCCAAACTAAAGGATACGAATAAATGAGTAATGGAAATAATTTATTAATGTGTATAGGTTTTATAGGAAAAATGACTTTAAGTAGTAACACAAAATTTAAACTCCAAGTAAATGATGTAGTAGAAATAATGGGTAATAAAGGAATAAAATTAATTAAACCAATAAAAATAAACCCAGAAGAATATGCAGGATTAGAATGAAATCTAGATAAACTAAGTAAACCCAAAGTATTTGCGCCAGAAGAACACTTAATGTATACTAGCTCAAAAGGCGAGACATCTATTAGGTTTACAGACTATAACTACACAAGTAAAAAAAGAATTAGATGATAATGAAACTAAAAGTACCATAGAAACAGAACAAGAGGAATTTATGAATATAGAATTAATACAAGAAGGATACGAGGTAGAAAGAGCTATAGAAGAAGCAAAAAGACAATACCAAGATAATAACAATACACTTTTTAAATGTAGAGGATGTAAAAAAGGTAAATTGGATATAATGGAAAATATAGAACATTTTAGAATATGTCAGGAAAGATAATGATTTAGCAGATAAATTAAGTAGACTACAATTAAAAACTAACTAGTTCCTATTACAGTATGAGACCAAGCATGAGATCAACTGGCCAACAACTAGAAGACAAAGGCAAGGGCATCGCCCAGCCAGATACTTATGCTCTGACTTTATTAGGAAGACAAAATTTCAAACCATTAAGTACAACAGGCAACTTAATGGAGAGAATTTATTTTGGTAAGTATAATTTAATTTCATATCCTAAGTGTAATTTATCATTTAGAGTAATCCAGACTGTAATTTAGAAAAAGCTCAACAACGTTTGGTAGATAACTTATGGATAGCATATAATAAGCAAGACACTAAATATTTTATAGCAACTTCAAATGCTTTATGTCAATATTTGTCAGACAAAAATAAAGACAATAAATTTAAATACTATGTGGTTATACATGGTAAGACTAAAGGTGTTTTTCAAACTTGGATAGAAGTAGTAGATTCTATAAATGGGATAAAAAATCCGCTTTTTAAAGGTTTTAATAATTTTATTGAAGCTTTAGACTATGCAAGAGGAATACTTAGGCCTTATTACTATATTTCACCAGCTCTTAGACAAAGCCCAAACCAAATACCACAATACAATATCCAAAAAGACTCAGACAAAATAATATTTTGTGACCATTGTTCTTCTATGACTGAGGGTTTCAAGAGACTCAATACTAAAAATGAAATCCTTATTCAAGAAAATATGAGACTTGTTAAACAGCTTGAGACTTTTCAGAATAAATATGTTCCAAGGACAGACAATATGAGTTCTCCATCTCCCTTAAAAATGGATGAGACGGGTATGCATTCCCTTTTGAATGCTAAGAACTCTACTGTATCAGAGCATGATACAGCTAGTCCGGTTCAAACGGTGACCGATAAAGACTCATCAAATCCGTTAATGACTGTCACTTTACCAAAAAGTGAAATAGAGGAGTCTTCTTCCTCACGAAGGAGATTACCTAAATATTTTTAGAAAGACTCATTAAGAAAAAACGAAGCTTTGAAAAAGAAAAAAAAATGAAAAATTAGAAAAAATAATTAAACAAACGTTAGAAATTTTTTTTCAAGACAAGAGCCAAGACAAACATATTATTAAACACAGTCCTAGTCCAAGTAATGGTCCAGAAGGCAATATTCACAGTCCTTCATTATCGGACGAAGAACAGATAAATAATATTCAAGACTCTCAAGACCCTTATGATGATAATGACTCATGCATGAGTTTTGACACCATTGCATTACATAATCTAGACACTTAATCATTTTATATTTCTTAGACACTTAACTATTATATATTACTTCATTCCATATCATATACTATATAATTGAAGCAAAGATAAGTTACTAAAAATAAGATGGAAAAAGAATGGCAACAAGATATGGGCAAGCAAATTCAAAGTCAACAATGGCATGTGAATAAACAAGAAGATAAGATGGATGGCAAAAAATGTCAACGGAAACCAAAGTCATAAAGTCACAAGATAAAGGGCAAAATAAGACAAGTCACAATTACTACAAAGTCAAGAATGGTATGTCACTATTACTAAAAAGGCTAAAAAAGTTATGGGAATAAGAAGACAAAAGAAGAAATATTAAATTAGTAGGTGGGGATGCCCACTACGTGTCTTGTAATATTAGTATATAGGAGTATTAGGTGGGGATGCCCACTACGTGTCCTGTAAAAATGAGTGTGCTGTCACTTTATCACTACCCTCCAAAAAAGGGAAAAACTGTTTACATAGCACATGTAGGTATAATTATTGAGTTTGTAATATAAGTCAAAAGATGAAATTAATAATGCATGTGACGATGGGGCCCAATGAGCACCCGACTAGCATTATTAAGGGAATCTTATCAAGAGTGTGGGCCAAAAAATAATAGAGGCCACGTAGTAAATTGAGGACCGTTCCTTTGGTTCTCTTGGGTCTATAAAAGGCAGTAGTAAGAGTTGGAAAGACAGAATGAAAAAAGCAGAGGAAAAACCAAAGTGAGAAAAAATCCAACAACCTTTTTACCTCCATACTCCTATGTACCAAAAATCCTCTATTGTATATTAAAGCTTGTGAAATAAAATAAGCGTGTTTGTGTTTTAAAGTTTTCGAAGTGTTTTTTTCAAAGTCCCTCGGGGGTTCCCGAAAGGGAAACCTCTCTCAGTTTATCATGTAAGTTTTACGATATTTACTTCCCGAAATTCCCCCCAAAAATATATTATCTTTTTATGTTAAATTTTAAGCTGTTAGTTTAATATTTGTATTTTTCTTAAGTTGTTAGTTTAATGTAAAATTGTGGTACATGTGTTAAAAAATTAACATAAGTATACGGTTAGCTCCTTAACTTCTTAATAACGACTATGGATTAACTTGTAAATTCCTAGGATTCTTGGCCTTTATAGTCCGCTTGATGAAAGGACGAATTTGTTGCCAGTTTTTATATCTGGGGTGTGGTTAAAGATGATGTTGTTAAGAATACAGGTTAAGAAGAAGAGATGAACTGGGTAAAATAAAAAACAAAAACAAAAATAAAAAACAAAAACAAAAATAAAAAATAAAAAATAAAAATAAAACATGGGGAAAATAGGGAATTAAGTCATAAATTAGCATGATTGAACTAAATGAGAGAGGGAGTACTGAGTAGGATTTACAATATATTTGAAACCAACTCTTTAAATATATACTCTTCCACTTACAATATATATTATATTTGTTGTTATTATATTACTATATTAATATATTGGTCAAAAGTCATAAATAATAAGATAAGGTAGACAAATATTACTATATTACTATATTAAGTATTATATATTTTAAGTATTTAGTAGTAGTACTATTTAGTAGTAGTATAATTATATAAATTTGTAGTAGTATTTATATATTTTATATTTCCATATTTCTTACTATTTTTACTGTTTTTTATATAAATTTGTAGTAGTATTTATATATACTATTTTTACTATTTTTCTGTATTTACTGTTTTTCTGTATTTACTGTTTTTACTGTATTTAATGTATTTACTGTTAACACTATATAAATACTACTTAATATATCTAAGTATCTTTATATTTGGTATTACTTAATTGCAATAATGCATATATTTATTTCAATTTGATGAGGTTCAATCACGTAATTAGTCGTATCTCAGTAATATTACCTTATAGACCATATTTGTTGTGCATTTTTCTTGTCATCTAACCAGATGTGCTTTGCATTATAACATAATAAATGACGTTCTTGTTGTTAGCTCTCATATTTGATTTCTTGATTGACGGTATACATAAATCAAAGATAATTATTTGATTGTCCAAAGTTAACTGAAAAAGGGTTCCTTTTTTTTACTCAAAAAACTAAAAATTAAAATTAAAGAATATATTATATCTGTGAAATCATATATATAATCACATGTTTATCATATATATAATCACATGCTTATCTTACACCCAACAAATATGTAGTTCATATACTTGTAAACAATTTTCAATTTATTCAATCAAGCATGAATCATCCCAGGAAAAATAACAACATGCATCGTGTTATCACATATATAGGGGCAGTGTAATAATATGAAAAATTATTGGTCAAAAGTTAATATAAGAAAAGATGAAAGATAAAAATAATTAATGTACTAACTATGAGAATTCATAACATTATAACTAAAGAATGTTAAAGAGTGTGAATAACGTTTGCAATAATTAGTAATAACTAAGAGAATTTATAATGTTATAACTAAAGGATTAATGTGCAATAGATGTATTTCTAATAAATTTTATACTTGCATAAATAAATAGGACCTAAACAAATAAATTTACAACCAGAATATTTAAACTTAGACTGTGTAACAGATATAAATCAAACTATACAGCTATGGATAGGTTACATAGCAAAACAAATAATAGATAATAAAATTAATATATTAGAAGTACCAGGATATATAGAAAGGACATTTATAGGAGAAGTAAAATTATGGTTCTTAAATCTAGAAGAAGAAAGTACAAAGACGTTAAGATCAAGTAAAGATATACAAGCTAAAGAAACAACATCAGTGATGGATATACTTTATAAATATTAAACAACTATAAGAAACGAATTTAGTAGTATGACAACAGAGGAAGAAGAACGAAATAAAGATAAAATTATAAATAGAAATTTAATGAATAAATTAGGAATATGCAATATGTGTTATTTAGATGAATATACTTGTGCTTACATAGAATATTATTATAAAGGAGTTTATAATACACAAGAAAGTCCAGGAATAAGACATTTTATATTTTACGAAATTACCAGAATCATTTAGTTCAAAAATAATAAAAGCATGGGAAGAAGCAAAATTACATGATACATTAGGAGCTAGAATAAAATTTGCAAAACAATGGTATGCAAATATATGTGAAAAATATCGAGAAGATCTAAAAATGGAAAAAACAATAATAAAAAATCTAGCATGTTGTAAAGATAAAATAGCACCACAATTTGGTTGTGATGATAAATATTATAAAAAACATAAAAAGAAAAGGTTTAAAAATTATAAGAAAACGACACATAAATATAGAAATCCAAGAAAAAGATATTTTACAAAATCTAAAAGACCATATAGAAGAAAGAAAAGTATAAGTGAATGTAAATGTTATAATTGTGGAAAATTAGAACATATAGCAAAGGACTGTAAAGTACCAAAAAATCCTAATAAAAAACAAATATCAGAAATAATTATAGAAGAAGAAGTTTGCTTACAATTAGAATATTTAGATTATGAATTAGAAAGTGATGATAGTATTTATGAAATATCTGATAATGAAGAAGAATACCAAACAGATAATGAAATAAAACAAATAAATGACTGAAGAAGATATAGAAATAATAAGAGAAGAATATATAACAGATGATTATTCTGAACAAAAAATAATTTTTGATAATAACATATTTGAAAAGGTAAAAGGAAAAGAAATTGATTTAAGTGTAGAAAAAATATTTAGCATACCCTTAATAAAGAATCCTTTTAAAAGGAATAAAGAGGAGTTTTATATAATTAGTCAGAAAGAACATATTATAGATTGTAAATATGCCCAAGGAAAAGCTGAAGTACCAATTATAAATAAAAGACAATTAAATAAAGAGATACAAAAAATAAAAAGTAGAGAACAAATTAAATATGTACATTTAGGAGGAATAGAAATACTTATAAAAGCTTGTTTTAAAGAAGGAATAGATACCCCAATAGAAATATATTTAGCAGATGATAGAATAATAGAACCTATAGAAAAGAGCGTAATAACAGCAGTAAGAGGAAATTTGATTTACAAAAAATTTAAATTTACAGTTAATACTAATTATTCAGTAGCATTGACAGATCAGAACATAGATAAAGCATTAGTACTATATTGGAAAATAAATGGAATAACCTTAACCCCAGGAAGTAAAATATGTACAGCTAGATGTAAAAATTTATATGTACTAACTACTAAACATAAAATAACTGCAAAAAGTAAAATAAAAGGAATAGAAATAGAAACGCCATTTGAACAATTTGTTAAAATAATAGATAATAATAACTACTCATATCAAGAAATAGATACTAGTGAAAACTTAGAAATTATAGAAGAAAGAATAGGAAGAACTAGAAAAATTAAAAATAATCTACAAAGAGAATATACAAAAAAGATAGCATATGATATAATCTCTAATAAGTACTTCATAATAGGAATAATAGAAGAAAAAGAACATTTAATATTAGTAGATACAAAACAAGAAAATAACTATATAATAGATAAACTATTAAATAAAGAAGAAATGGAAATAAACAAAATGGCGAAACAAAAATGCTCAGATTTACCAGCATTAATAGTAGCTCAACTAGAAATAGAAAAAGACATAATAATAGCATATATACCTATGAAAATAAAGCTAGAAATTAAGGAAGAACAACAAGCAGATATAATCTTAGGATTAAAATGGTTAGAAGAAATGAAACCTTATAAAATAGAATCTACTTACCTAACTATTACCTACAATAATAAGATGATAATAATAAAAAGAATAATGATATGAAAATACATGTACTTATGAAAATAATAATAGAAGGATATTATAATAGATATTATACACTAATGATAGATACAGGAGCAGAAGTTAACATATGTAAATATAATTGTTTACCAAAAGATAAGTGGATAAAATTAAAAACACCTATAGTAGTAAAAGGATTTAATAATGAAGGAAGCTTAATACACTTTAAAGCAAAAGATGTAAAAATACAAATATGGGATAAGATACTTAAGATAGACGAAATATATAATTATGATTTACCTACAAAAGACATAATTCTAGGAATACCATTTCTAGACAAATATTATCCGCATATAATAACTAAAACTCACTGGTGGTTAACAACATCATGTAATCATAAAATAGGAGCAAAAAGAGTAGGAAATAAAATAAAAAAGAATACATAATGGATAAAAGGAAGTGAAAATATTACATAAAAATTAGAAAATATGCCAATAAATGCCAACAATATAGAATACATAGTATTCACAATAGACAAGTTAAGTCCAATAAAAGACAGACTAGAACAATTATATAGTGAAGATCCATTAAAAGGATGGAATAAACATAAAATCACTGTAAAGATAGAATTAATAGACGAAAATAGTATTATAATCCAAAAACCCTTAAAATACAATTTTGATGACTTAAAAGAATTTACGATGCATATAACAGAACTATTAGATAAAGGATACATACAAGAAAGCAATAGTAAACATACTAGCCCAGCATTTATAGTTAATAAACATAGTGAATAAAAAAGAGGGAAAAGTAGGATGGTTATAGATTATAGAAATTTAAATGCAAAAACTAAAACTTATAATTATCCAATCCCCAATAAAATATTAAAAATAAGACAAATACAAGGATATAATTATTTTAGTAAATTTGATTGTAAATCAGGATTTTACCACTTAAAATTAGAAGAAGAATCTAAAAAATTAACAGCGTTTACCGTACCACAAGGATTTTATGAATGAAATGTATTACCATTTGGATATAAAAATGCACCAGGAAGATTTCAATATTTTATGGACACATATTTCACAAAACTAGAAAATTGTATAGTATATATAGATGACATATCATTATACTCAAAAACATATGATGAACATATAAAATTATTAGAAAAATTTATAAATATAGTAGAAGAATCAGGAATAAGCCTAAGTAAGAATAAAACAGAAATTATGAAAAATCAGATAGAATTTTTAGGAATACAAATAGATAAAAATGGAATAAAAATGCAACAACACATAGTACAAAAAATTATAAATTCAGAAGAAATATTAGATACAAAAAAGAAATTACAATCCTTTTTAGGATTAATAAATCAACTAAGAGAATATATACCTAAACTAGCAGAATATTTAAAACCATTACAAAGAAAATTGAAAAAAGATGTAGAATATAATTATGATGAAATAGATAAAAAACAAGTTCAAAAAATAAAAGAACAATGTAAAAAATTACCAAAATTATGTTTTCCAGATGAAAATAAAAAATTCAACTATATAGTAGAATCTGATGCAAGTGAAAATAATTATGGTGGAGTATTAAAATATAAATATGAAAATGAAAAAATAGAACATCATTGTAGATATTACTCAGGAACATTTACAGAAATGGAAGGAAGATGGGAAATTAATAGAAAAGAATTATTTGCATTATATAAATGTTTATTAGCATTCGAACCATATATTGTATATAATAAATTTATTGTTAGAACAGATAATACACAAGTTAAATGGTGGCTAACACGCAAGGTACAAGATTCAGTTACTACAAAAGAAATTAGAAGATTGGTATTAAATATTTTGAATTTCTCTTTTACTATTGAAGTAATTAAAACTGACAAGAATATTATTGCAGACTACCTATCAAGACAAAGCCGTGCAAACGGACTTTGAAGAAGAAATTACAAATGCAGTACTTATGAAAGAATTACTGGAACAAATTAAGATGCTCAATAATAGAGTATCAATTATGGAGACAAGATATGTGGAGAAGGACCACGATAGAAAACCAGAGCTAATAGTGCAGTCGGAGCACTTTAAAAAACCAGATCTAGAAGGTGACGATGGGAAACACCTAAAAACCCAAATTACTAACGATTTAAGTGTTATTGCAGGTACATCTACAAAGGAATCATTTACAACAGTTACAAAAAAGAAAAATTATAATTTGAATAAGGTATTTGAAAAGCCTTATGCCCCACCTCACATAGCAAAAAATGAATTATTTATACCACCTCAAATACATACCTATGCAACCTCACTTGACCAAACAAAAAGAACTTATAACCATATAACCCGTACATATCTCGAAAATATCGAAAAAATCCAAAACCTATTAAATACTCAACCTATTGAAAATCCAGAGAAATTAAAAACTCACCAAGGATATATTACCCAAAAGTTACAAAACTATAATAAATTAATTGCCTTGCCAAATACCAAACCAAATTTAGTAGCAACTTGCTTTGCTTATGGACTTATTTCGACTGTATATACAATGACTGGAGATGAAATTAGCAGGATACCTGAATTACACCAAGCATTTATGAACTACAAAAGAGTTACAAAAGGACAATTATTTTATGTTAGATTTTACTCTGCGCCAGCTGAGGTATTATTTGACGAAATTAAACCGGTTATCACGGCTATAAAGATAGGAATGACAAAGGACTACATTATTCCGGAAGAAATTACTAACCAGCCAATTATACCAAGAATAGAGCTACCAGATTTTTATGCAAATAAAAGAATTATTGGACTTAGTACAATACTAGCGGAATTAGCCAACGTATATGACGAGACCAACTATATATGGAAGTATTGTTCAAGGAACCACTTATTAATTTATTCAACAGCGAAAGAGTTAAGACCCACAGACAAGTTAGAAGTAAAAAATTGGGCATTATCATTACTTAAACCAGAACAGGAACCAACAACAAAAGCTATTAAGAAAGGATTTATTTCAGAAGAAAGCTTAGATCAATATTGCAAACTTATTGAAAAAAAATATACAGAACACATGTGTAGCAGATGCAGTGGAATAAGTAATTATGTACCAGATGTCAACATAGAATGAATGAATAAATGACAAACATATGGATAAAGAAGAAGAAATTATTGAAGGCAAGTGGACGGACAAGAGTTAAAGAAGGAACAATTATTGACAAGGATAGAACAAAAGAATCTACTTTTCAAAAGAGGACAAGAACATGTGATAAAAGATAAAGAAGAAGGTGACATAAAGATAAAGAAGATAAAGAAGAAAGCAACTTAAAGTTGGGGACTCACATGTAATTAATTAGGGACTTACATTGTAAATAAGTTTCTTATTTTGCAACTTTAGTCCTTAGTTTGTAAGTATATATAGGTTAGCATTTCTATTTGTAAAAATCATTAGATCCTCTCAATCCTCTCTCAATTTTCCACTACATCTCTAACATTCCAGCTTTGTAAAAACATATTCAATAAAAATTACTTTAAATTCCCCATATAATGGAGTAGAATTTAGCAAACACTACAACGGAGGTATATCTATATACCTATTTATGATTTAGACTTAGTTAATAATCATTATGATTTATGATTATGATTTATGCCTATTTATAATTATGTTTAGCTAAATAATTAATTCCTGTCAACCATAATATTATGTGATATACTTATGATTGTTATTATGAATTAGAATTATTCGATATTTATTGTCTAGTTTGCTAGCATAGAGAAAAGTAGGAGAAAACTTCTAGAACTATGCATCCAAAGATGGGAAACCTGGAAAGACAAGAAGGCCGTGTTAGGGAAGTACCTAAGTGTTGATGTGCTGTTTAGGAAGATAGTATCTGAAAAAGGTATCATGCTAGTAGTGACCAGATGATAAAATACGAATACTCTAAGTCATAATAAGCTATCATAAGATTACCATATGGTAGACATGGAAGACAGGAATAAATTGCTAAATAAATTGATAAACAAATTGTTAAGAAAAAAATGAATACTTCTAATATACCCACTGTAGAAATTAACAATAGCTATTTTGAAGATAACTATAAGATACTTATCTTTAAGATATTAGAAAAAATAACTGAACCTAGCATAAAAAAGATAATATGGGAAAAAATAATGAAATATAAAGAAGAAGAAATGAATAATTTAATAAGACAAACTTGGTTTGACGACATAAGAGCAGTAATGCAAGAATTATATGACAGTCATCAATATTTAGACGTATATTCAGACTATAATAGTGATTGAATTATGATAAATGAAGAATATTTCCAACTTTGGAAAGAAGTTATGACTGAAATAGATTCATGGGAAAATATTATAAAAACATATTTAGAAGAATACCTTAAAACACAAGACATACAATACTTAAAATTACTAATAGAATGAGCCCAAATGATTCTACATAAGAAATAAAAAGAAGAAGAATTTTATAAAAAAGCGTTTATTTAATAAAAGACTATGATAAAACAAAACATAGCCCAAATTTCGCACCTACCCCCCAGTATGGTAGTGTAGGAACAGAATGAAAATGTTTATTCCATATTACTGAATATAAAATTTATTTTGTAATTGATAATTTTTTAAGTAATTCATATATGTTCACATATTTTACTCTTGAGAAGTTTAATAATTTTGAAAAAAAGATGTTCAGAAGCATATATTTATATCACAAGAGAAATTGTTATGAAAAACAAATGAATTTTGACTACATCATGTTAACTTCATATATTGGAACATTACATACTAATGTATATATTAAGCAAAAAAATAATTATTATATCATCAAAATTATTTTTCTCAAGTACTCGAAGTTATGGAATGTACCTTCTTAGGATAGAACGATTTACTTCATCAGAATAGTGGTACCTCATATTCCGCTAAACTTCGAACTCACTCAACGACAATAAATCACACGAGATTTTTTAATATGCAAGAAGAAGAGTAGGAGATTAAAAAATCGTGGTTGAAAAAGGAGAGAAAGCCCCTTTATTTATAGTCAACAAAGAGTAGTATGAACAAGTGTTTTTTGTGTCTTATCTGAAAAGTCATGACCTTTTTGAAAAGTCATAACCCTTTGGAAAAGTTACAACATATTGAAAAAGTCACAACTCTTTGGAAAAGTCATAACTCACCGAAAAATCACAACCCTTCGAAAAAAGTCACAACTTATCGGAAAAGTCACAACTCATCGAAAAAGTGACCTTTCCTAGAAGTCACAACCCTTTGGAAAATTTACAACTTATTGAAAAAATCACAACTCTTTGGAAAAGTCACAACTCATCGAAAAATCACAATCCTTTGAAAAAAGTCACAACTTATCGAAAAAGTCCCAACTTATCGAAAAGTCACAACCTAAGTTAGGGATATTATAGTAATTTAACATTCAAGTTAGGAGTTCATGCTTTTAAAGAAATATAGATAATAATAGCAATAGTCTTTTCCCAGTTTTTAAGTCGAAGAAAAAAAAGTGCTTTCAATTACTGCCAAGTGATAAACGTAACTAAAAAAATATATGCGTTCAATTTTTTTGCTATTCACTTGGCTTTAAGAGTGAAACAAACCCGAATTCCCACACACAAACTCTAAAGCATTATATAATCGTTGTTAGCCAAATTATAATAACAACACTTGAATTACAAGTACTGAAATAACAAGTAACTAAAAATAGAGATAAGAATGGGGATGAGAAATTAAGACTCTAAAAAGAAGATGAGAGGAATAGACAGTTCCTTCGCTATATGCATAACTCTTCTGTCTAACCCCTATTCCTATTTAACTTATTGATAATTGGGTCTAGATCCCAAATAAAATGCTCTAGTATTCTACTCGACCCAATAATCCCATCTAAATCAGCCCCATTCACCACTTCTAACACATAAGCCCGTACAAAGTCAACTTGATTCATAACAATACCCCCATCCTAAATAAGAACCTTGTCCTCAAGGTTCGGATAAAACAATATGAATATCATAGCAGCGAACTTGTAAGGACTTGGATATATGTTAGGAGCTGCTTTAAAAAGTATTGTGTCTTCTTTGTCTGGCTGGTCAATCCTTTGGAGGGAATATAGCAGTAGCCACTTGACTAAGGCATTATCAAACGTGACATTATCATCAACACCCGCATTGCTAAACATTACAATATGGGGTGGAAATACATCAACACAGACTGGAAGAAATCTCAAGGATGCACTGATGTACCGACTAATGTGGTTCAACCAGCTACCGAACTCGATCAAGGCCATATAGTATGCGGCATGCAAAGCACGTAGAACACTAAAATTGGTGGTACATTTGGAACATAGATTGTCATATCCTTGAAAATATTCACAATTTACGCATACCTTGAGACAATAATTGCAAGGAATACTTATAAGAATCCCAAGAGCAGGTTTTTCTACATCCACATTATGATATGCAACTTGAAGCTGAAACCATACATATGTAACAAAGGCCCAGAGAAAGGCATTAATTAGCACTTGCCATTAGTATTCCACATGTGGTTGGATAAAAACAAGAATCTCTTTCAAGCTCAAGCTTTTCACATGCTGGATAGAACCATGAAACACGATTCTGAACATTGCTCATTCCATGAAATTCTTCATGGACAACTACATGAAACATCAGTGTTTTAAAAGGCGGGGGCGTGAGGCGAGGCATTTTATACAGTACAGGGCGAGGCGTAAGCCCTGAGACACGGGGCGTAAGTCTCATGGATCTACGGGGTATACTCTCATGTATATACAATTTTATAGGTTTATTACTAGTAAAATAAGCAAATGTAAACCTTTCAATGATTTTACAAATAATTTTTTTTATAAATAACTTATAATATATAGAAATTATATTCTGATTTTTATTTGAGATAAAATAAACACCTGCTCCATAGTATCTCTAAGAAAGTCTATATCTAAATAGTCCATCTCAGCTGAATCAAATCAACCAATTAGAGATCTAAACCATTTCCCATACAATGCCTTAAATGGGGCCATCTAAATACTATAGTGATAAGTGTTGTTGTAGGAAAATTCTACTAAGGGCAAATTCTGATTCCATCTAGCACCAAAATCAAGCACACAAGCTCAGAGCATATCCTCCAACACTTAAATCATCCGCTCGGACTGACAATCTATCTAAGGTTGAAAAGTTGTGTTTATATCTAAACGAGTACCCAAACAATGTTGTAAGGCCTTCCAAAAATGAGAAGTGAACAAAGAATCTCGATCATAGACACTAGAAGTAGGGACTCCATGGAGTCGCACAATCTGACGGATGTAATGCTTAGCTAACCTCTCCACTAGATACTTCACCTGAACTGGGATGAAATTGGTTGACTTGGTCAGCCTATATACAACCACCTAAATAGAGTCATAACTACATATGGTGGAAGGAAAACCCACAACAAAATCCATTTATCCGCTCCCACTTCCAAGTAGGAATAGGTATCCTATAAGATATGCCTTCAGGTCGCTGGTGCTCACACTTGACCTTTTGGAAAATCAAGCATCTAAACACAAAATCTGCAATATCCCTCTTCATACCACACCATTAGTATTACTAACAAAGATCATGATATATCTTCGTCGCTCCTGGGTGAATGGAATATCATGAATAATGGGACTCCTCAAGAAATAATCTAATCAACTAACCCATCTTGGGCACACAAATCCCATCTCCAATCCTCAAGACCCCATCTGACAAGGACAGCCTCCTTAGCTTTCCCTTTCAACACTTTTTCTCGAATGCGACACAACTTCTTATCATCAAACTGGTGCTAACGGATCTGCTCAACTAAGGAAGAACTAGCCTCTATGAAAGTAATTAATCCACCACTCTTCTAAAAAATTATAATTGGAAGAAACTGTTGGCAAGCCTCTGAACAACCCTAGCCAATGGTCTCTCCTGAACATTGATAGCAACAAGACTCCTCATACTAGAAGTTTTCCTACTTAAAGCATTGACCACCACATTGGCTTTTCCCTGATGATACAAAATGGTGATATCATAGTCCATCCGTAGCTCAAGCCATCTGCACTGCCTCAAGTTCAGATCCCTCTAACTGAAGATGTACTTAAGACTCTGATGGTCAGTGATGTTCCCATAATGTACCCCATACAGATAATGCCGCCACAACTTAAGCACAAAAACTACATCAATAAATCATGAGTAGGGTAGTTCTTCTCACGGGTCTTTAAGTATCTAGAGACATAGGAGATCACCATCCACTTCTGCATTATAACTCCCCACAACCCGACTGTAGAAGAATCACAATAAATAGTGAAGTACACACCTCCTTAGGTAAAGTCAATACAGGAGCCGAAGTCAACAAGGTCTTGAGTTTTTAGAAGCTCCCGTCACACTCATAAAACCACTAGAAGCTCACACTCTATCGAGTCAATCTGGTAAAGGGAGATGCAATAGTTGAGAAGCTCTAAACAAATTGCTTGTAATATCCTGCAAGTCCCACAAAACTCCGAATCTTAGTAATTGATAGTGGGACTGGTCCAACCTCTAACTATCTAAATCTTGGCTATATCTACCTAAATACCCTCCTTGGACATCATGTGTTCCAGAAATACATTAGAATTAGAACTTGGCATATAATTTCTCTTCCCTAAACATCTGGAGCATAATCCTCTAGTATCAAACTTGGTCCTCCTTATGATTGGAGTACACCAAGATGACATCAATGAACACTATCACAAAATAACCCAACTACGGTCGGAACACCTCATTCATCAACTCTGTGAATGTTTTTAGGGAGTTAGTCAAACCGAATTACATAATCAGAAACTCATAGTGCCTATAACGAGTCTTGAAACCTGTCTTAGGGATATCTGATGCCCTAATCTTTAGCTGATGATAGCCAACTCTTAATCAATCATAGAAAACAAAGATGCTTCCTAAAGTTGATCAAATAAGTCATCAATACTAGGAGAAGGATACTTGTTCTTTAGTGTCACTTTGCTTAAATATCGGTAGTCAATACACATCCTCATGGTTCCATCTTTCTTTCTCATAAATAGAATAGGAACACCATATAGAGACACACTAGGGTGAATGAACCCCTTACTCAACAAGTCCTACGACTAATCCTTCAATTTCTTTAACTCTGCTGAAGCTATGCGATAAGGCGAATAGAGATGTGCTTGGTGCCTAGCTCGAAGTCAATAACAAAATCAATGTGCCTATTTAGAGGAACACCAGGAAGTTAAGTAGGAAACATATTAAAATCTCTCAAACTACGAGCACAAAATCCATAGGAGTTGGCTCAACAATAGTATCCTCGAATAAAGGTTAAATAGGAAAAATATCCTCTATCAACCAATCTCTGAACTCGAATGAAGGAAATAACTTTGCAAGGGTAAGAACCACTAGCACCCATCCACTCATCTCTCGAAACACCCAACATCACTAAGGTTACAGTCTTAGGATATCAATGAAGAATAGCATGATGCGGGGAGAGCCAATACATACCCAAAATAATACCAAAGTCTACAATCCCCAAAATGATCAAGTCAACCTAAGTAATATACACCAGCTAAATAAACAAGTTAGGAGCGATACACTCAATCAACCACTAATGATTTATCCGCTGGTTTAGAAATATGAATAAGAACATATATATACTATCAGACATATATCAAATCTAGCTACAAAATAGGTGGACACATACAAGAAAGTAGACCCTAGATCAAACAATACACACGCATGTCGATGGCAAACTAAGATGATACGTATAATCACAACATCAGAAGTCTCGACATCAAGCTTTCTTGGAAAATCATAAAACTCTCCCTTTCAACCATCACCAGTCCAAGTAGTACCCCGACCTCTACCTGGATGAGTTGTAGCACTCCTACTAGAAGCCATTTTGCCTTTATCGAACTAATCTTTGCCTCGACCCCTAATTGGAGGTGTTGAATATTTAGTTGGAACAACAAAATATGTACTTTGGGTTCCTGAGTGAGTTTGTAAAAGACACAACTTTATTATATGACCTGGATACCCACAACTATAACAAGACCTCAACATAGATAACTACTGTGATAGACTAGATGAACTACTATATCCACATCGTCCAGAACCATAGGACCATCGGGATGTTTTCCCACTCTCAACTAACAGCATGGATGTATAAATCATCCCATGATGTTGAAAGAAGCTATTACCTATATGTGAACCTCTGCCTCTAAATGAAGGCACCAAAAAATTGACTAGAAGAACGGGTCCTCTTAGGACCCCTAATCTCTTCTATGACCATCAACGCTGCTTTCTTAGTGGTACTCACAATGGAATGAAAGGAAATCCTCTCTCTGGCTTCTCGGAACACATAAGATCTGGTGGAGAAAGTCAACCCTCTTGCAAACTTGTGGACTCTCTCTACCTCATATAAAATAATAGTCATAGGAAACCTTATAGAATCAGGCCTCATACTCAATCACAGACAAACCGCCATATTTCATGTCCCCAAACCTCAGTCAACTCTTCTCCCTTACACTCCAAGGATGAAGCAGTCTTTGAAAGCACTAGAGAACGTATCTCACTCTACCAGATGATATCTAACTGGTCTCGACCTCACATAAGTCATCCACCACTCCCTTGCAGGTCCATAGAGCTGGAGTGCAATGAAAAAAACACCGCGTGCATCAAATATACCCACTACCTCTAGCATCTCATGGCAAAAAGTCAAGAACTCATAAACATCCTTACTCTTACCACCCTGAAATTGAGGTGGTTTTATCTTTTGAAACCTCTCATAACACTACTGATAGAATAAACTCAGGAGCAATATGTGCACAAATACCTGGTGCAGGAACCACTAGTGGCTAACCCAGCTGATCAAGGATAATCGCAGCCTGATGCTGCACAACTTGGGTCTATGCCACTACCCTCATCTGAGAACCATGTGATGTACCTGTCACACCACCCTTAGAGAAGTTATTCAACACACCTTGCATCCACAACAAAGTATACTGAAATAAAGGAGCTATAAACTCAGGAGGAACTTGGTCTTTAACAATTTCAACCTGTGGCTCTGGAGAGAACTCTATAACTCGGCCCCTAGCTGGTGTCACTACATGGGTATGACCTCTAGTCGATGCTACTCCATAAGCATGACCTATAGCTATACCTCTACCCCTAGCTAGGGTCTTAGCAACTTCCTCAGGGACTGCCTCACCTCTATCACTGGAAACATAAGCTCTAGTCCTTGGCATCTACCAAAATAACACACGACAACTCAACAATAGTGAAGGTAACCACACATGATAAGAAATGATAAATAAAAGGAAGTTTTGTAATAGTATTCATAGCCTCTTGAAGATAAGTACTGTACATACGTGAGACCATGAACCAGGGGCTCTAATACCATTTGTCAAGATAAAAAATGGACGTGATACACTTGTTTATCCGCACCAAGATAAGTCAGCCTCAACCCAACGATACAAAAGAAATGTAGAAAGTAAAACAAGAATAATACAAGAAAGGATAACTTATTAAATTCATTAAAAAAGTTAATCCAAGTCGTGAGCCTTACCTTTTCGAACAATTTCCAAAGCCACACAATCTAATTCAATCAAGTATTCACAATAAGATTCTAGAAATAACAATACCCATATCATACACATTGAAAAATAGGTCAATCAACTCAAAAGTGCATGGGACAAGGGCATCACATATATGGAGAAAGATGATCAAGATAAGGGAGGAAGTAGAACACAACATCTAGTGGCAAGTCAAAACAGGTAATGCTAGTTTATGGCTAGACAACTGGACTAAACTAGGAGCTCTATACTATGTGGAAAGGGACAGTTTAGAGGAGGAAATTGAGGTGAATCTATTTATTACAAATGGAGAGTGGGATAAAGGAAAATTAGAACAATATGTATCACATGAGATGGTGGATCACATTTGTGAAAACATAAATCCTCTAGGGATAGAAGAAACATCAGATAAAGCATGGTGGATGGGGAATATGATAAGCTCAAATTACACTTCCCTAAAGAAGTATAAGTGATCGTTATTAAGTAAAGAACCCAACTTGGAGGTTGGGGTCGATCCCACGAGGAATATGGTTTAGACTTAAACTTAACTTATGATTATATTCGTTTAGTCAACTTATTTCCGAGACAAGTAAGTAAATAGGGGGGGGGGGGTTGTGAAACAAATAACTGAATGTTGTTAAGTAACAAGTGAGCAAGATTCAAACTTTGTTATTATCAATGAGAGAGAGAAACTAGGGTGTATGTGTTCCCCATAAGCTCTTAACGCGGTAATTCTAATAATAGTAATCCTTTCCTAGTGTATTACATGCAAAGTTGGTAAGTTAGGTATCCTTAAGTGATTGGTCCTCCAAATAAGGAATTTTACCCCGTACCTTGGTCCGACTACATGTGTATAATTTACTAACCCTTACCTTTACCTCAGATTAGACATCACATCAATGTATGACTTAGTTTTCACCCTTGCACCAATTGACATTAGACTATTAGATAGTATCACACTAAATCTCTGTTGATAATTCTTTTCTTATTAACTACCTCCTTGGTTCAGCAAGTAGCAACAAGGCGAGTTCTAACGTTAGCCACCGTTAAAAAGACTTCTAAGCGATAGAATTACCAATACATGCATCAACACTATTCAAGAATTACTTAGTTATTATTCATACGTTGTTAATTGCTCATGGTTCCCACAACCCTAGTTGTGGATTTAGCTACTCATGCTTGAAAGAACACAATTCATATTTTTAGAAGAAGAATTTATGAACTTATGTATTGAGTAGAAGAAACCCGTAATCTCCAATTGAAATTCAAAGCAAAAATCTTATAAACTGAAATTAGGAAATCAAATTGCCAAAGTTTGCAAGTTAATTCCTAAAAAAAATACCAAGAACTAAAAGTATACAATGGTGTCTAACCCCCAAAAATGAGGTTTACATACCCTATTTATAGAAAAACTTGTCCTAAACAAAAAGGAAACAAAATAAGGAAATAAAACTTCTGGACATGGCTTTGATCGATGAGACTGACCTACGAACCATGGATCGACCTACGGTCCATAGGTCCCTTCTGTATCTTGATACTTAGAACTTTTCCACAGAGGCTGGAACCTTCAACTTTTAGATAGAAATGACGGATGTGCACTACGGACCGTAGGTTGACCTATGGTCCATGGGTTCCCTTCCGTGGCTCCACACTTAGAACTTTTCATTAGGTACTGGAACTTCAACTCCTAGTGATCATTAATGGATGTGCAGAATGGCCCGTGGGTCAACCTACGCTCTGTCACTCACCTCCGTAGTTCCATACTTGGTCAGACTTCCCTGATGATAATTCCACGCCTACCCACGACGGACCGTGACTAGACCTACGGTCCGTAGGTCACCTCTGTGGGTGGCTCCTTCTGCAGAATTTCAGCTGTCATCTCTATCGACCTTGTCCAAGCCTATTTCTTAAAAATATAACACAATAAACATTAGTTCTAATACAAAATGGCCCTAGACACATACAACTCTTAAGTGAAATGTATTAAAAATACATTAAACTCACGGCATATCAACACCCTCAACTTAAATTTGTTGTTTGTCCTCAAGCGATACACTAAGACTCTAAACAACACTTATGTAGAAGCAGACATTCAAACTCAAGCAATCACATGGCTTTCTATCCCGACTCCCTTTTCTAGTACAAATGTTTTATCTTAGACTCAACAAGCTAACTCATACGAATAAAGATATGACAAAGATCGACCAATAGACACACAACATACACTTTTTCATAATCACCAAGGTACCAACTTAGTGACAATGTAACTAGTGCCCTCACTTCAAACGAAATCCTTTTCACACAGAAGATAAGAATTTTGAGTTTTCAGATTCATTCAACACTCACGCTCAGAAGTGACTTCAAGTACAGTTGGTGCTTAATACCATAGGCTTGCCCTTATTTTCACTGCTTAGACTCTCCAAACTGGTTGCTAGGATCACTATAGGACTTTCTTAGCTTGTAACATAGGCTCAGGATCAGGTGTGGTGCATTTGGGTACTTTTTAGTGACTTCTGCCCTCCTTGACATTACATTGGCTTTTTACCTCTTTTCTCAACCTATTTTTTGACATCCTTTCATTTTACTTTCTTTCCCTTGACTCCTTTCAACATGGATATGACTTTTGACTTTGTGGCTCTTATTTTTTTTTTACTTTTTTTGCTTTATTTTTCAGCACTTTTATTTATCATCTTTTTGCTTCTTTTTCACAAAGTCACATCCTCTTCTATTTTTCTTTTTCTCTTTTCAACACAAAATTCTTTTCATACCTTTTTTCCTTTTGGTTTCCTCTTTCATAGCCACCATCAACTTATGGATTTTACATTAGTTTAGGTGCACAATATCCGATGTCGGACCAGGGCCAAGATTGAGGTAACTTTTTACATTAGCCACCCTCAACTTAGGCTTTTGGTCTAAGTCAAGGTGCATATGTCCAAGGAGGGATCGGGGCCAAAACACTTATTTTAGGGAAGGTGAGTTAGGTGAATCAAAAGAAATGGTCTATTTTAGGCTCAAATATTTGGATCAAAGGGAACATTGATTTAATTTGGTTGGATTCTTTTAGGCTTAAGTGGACTAATTTGAACAAGGGCCTATGATCACTTCCCAACTTCTAGCCTAGATCATCTTAGCAGGACCAACGGGGTAAGTTTTAGATTGGCACAACTGTCTGAACATTCAAATTTTCTCACACACTCTTGGCACATTGTTTCATTATCAGATTATCAGATTACCCAATTAAAGTTTTAGCTTAAGTCATGAGTTCAAATCAGTTCTTATCATGTCACATTGAGATCCAACACATTCAACTCATCAAGACTATAAGTCTAGCATAATTCAATATTTTTGGACAAGGATCATTTTTCTCATGCTTTTAATGCCATCATGCTTTTATTTTTCTGTTTACTCTTACACATACATTCCTAAACATGCCGGTTCAATAGAAATTAAAATAGCCTATTGGGGGAAAAGAACACAGGCAAGCAAACCCCAGGAGAGGATTATGAGTTGGGTTACTCAGACTTCACCCTATCACACACAATCCATTTACCCTACCCCTAACAAAATAGAGTGCAATTGTCCCCAATGCACAAAAAAAGTAAAAACATAAAGGATAGGGTGAAGCAAACCTGTGGCGCATATAGCCGAAGACCTCTCAACAAGTGGGTGGGTTCGATTTCCCAGAGCCTACTGGATCAACACTCGGGTCACCCTCAATAGTGCCTGCATATACCATCTCAGCACCCTCAGTAATGCTACCATCAACTCTCGCCGCACCATTAATATTGCTCACGCTGTTAGAGGCACTAACACCTACCTCCCTAGTCCACTGCTGACGCATCTCCTCATTTACTAAGGATGCCCTCCGGGTTGCCTCAAGCTCTTGGCGCTCCCTCTTTCCAGCTCTCCCAGCCTCAGGGTCATTAGAAGTCTGACTGGAGTGGGGGCGCTTCCCAGCATGATGGGAAGAATCAGGTGGCGGCATGTCATCTCCGAATAATACATCCAACACAGTATTATCACCTTGTGCTGTGGGGGCAGACTCAGGCTCAGTCTCTAGTATAGCTAGGACTTCAGTGACATCCTTACAGAGGCTCTCTATCTCCTTCTGGAGAGTGGTCACATCAACAGTTGGGGTTGACCTCTCTAGGAATCTAAACTCAAAGGCAACCAGGCGCTTATAAATGTCCTGGACCTTCTAGTCCATCATGTGCTCCACTCACTGCTCAATCCTATCCATGGACTCTTCTATCGCACGCTGCATCCAAGGTCTCACATACTAATGTAGGCTAGCCATCTGGGCCTCCAGCTTTTGGACATGGGCTAGAGGCACGGTAATAAGCCCTGAGGAGGGAATGGCTCTGGAGGAGCTAGGGGCCTGACTGGCGGCCGATGATGGGGAAGCTGGGGCATCATCTGTAGTGGTTGGAGGGCAAGATCATCATCTCCACATTTGCTATAATGTTCGCTCCCAATGGTGGCACCTCAACCTATGGGTCCCTACGAGGTGCAAATAAATTGGTCTCATCCCGAATCAGGCCAATATCTAGGGTCTTGGTCGCTTGAAGAAACCTTTCACAGTGCCACACCGGTACTCTAGCATCTCTACAAAGCTGGAAAATGAGGCATGGAAAAGGTAGGGTGGCGGTGGCCTTGAAGGCCCTCTCGTATATCTCCGTAATAAGATTGCGGGCAAAGTCGAACCACATCCTAGTAACTAAAGCTGCAACCATGACTGCTTGGTCCCATGTAAGTACATTATATGCCTGAGTAGGAAACACACGATTCAACACCAGCATCCAGAAAAATTTGGCCACAAATGTCAGGGTGGCCTTCTTAATACCTGATGAGTCCACAAATTGGACTCATTTAGGACTATATTTTAATAGAAATTATGTCCTTCAAATGCTTATTTTATCTAAATATCTGATGAAAACTCTTAAGTTTTAGGTATTTGAAGTTAGAAGGAAAGCATGGACACTACGTCGCAAAAAGGAATGAAAAAGCTAAAAAAACAAAGAAATGAAGGCCTGAGGATTGTCGAGTCCACTTGGCGAGTCACCGAAGGGTCTTACGTCACCTTTTGTTCTAGTGTGCTGTGCCCCCAAGGAAAGGATCAAGTTGGCGAAAAAAGGGAGCAGTCAGCGTATCGCTGAGAAATTTTGCGAAGTAATACCGTGTCGCCCAATGACCCAGAGCATAACGATGCTGAAGGATGGTGCAAGATGGTGATGAACTAGACCAAAAGGTGAATCACCAAGTTTATTGGTGATTCCGACTAACGACGCCTAATGATCCGTTGCAGCACAAATCAGTGACAACTATAAATACTAGTTAGAGTTGTAATTTTAAGTGTGGAACAACTATTATAATTTTCATATAGAATAGTACTTTTTAATAATTTTGCTCCATGTTTGAGAGGGTTTTGAAGACTTCAAGTTCCAAAGGGTTTCATCTTCAAGATTTGGATTTGGGTCTCTTCGATTCTTCAACTTTGGCTTGTTTTAAGACTTAATCTTCATACCTAGTTGAATGCAAGCTCAATTTGGTATAAATTTCTATCTCTAATACATTTGTGGCTAAAAATCCCAATTCTTGGGATGTGATTTAGCGAATATGGGTTAAGATAATTGTCGGGTTTTGCTTGTTGATAGTCTATTCGTAGTTCAAATGTGATTTCGTTTAGTGGTTGTGGATGAATTTAATGAATTTGTATTTGCAAATACAAGTTTATTTATGTGTTTTTGGCTTGCTCGAGAGAGAGGTCGTAAAACTAAGACCACTAGATTGATGGCCAGTGTGAGTGGATCGACATAAGGTTCAGCTCGAGAGAGTGAACTGTAGTCCCATGTCCACACACTCAGCTCAAGAGAGTGAGTGGGTTAAGGCGTAGGCTGGTCTTCATGCGGCAAGTGGATGTCCAAGAGGAACGCATTTGAAACGGGGTAAGTTGCTCGAGAAAGAGCTTATCCCCTTTAAAGTCTAGCCTAGTCACAATTATTCTATGAATCTTCTATCGAAAACATGTACCCAATAATCTAGCTTAACCCGTATTCCCATCACATCCCAAGAATACCCCTCTCATTACTTAAAAAATCTTGTTTATTTTGCTATTTTTACTCACTAGTGGCAAAAACCCCTATTGTTAATTGACACTCTTGTGTCCCCCTTTAATTTACAATATTTTTAATCGTTAATGTCTTTAGCTACGACTAGTTAGAACTAAATTTTATTTTTCTATTAATTCTCAAAACCACTCATTTGGGAACGATCCTAACCCTTAGTTGGGTTATTATACTATTGCACGATCGTTGACACTTGCATCGGAAGTTGTGTTCTTGATTACGCAAACATCAAAATGGCGCCGCTTCCAGGGAGTGGTGTTACTTGAGAATTCTTAGATTAGTAGAGTTTTTGTTCTTATTTGTCGAAGTTTACTAATTTTATTTTTAGTTTTGTTTTTCTCTAAGTTGTTGTATGCAGAAACCCTATGCATGGCTAAGGAAAGTAGTGGCAAGTTACCTGGGGTGAACCAAGAAGTCGAGGTGACTTCAAGTTAGCTGCACTGGTAACTTAGCTGAACGACTTAGCCACCAAAATCTCAAAGGTGGAAAACCAGCGCAAGAGCTAAAGGAGGCACATACCTCCTTATGAGCGAGAAAGGTCTAGGAGCAATGAAAATAAACGTCTTGAGGATACACTATTAATCATTCTCCAAAAGCTTCACGAGTAAGATAAAATGCTAGAGGTGATGAGGGAAAGCGTGGAGGTATTGAATCAGATGAATGGCTCCCACTCAAGATCAATAAAGTTGATTGAAGACCTCTTGGACCACACATTGCCTCATTTCTACCTAAGCAGTAAAGGCGGGTTGCCTAGTGGCATTAGGTCTAACCCCTGAGAAGAAGTTTGAACTGGTAGGTCACGTCGAGCCATGACGTTAAGGCGCTTCTTGGGAGGCAAACCAAGGTTTTAAATTCTTTAGTTTGCTTTTATAAATAATAGTGTGTTGATTTTGTAGGTTAAAACGAAGAATGTGTTGAAAAGTACAGGTTCGCGAAATGAGAATCCAGTTGGTGAATCACGAAACTGGTTGGTGATCCCGCTAGTGTACACCGTTTTGACCTACATGCAAACTGGAAGCCCTATAAAACTCAGCAAGACACAAGACAATTCAGCGAATCGCCGATTAGATCGGTGAGCAATACTAACGTTGCCGAATGGACACAAACTGGATGGTTTATAATGGCCAAAAGTCTTAAAATTCTAACTTCTTCACTTTCTCTCACTTTTTAAACTTGAAAACTCACACCAAGGTAGTACTCTCAATCTCCTTGCTTTCAAATAGTATTTTAGTTATTGATTGGTGCTTGGAACTAGGATTTCTTTGCCGCCTAGCATTTCAATTATATTTCAATCGGCATTAAAGGTTAGTCCTAAAACCCCAAGTTTATTGTTGTAAATTTTGAACTCTTTTGCAATGATCGTATCGTATTGATGTGTGCTGGGCCTCTCTGATAGGATTACAATGCTTAAATGCCTATTTTAATTTGAAAATCTTGCACGTATTATTTGATTGTCAAATGCTTGTAATTTTTGTACTTTTTAATGGGTTTTGACTGCGTGTTGAAGATTGATCGGGTGAGGTTTGAGTAACCCGTGCATGTGTTAAATGATGAAAATTACTCAATGATAGAGCAGGTGACACCACTTTTAAGAGCAAATATTGTCAAATGGCCAATTTTGGCAAAACTAGGAAAAATCTGAGTATCCTGGGGTGATAGGTAGTATGGGTCTTGTTTGAATTTCATTAGTGCATGCTTTGATTTTGCTTTTGGGGGTTGCGGGGCTGATTTTGAGAAGTTGGGTCAAAAGTAGGCACGTTGGGTTATTCGGCGAGCTGTGACAAGCTCGCCGAACTATTCAGCGGTTCGCCTAATTACCCTGTCTCACCCTTATTATCATGCTTTATTTGTTGTGGCGTCTATAACTTTCGACAAGAAGTATGAGGTCACCAAGAGCACTCAGCGACTCACCGAAAGTCTTCTTTTTCACCTTTTGTCTGCACCTCTAACTCATTCTGCACTGTGACCTTCGACAGATTGTCTGTATTCAGCGGCACGCCGATGGACTATCTAGTCTTTCTGCAGCTGAATGTCTTTGTTTTAGTTGTCAAATATGTTCTAACATTATCTCAAAATATTGCAGACATGGCCAGACCAAAGGTTGCACGAAGAAACATGCCACCCAGACACATAAGAGCACAAAAGTTCAAAAGAACCGCAAGAAGAGAGAATAATATAGCTAGTTCGAGGAGGAGGATGCCCATCGGCCCTAATGTCCTTTCGTGGGCTCTTGGGTTCAGCAATGCGATACACGCCTTTGTGGCAGCTCACGAGTTGGAAATATGATCGAGGCTAATATCGCTACAGAAGCTAAAGCAAAATGAAAAGAAATAAGAGATCCAGAAGCAGAATGACAACACTCCGGGCACTAATGCCTAGATAGATAGAGTGACTACTTAGACAGTACCCAACCCATGTTTTAATGCCTTACATAAATGGGATGGGAACAAAGAACCTCAATCAAAGACAATAGAAACCGGGACTTCATATAGTTGCACAATTAGACTTATATAAAGCTCGACTAATTTCTCCATCGTATACTTCCCCTGAACCAGAATAAAGTGGGAAGACTTTGTTAACCTATCAACGACAATCAAAATAGAATTATAACCACCCACGATGGTAGGTAGACCTAGAACAAAGTCCATAGTGATTTGTTCCCACTTCCAAGTAGGAATAGGCATCCTCTGAGATATACACACGGGCTGATGGTTCTCACACTTGACCTGTTTGAAAGTCAAATACCTAGAAATAAAATCCGCAATATCCTTCTTCATGATACACCACCAATAGTGCTGGGTCAAATCATGGTACATCTTCCATGTGCCCAGATAGATAGACTATCAAGAATAATAGTCCTCCTCAAGAATCAATCTAATCAATTCTGCTGTCTTGGGCACACAATTCCCTCCTTCGATCTTCAAGACACCATCAGAATCAAGGACAACCTCCTTGGCTTCCCCTTTCAACACTTTGTCTCGAATGAGACACAACTTCACATAATCAAACTGGTGCTTAAGAATCTGCTCAACTAAGAAAGAACAATCCCCTATGAAAGCAATCAAACCACTCGTCTCCTCATAAATCTAAAAGTGGATGAGACTGTTGGCTAACCTCTAAAATCTCTAGCCAATGGCCTCGCCTTAGCACTGATAGCGACAAGACTCTCTATACTAGAACTTTTCTTACTCAAGGCATCGACTAGCACATTAGCCTTTCTCGGGTGATACAAGATGTTGATATCATAGTCCTTCAATAGCTTACACTATTTGCGCTGCCTCAAGTTCAAATCTCTCTAACCGGGGATGTACTGAAGACTCCAATGATCAGTGAAGACCTTACAATGTACCCCATATAGATAATACTGGCATAGGTTTGCAAGTTGAGAACCAAGGAGGTTGCATCAGTCAAAGTCCTATGGAGGAATCATTTTGTTGAGAAAGATACTTAGGAAGTTGAAGAGGATATGAAGAAGAGATACCATAATCTCTTTCCTTCTGAATCAGTCCTAGACCAAAGTAATATAATAATTCTTTAAATTGATATATTGGGATATGTAAAGTGCATATTGGGTGTTTGAGTTGGGTGTTAGATGTTTTCCCCACCCCTGTTCTACTTAGAGTGATCTCATTCGAGGAAGAATGTTCCCAAGGGGGAGATATTGTAACACCTCGGATTTCAAAAGAGCTAAATTGAGATTCATACATGTTACTCTTCAATTGTGAGTTTTGGGTCAACTTCAAATGAGCACAACATTTAGCATATAATGAGTTAGGTGTCCCATAAGGTATCAAATAGAAGGACTTTGAGTCCTCTTTCCAAAGCCACCGAGTTTCCTAAATTTCGAGCTCATATGAAGGAGATATGCTTGTTTTAGTGCAGCCTCTCTAATTAAGGAATTTCATTAGTTTTAAGGATGGGTATTTTGGTATTTTCCTTATCCCCACTAGGCCAAAACGTTTTTCTAACCCTTTTAGTGGTCTAAACAGATTGAGATCAGTTTTAGTCATTCCAAAAGAGCGTAGGGTTTTTTTAGAGAGGAGTTCGAGAGGAAAAAAGAAAAGGGATTCAAGCATTCGTTCAAGAACTTGATGATTTCACAAAGAAGAAGTGTTCTTCGAGGTATGTAAGCTCTCAGAGTGCTGGGTTTGTTCACCCTCATGCCACTCATGTGATTTTCATGCATAAATTTGTTCTTGAGAAATTCTTGAGGTTTTAGCTTCATTCTTTATCAATGGAGTCTTGTTGAGTTCTTAAGGTGAGGGTCTTGTGAATAAGTGTTGTTCTTGATGAATTTTGAGTGGGTTTTCATGGATTTTGTATTGATTTTGTGAATCAAATGAAGTTTGGAGGAAATCATTCGATTCTAGATGAGTTAGGCCTTGAATTGAGCAAGAAAAAATCGTTAAAAATCTAGGTAGGGGTGGGGTGCTGCGCCAGCAGTGCACCATAAGTACTGTTCAGTAGTTTGGGGCCTGGCGTGCTGCGCCAGCAGTGTGCCCCAAACTACCTTTAATAGTTTGAGGGCTGGCGCCCTGCACCAGCAATATGCCAGGGTCGTCAAGTCCTTTTTATCTATGTTCTTCATCCCATATGAGTACTTTCAAATCGTGTCTTCACTCTCTTATTAATACAAATTATCTAAGCCTTCATTAATCATTGAGAGATCCTATATATCCTAATAATAACTCTTAAATTCACATTTCAATCAAGGTAAAGTTAAGAGGAAATTTCAAGAACGTTCTTTTGAGTCATTTTGGGAAGTCTTTTACAATCTTTTAAAACTTGGTTTAAGACTTGAGTACTTGAGTATGAGAATGAGAAGAGTTGTCATTCATTTTTCAAAATTAGTATAAGGAAACTAAGTATTCCCAAGTGTAAACACTTTTACATTTAAAACAAGAGGAAACTTTGATATCTAAATGAGATTATGAAGAGTTTTTGAGCATTATCTCCTTTAAGAGAATCTTTTGAGTAATAATCTCAAGTTAAGGATTACTTATGTTTTTAAACATTGAGCATGAGTTATATATATTATTGGAAGTAGTAGTGAACACCGATATTGGGATGAGTTTAGACAACTCACATTCCTCATAAACCATGTAGTCAACATAGTTAAAGATCATACTTTTCAGATGATTTCTTATTGATTTTAAGCATAACTTAGTGGATCGACTTAGTTGAGGAGTTCTATACCCCAATAATGTATAGGACAGTTCTAGCAGCGTGGGCTAGACATTGTATCATCACATAGCTCATAGTGATGGTTGTTGGTGATGGGAGAATAAAATGAGAAAGTTTAGATAAGCTTTAATATGAATTTTGCAATTATTGGTCTACTTTTCGTGTATATAGGGTGGTCAATTCAAGTGTTGAACATGATTAGTAAAAGGGCAACAAGAAAGTCAAAGAAAGAAAAAAAAGAGCAAAACTTGAGTAGTCGTTTTTCCGCGCGCCCACGTGAAACCCAAACTGCTTACTGGTTCTCCGCGCGCTTGCGTAGTGTTGAGGTGTGAAAACATTAAAACTAAGGGTGTTTTTGGAATTTCAGAGGAAACCCTATGCTATATTGTGTTGGAGTTGGTCCCAAGAAGAATTATCGAGAAAGATAGCAAAAGGCAACGCTAGGTTACATAAAAGAAGAGGTGGAACACGCGGTACACTACTCGAATCCAAAACGGAAGTTGGGATTCAAAGTTTGATTACTATGTCTTCTTCTTCATATTTGTTCTTAGTAAACTTATTCTCCTCCATGGAGTTGATTCTTAGAAGGTATTTGACAAACATGTTGTATATTGATAAATTTATTGGGATTTTGATTTTTCATTCTTATTCTTGAACTTGTGTATGGAAGTTTGAATTGAATTTCAACCTGATTCAGTATTTTATTTAATCGAAAGAAGGATATGTTGGTAAATATTGTTGCATAGTTTTGTTGGATTGAATCAATATATTTCTCTAAAGTAATCGAAAGAGCTTGTTGATAATTATTGATTAAATGTCAAGGAAAAATAGTCGAAGTATGTTACTTCCTTAAGAGCACTCATTAACATGTTCTTTCATATTATAATCACATGATTATAATAGTGGTCCTTACAGGATATCCAAGAGGATTTGTAATATAGCTTATGAGTTGGAGCTACCACAATAGTTAGCAGCAGTCCATCCGATGTTTGACATTTCAATGTTGAAGAAGTGTATGGGCGATCCTTCACCTATTATAACAACTAAAAATATTGGTATTAAGGGCAACATATCTTTTGAGGAGATTCCCATTTAGATTCTAGATCGCCAGGTTCGCAAGTTGAGGACCAAGGAGGTAGCATCAGTCGAGTCTTATGGAGGAATCAGTTTGCTGAGGAAGCTAAATGGGAAGCTGAGGAAGATATGAAGAAGAGATACACACATCTCTTTGATTCCGTAGAATATCCATATCAAGGTACTAATTCTCCTCTTAGTACTCTTTAATTGATATACTGAATGTGTTAGATTTGCATGTTGGGTGTGTTTGAGTTGGGTGTTAGAAGTTACCACCCTTAGTTCTACTTAGAGTAATCTCATTCGAGGATGAATGTTCCCAAGTGGGAGATATTGTTACATCCTGCCTTAGAAAGAACTAGAATTAGAAAGAACTATTTTTGGAAAGAGTAAATTTGGAAATTTTGGCAAGTTATGTTAAGTATGAGTTTTAGGTCAACTTCAAACAACTATAACTTTCAGTACAGAATGAGTTAGGTGGCCCATAAGCTATCAAATGAAAGGTCTTGGAATCCTCTTTCCAACACCACTGAGTTTGCTAGATTTCAAGCTCTTATGAGGGAGATATGCCCATTTGAAGTTGGGCTGTCCAGATAAGAAAAGTTACCCAAATTTAAGAGGGGTATTTTGGTCTTTTCCTTATCCAATCAGATTTAACCAAATTTTGGTAATACTTAGGGGTTTAAACTGATTTGGTTCAGTTTTGCAAATTCTAATTTACGCTAGGGTTTTGAGAAAAGTTCAAGAAGAGGAGAAAAGAGAAAAGTCAAGGAATTCTTCAAGATTTCTTGCAAGTTCAAAGGTTGTTTCTCCAAGGATTCAATCCTAAGAGGTATGTGAGTTCTCATAGTGTTGGGTTCGTTCAACCACATGTCGATCATATTATTTTCAGTGCAATTTCATTCTGGAAGTTGAAGATTTAGAGTTCTTGATAAGCGTTCTTGAAGTTCATTCATAAATCTTGATTGATGGGGCTATTGATTAGTTCTTGAGATAGGTTTTAGTGTTTTGAGTATAGTTTTGAGTGGAATATCATATACTAATGTTGGGTATTCAAATCTAATTGATTGGGGAAGAAACCATTTTATTCTAAGCAAATTGGGGTTAGACAATGAGTAACAAAATTCGTCTTGGGTATTCAAATCTAATTGATTGGGGAAGAAACCATTTTATTCTAAGCGAATTGGGGTTAGACAATGAGTAACAAAATTCGTCGAAAAATCTTGGTAGGGGTATGGGGCACCACACCACTCAGTGCACCCCACTTTGTGCTCTATGGTTTGGGGCCTGGCACCCTGCGCTAGCTAGTGTGCCCCAACTACACTTCAGTAGTTCATGGGTTGGCGCCCAACGCCACTCAGTGCGCCAAAGTCGCCTGCCCCACCTTGTCTTTAATTGTTTAACCCGTCTGAGTTCCTTTAAAGTTTTTCTTCAATTTCTATTGATTCTAAACTACTTCTAAACATCTAGAAATCATTCATAAACATGAATCATAACCTTGAATCCAAAAATTCAAATTCAAGGTAGATCTAAGAGTCAAGTCTTGAGAGTTCTTCCAAGTCCTTTGAGAAGTCTTTTGCAAACCATTTAGAATTGTTTTAAGACTCGAGCATTTGAGTTTGAGTAAGAGTAAAGTTGCATTCATTTTATTTAAAATTATATACAGGAACTAAGTATTCCCAAGAGTAAATGTTTTTACATTTAAGCAAGAGAGGAAACACCGATTTCCAAAAGAGTTCATGAGCAGCTTTAAGTATCATCTCTTTTAAGAGAAAGATTTTGAGTAATAATCTCAAACAACAGAAAGAGGAAATGTTTTCTTTAAAACATAATGAGCTATGTATATTTTGGGAGTAGTATTGAGCACCGATATGGGGGAGAGTTCATAGAACTCACAGCCCCCATAAACCATGTAGCTAATGTGGGTAGAAAGGGTCATACTTTTTAGATGATTCCTTAATGCTTTTAGCATAGACTAGTGGATCCACTTAGTAGTAAGTTCTATACCCCGGCAAAGTATAGGATGGCTTTGGCAGCATGGGTTAGACTTTGTATTATCACATAGCTCATAGTGTTGGTTGTCTGTTAGAGAAACTCCCATAGAGATATTTTGTATTCCTATATACACAGAGTTTACTTTGTATTTTCATATACAAATAGAGTTTATATTGTATCCTTGCATACAAATTGAGTACATTGTATTTTTAAATACATTGAGTTGTTATTACTGTCTTAAATATTTTATATAAATTGCATCTTTATTGTCATTTTTATACTGCATTGAGTGAGTATCCCTAAGTTGAGTTGAGATGAGGTAAGTGTTTCTTTCAGATTCTAGTTCAAGCTTATGTCTTATTTAGATTTCCCCTCACGTGCTCGTACATTTCATGTATTGACCCCATTTGGCCTGCATCTTTTATGATGTAGATACAAGTAACCATGATCAACATTCAGCGCTTCGTTGATCCAGTTAAGCTTCAGAGTTGTTGGTGAGCCTCCTTGCTTCCGAAGGATCCCTTGTTTACTTTCAGTCATTTCATTTTGTTAGTAGGATGTCGTGGGTCTTGTCCTGACGTCCATATCAATTAGTAGAGGCTTAATAGAAAGATAGACATAGTTCGTGAGTCTTGTTCATTTCAGTTATTGATGTATAAGACTTGAGTTGTCATTTTGGCTAGTGAATATTTCTTCCGTTAGTAGTTAAGACAGGCCAAGGGTTCTCTTGGGGCCAGCAATGGTTTTTGAGTGCCGGCCATGTCCAGGATGTAGGCTCTAGGCGTAACAGTTTATTCATCCCCCTTCAAACACATTTACTTATTATAGTTTCACATTACATGTCGGTGTATTTAAAGGTCGACTCAAAACATATTCAAACCATCTCAAATGACCTTCACACATTTTATCCTTAATGCATGCCACTTTCACCTTCTAACTAATGTGGTCTTTTCAAATCTTATTTAATTTTAAATTTAAATATATTTTTTCTTGAACATTTTTACCGTGTTTTTTTTTAGAAATTAATTAAAAAGCGGAATATAATTCAATATATGAATAGTGAAAAATTTAATGCTTTTGGATTTTATTTGTGGATAAGTCACATAACTTAAATGGTATTATTTTAATCTAACAAATTACCCTTATGGCATTAGTGGGGTTCATATTTACTTGCAAGTGAGAGTCGCACTAGCCTATTACAAACCGTAAAATATTAAAAAGCTGAAAATAATTCTATATATATGGATAGTGAAAAATTTAATGCTTTTGGATTTTATTTATGAATATGCCACATAACTTAAATGGTATTATTTTAATCTGACAAATTACCCATTTTGGCATTAGTGGGGTTCATATTTACTTGCAAGTAAGAGTCACACTAGCCTATTCCAAACTGTAGAATTGATGTGCATCACTCAAGTCATTGATGCTTTCTGAATTGATCAAACAGGTGAACTTGATATATTCTTAGATATTTTTTAGAGATTATTTTTTAATTAAGTTAATTTCTGAACACGTGCAAACACCTGTGTTGCACGTGTATCTCAAATTATTATGTACAAGATATTGCATAATCATCTAAGATTATTGCAACACAGATGGAGTAATAAAAAACAAATTTAAAAAAATCATGAATATGATCCTTTTTTAGCTATTTAATAGTTAAGTTCAAACTATGTAAATATGATATCTCATAATTGAACAAAAAATACTTCAATGTTCATGCTCGTGACAACACTGCACCAGTAAGTTATGTGGGCATGAGAAGAAAAAAATGGTCATTAACAATTTTATTAGGAAAAATAAATGGACAAACTTGAATCTTTATTATTATTTAATTTAGATTGTGGGACTTTTAAAAATAAGGATTCAAATGAAGGCAAAGAGACATAAAATCAGTATATATTTTCAATTGATTTTCTTATGTTTTATTACAATTAATATTTTCATTTTTTGCATAAAATTATTGTAAGAGTATCATATTATATATATATATATATATATATATATATATATATATATATATATATATATATATATAATATTGTGAAATTATCAATTACACACATAAATTATGTGTCACTAATTACCTAATAAAGAAACATGCACACACGTCTATACTAGATTAAAAAAAAGGTTTAAATATTTTATTTCATATTATTCTTTCAAACCCAAATTGATTGGACTTCGTTATTATATGCCTATAAGGTTATACAGATAGTATTGATGTCAAGCACGGTCTTTTGAGACCACTTCCTTTTATGTTATTTTAGGTTTATTCATCCCCTTCGAATACATTTACTTATTATAGTTTCACATTACATGTCAGTGTATTTAAAGGTCGACTCAAAACATGTTCAAACCATCTCAAATAACCTTCACACATTTTATCCTTATTGCATGCCACTTTCACCTTCTAACTAATGTGGTCTTTTCAAATCTTATTTAATTTTTAATTTTTAATTTTATATAGAATATAATTTTAAATTTAAATATATTTTTTCCTGACCATTTTTACTATTTTTTAGAAATTAATTAAAACGCGGAAAATAATTCTATATATGAATAGTGAAAAATTTAATGCTTTTGGATTTTATTTGTGGATATGTCATATAACTTAAATGGTATTATTTTGATCAGACAAATTACCCATTATGGCATTAGTGGGGTTCATATTTACTTGCAAGTGAGAGTCGCACTAGCCTATTACAAACTGTAGAATTGATGTGCATCACTCAAATCATTGATGTTTTCTGAATTGATCAAACATGTGAACTTGATATATTCTTATATATTTTTTAAAGGTTATTTTTTTAATTAAATTAGTTTCTGGACATGTGCAACACAAGTGTTGCACGTGCATCTCAAGTTATTATGTACAAGATATTTCATAATCATCTAAGATTATTGCAACACATATGGAGTCATAAAAGACAAAGTTATAAAAAAAAAAATTAGAAATGTGATACTTTTTTAGCTATTTGATAGTTAAGTTTCAAATAAGTGAATATGATATCTCACAATTGAACAAAAATACTTCATTGTTCATGCTCGTGACAACACTACACCAATAAGTTATGTGGGCTTGAGAAGAAAAAAATGGTCATTAACAATTTTATTAGGGAAAGTAAATGGGCAAACTTGAATCTTTATTATTATTTTATTTAGATGGTGGGACTTTTAAAAAATAAGGATTCGAAAGAATGTAAAGAGACATAAAATCAGTATTTATTTTCAATTGATTTCTTATTTTTTTTTATTACAATGTATATTTTCAATTTTTGCATAAAATTATTGTAAGAGTATTATATATATATATATATAACAATAATGTTAAATAGAATGTGAATCATTATTTATAATCTATCTCATTCGATATAGTCACAACTCTTAAATATTATGACTTTATAAGAACATTTTTCGTAATTTCACTCTTAACTTGGGGGCTTCTCACTTTTAATAATGGATGTATATGTGTATGTGTTTGTATAATTTTATGATACATAGAGGTTGTGCATATGACCTTTTTATATGAAGAATTCAAAGTCTTCCTCCTCGTACCGAATAAGTCAAATAGGTAGATTAATTTATTTAAAATATATAATTTTACTTGATTTTGAGTACTTACGAGTTTTACATTGATATCTTTTTTTCTTCTGAAAATGTCGAGTTCTCACCCTAGATCCCTCCAATGCCTTTTATGTAACCAGTTAATTTGCACCTGTCATGAATTCATGATTTATAATCTATCTCATTCGATATAGTCACAACCATAGATAGACATAATAGAAGGTTCAAATAGATTGAGTTTAACATCATCGCCTATACTTGCACTACCAACACAAAATGCTGAATTCCTGATAAATGAGAAATATGTCTTACGAGAACCACCATTATATCATGACCATCCAAGTATACCTAACATTGGTGGTGGGCGCGTGCCTTTAAATCGTGAGGCACAAATGCAATTGTCAATAATCAAGTCAAAGTTCCAAGTTTAATTGATATAGGTATGACTAAATTCCTTTTAAGTTCCTCACAGAACCCTAATTTATTTTATTTTTAAGCTGCTAACCATCACTCATCTAATTAAAAATATTAATCCCTTTTCCCTAATTTATATGACATAGTTTGAAATTTGAGAATCAATTTTTTTATTTCGACTGTGTCTTCAAACATACAATTTGTAACATTTTTAAAAAAAAAACTATTTTTCATATTTAGAAATTATATAAAAAAGTAATTTAAATACAAGAATTTAAAATTTAAAATATTTAAAAAGTATACCAACAAATCACGGTCAACTTTTCTTTGATTGACTTGTCAAAATCCAAACTATGTCATATAAATTGAGACATAAGGGGTAATTAATTAAAATCGCTTATAAAAAAATCTAATTAGATTGGGTGGATGAAATTAGCCGTGTGGAGTGTCATTAGGCACTGTTTTAAAAGCGAAAACGGAGCGTGAACAAGATGCATCATTAACTAATCATCATAGTGTGTTTTATTACAAAGGGAATAGTAATTTAGGTTGATAAAGAAAATAATATATATAACTATGGTGAAATTATGAGTTACACACCTGAATTATGTGGAGGTCCTATTAACCCCCAAACTTATTTTTTTTCATAGTATTACCCCTGTCACTAATTACCTAATAAAAAAACATGTGTGTACCTATTCTATTTCATATGATTCTTTCAAACCCAAATTGATCGGACTTTATTATTATATGCATATAAGGCTAGCTATATTGACAGTATTGATGCAAAGTACGGTCTTTTGAGACCACTTCTTTTTATATAATTTTAGATATATCCATCCCCATTCGAACACATTCACATATTATAGTTTCACATCTACAGGTCGATATATTTATAGGTCGACTCAAAACATGTTCAAACTATCTCAAGCGGCCTTCACACCTTTTATCCTTAATGCATGCCACTTTCACCTTCTGACTAATGTGGTGATTTGAAATCTTATTTAATTTTAATTGGGAAAATGTACAAGTATCCCCCTAGACTATGACCGAAATCTCAGAGACACGCCTTAACTAAACTAAGGTTCTATTACCCCCCTCCCCCCCCCCCCCCCACCGGACCCTTTTTTTTTTTTTTGTAATTTTGTGCATCTTTTTGGCTTATGTAGCATTCAAATATCTCTCACACGCCTCAGTTGCGTGGAGTCACGGAGCATTCCACGTAAGACAAAAGATTTACAAAATTACAAAAAAAAAAAAAAAAGAATAAGTTCAAGGGGGTAATAGGACATTTGTTTAGTTAAGGTGTGTATCTGAGATTTCAGTCATAGTCTAGGGGGTACTTATGTCTTATCCCATTTTAATTTCATATAGAATATAATTTAAAGTTTCAATATGTGTTTTCCTGACCATTTTTATTGTGTATTTTTTTAGAAATTAATTGAAAAAGGGAAATTATTCTATATATGAATCGGAAAAAATTTAATGCTTTTGGATTTTATTTGTGGATATATCACATAACTTTAATGATAGTATTTTAATCTGACAATTTACCCATTATGGCATTAGTGGGGTTCATATCTACTTGCAAGTGAGAGTCACACTAGCCTATAATAATTTGTAGAATTGATTTGCATTACTCAAGTCATTGATGCTTTCTGAATAGATCAAACATGTAAACTTGATCTATCTTTAGATATTTTTAGAGTTTATGTTTTAATTAAACTAGTTTATTGATACGTGCAACCACGTGCGTTGCACGTGTATCTTAGGTTATTTTGGACAAGATATTACATAATCGTCTAAGATTATTGCAACACATATTGAGTAATAAAAGACCAATTTTAAGAAAAACTTTCATGAATGTAATACCTTTTTAGCTATTTCATAGTTAAAATCAAAATATGTGAATATGATATCTCAAATTTGAACAAAAATACTTCATTGTTCATGCCCATGACAACACTACACCTATAAGTTGCGTGGGCTTGAGAAGAAAAAATGGTCGTTAAAAATTTTATTAGGGAAAGTAAATGGACAAACTTGAATCTTTATTTTTATTTAATTTAGATGGTAAGCTTTTATGCAATAACCTGAAAGGTCATTTTTTAAAATTTTCATAAAATTACCATTTTACCCCTCCTAATAGTTACCCAGGGTCATTTCTGATCAGTCGGTGAAGTTATTTTGGGAATTTTTGAACTATTTGTTTAACTATAGTTAATTAATTGGTGGATAATTTTTAGATAATTAATTTAGTTGATAAATTTATTTAAGACCCTATACTGTTTGACTTATTTAAATTAAAATAAGTGAGGATGGAAGTCAAAACTCAAAACCTACTGGAACATCTCTGTAAGAACTCGAGGGAATCAAATATAAGGTATAACCATGTCACGATCCGAGTCTACACCCTGGACATGGCCGTCACTCAAGAACCATTGCTGGTCCCCAAGCGAACCCTCATCTTGGCTGACTACAAGTGGAAGACTAACTTAAGCATGCAAAAGCTTAAAAACTGAAAAGATTAACTTTGAATAAAAATAATATATTCAACTCACCCAAAAAATAAGCAACTTAAGTCTTTAAAGCATTTAACAAAATAAATTAACAGACTTCTAAAACTCGATTGTCTATCTATGAAGCATCTAACTAACAATGATGGAAGTCAGGACAAGACCCACGACATCCTAACAACTGATATAACTGAAAGTACAAGTGGAACCCTCCGAAAACAAGGAGGCTCACCATAGCTAACTTGAACTCCATGTGGTATCAACGAAGCTCATTTTGATGACCCTGAATACATGTATCTGTATCATGAAACGATGCAGGCCAAATTGCTCAATACGTGGAATGTACGAGCATGTCAGGAGAATTCTAAAGCATAAACATAGACTTGAACTTGATAAAAAAGAAACATACTTATCTCTTCTGAACTCACTCAACTCAACTCAACTCAAGAATAAGACACTCAACTCAAAGATATAATACTCAACTCAAAGGTACTCAACTCATGATACTCAAGGATAAAGCAACAGTAAAAGATGCAATATATATGGAAAGCTTTTAAAATAGTTGATAGCAACTCAATGTATTGAAGAATACAATAATAACTCAGTTTGTCTATATAAAAATATAATATAAATCTGTGGGAGTTTCTCTAACCAACAACCATCACTATGAGCTATGTGATGATACAGCGTCTTGTCTACGCTGCCAGAACTGTCCTATACTTTGTCGGGGTATGGAACCTCTCAACTAAGTGGATCCACTAGTCTATGCTAAAATCATTAAGGAATCATCTAAAAAGTATGACCCTTTCTACCCACGTTGGCTACATGGTTTATGGAGGCGGTGAGTTCTCTTAACTCTCCCCCATATAGGTGCTTAATACTACTCCCAAAATATAACTAGCTCATATGTTTAAAACATAACTCTTTCTGTGGTTTGAGATTATTGCTCAAACTACCCTCTTAAAAGAGGTAACTGCTCTTGAAATATCTTTTGAACTCATAACTCATTTAGAAATCTCAGTCTCTCTTTTATCAATGTAAAAATTGATATCTCTGGGAATACATAGTCCCTTTATACTATTACTCAATTCATACTTGAAAACTCCTTCTCAAAAACATATCAAAATCATATTTGAATATGATCATTGATGACTCGAGAAGTCATACTGCATAAATATTCATGGTAGATCTAGATACCATACTGCTTAAATATTGATAGCATACTAGATACCATACTACTTAAACAATGATGCCATAACTAGATACCATACTGCTTAAACATTGATGCATACTCGATAGTCATACTAATCATGTTTAAGAAACTCTTTCTCAAAACTCATCTTAACTTTGTCAAAAACTCAGTTTAAAAACTCAAGTGTTAGCTTTAAAAGAATTTTAAAACTTATAACTCATATCATAGGGTTCATGAGGAATTATGAACATGAACGACTAACTCTGAGATCTTAATAGCAATAAAGAATCTCAGCACTCAGAACTCAAGACTCAATGATACAACTCATCTCTAGACTACTCCACTCATAGGGTTCATGCAGAATTATGGGCATGAACAACTCAACTCAAGAGCTTAATGGGTAACATGTAGTAGTCCCATAAGTAGGAATATAATCTCAAATGGATTAGGAACTCAATGCTCAAAGACTTAGAACTCGAAGATACTACTCCTCTCAAAGATGCTCAATGTATGAAGTTCATGTGTAATTTCTGAGCATGAACGACTCGATTCGAGGGTCTACACAACAATATGGAACTCATGTATACGACTCTTCTCATTCTTATACTTATTTCCTCAAAACTCAGTTTAAAACTTAATAATTAGGAATAGAACTTTTAAAAGAAACATGAACTCAAGAACTCAAAATCAACTTATCTAAAGAATACTCAAATTTAGGGGTAGATTCCTAGATTTCTCTTTTACTGATTTGAAAGTATATGCAGGGGTGAGTACGAACTAGTCCAACACTATGATAGTCTTGCATACCTGGAAGAACAAGGTTTTTGAAGAATCTTGAAGAAGCTTGGAGAAGAACTTGATTAGAAGCCTTGAAACCCTAGCTTGAAGGTAAACGAATAAGAAAACCTTTCTTGAGGTTCTTGAATTAGTTTCTTGAAATCTATTGAAGAAGAATCTTGAAAAAGAATGAAAGAATCTTGAATAGAGTCTTCTACTTTGATTTCTCCTTAGGGTTTTGCCTAAAGGTTTGAGAGAGAAGAGAATGATGGACTAAAAGATGAAAATCTGATTATTTTGAGACTTTTATTAGTTAAGAAATTCATTATTTCTTGGATGTAAAAAAACAAAAACAATCATTTTTAATGTTTTCCCATCGGCTAATTCGTAATAGCACTGTATAGGTTACAAAAATAGTCATAACTTTTTACTTAGAAATTGGACTAACGCGAAATTGGTGGCGTTGGCAAGTAGATTCAAATACCTTTAATTGAATAGGTTATAGCTCACGTAACTTTTTATATTCTAAGAGATATGATTGTTTGAAGTTGACCTAAGTAGAATCTTACATCAAAACTTAATCGATAAGGAAACTTCAAGAACACTTACCAAGAACTCATCAAGAACTTAAATCCTTAAATTTCAAGAATGAAATTATGCTGAATAAATCATGATCGGCGTGTGGGTGAATGAACCCAACACTATGGAAGCTTACATACCTCAAAGAACTAGGTTATTGGCGAAATCTTGAATTTCTTGAACGAACGCTTGAAACTTTGAACTTTTTCTCCTCTTGAATCTTCTCTCTAAAATCCTAAATGCTTTTGGGGATGAATGAAACTAATTCTAATCAGTTTAGACTCCTAAAACATAACTAAAAAAGATTAAATCCAATGGGGGTAAGGAAAAGACCAAAATTCCCCTCATATTTTCAGGTAACTTTCCTTAATTGGACAGCCCGACTTCAAACGGGCATATCTCCCTCATACGAGCTCGAAAGTTTGAAAACTTTGTGGCGTTGGAAAGATAATTCGAAGACCTTTCATTGGATATCTTATGGGCCACTTAACTCATCCTGTATTGAAGGTTATGGCATTTTAATTTGACCCAAAACTTAGAATAACCTAGGAACTACTTGAATGAATTCTCTTTAATTCTTTTTGGAACTCAAGGTGCTATATCTAGTAACCTTAACACTCAAGAAATTTAAATTCCTTGGTAAAATCCTACTCACAACAAAGGATGGTTCGAGACTTAGTTCAAAAAATTTCTTAGCTGTTACAATACATCTCCCTTGGTATCATTCGTCCTCGAATGACGGCTGGATTGGGTATGGAATGGGGTTACTCTTACTAAGGTCTGAGTCTAATAGTATGTTCTTACTATATTCAAGTTTAACCCAAATCCTTAGGTTCAGGTTCTATACCTCACTATAGGGAATCTCATCCCAAAACTATTACTCTTTGCCACCACATTGAGCTCATATCAAGAACCACCTAATGTTTAACAACACCACATTCAAGCTTAGTACTCTAACAAATCCATGTACTCCTACTAACCAACTCCTTCGGAACCAACTGAGGGCTCTCATTTAACTGTTTCTCATAGTAAAACCTCATCCTCCTCATTTACAACCTTAGATGGAATTATCACACCATCACTATCACAATAAGAAAATCAAACTTCTCTTTCTTACATCACTCCATTACTAAAAGAGCCTTCGAAAAGATATGTCCCATACTCTTTGGAACTCATTACTATTTTACTCTAACACTCAGGAGAGGTTTATCTCATGACTACCGAACTCTCAATAAGTAGGTACTAAGACATCTTTCTAAGGTGTTTCTCTTAACCTCTTCTGATTACATACCCTCTCGGTACACCTCTTAATGCTCTTGTTACTCTCATGACTTAGCCATACTTCACTACCCTTATCTAAAGGTTAGGGTCTCTTACTTATACCACTCATATTTATTTCATCAAACATTTCAATTTCTCACCTACTCTTATGTCAAGTCTACCAGATCAAATCTCAAGAGTAACATTATCACCCTCATGTTACTATTATTTGGATCATGACACTCATCTCAAATCCAAGCTTAATGTTCATTACTAAACCCGAATATCAATACGATTGCTTGCCTACTATACTAACTTACATATACTAGATACAAAGTTAATAATCATTCTCCTACTAAAAATTCATGACAAATAGTCAATCCTTACCTCTTAGTCTTCATACTTACAATTAACTATCACACTTCCTACACAACTTGAGTACTATTCACTCATTCACTATACATCATTGCCTAATTAGTTCTATAACACTTTGAATATTATGGGCTCTCCCTCAAACTCATAAGCCTAGCTTAGATCTATCACCTCATTTATACTCCTGCTCTTTTATTCAACACTTACACATATATTTAGCCTCATCTAACACGATGTCACATCGGCATCAACTCTATTCCGGTTAAAAATATAAATACTTTATCCATCTTGACTAGCAACTCTTACTCTACCTCCTATCATGAGACTTTCACAACTCATCACTTCTTAGTCTACACATAAGGGAAAACTCCTCATTACTAACTTACTAGGTGCATGACTATAGTAACATAGCTTGTCAAAACACTATCTCCCTTACTTAGATTACTAAACCTCTACATACTTTCCTCTAACTCTGGGCTCTTTCACTACTACTACTCATGATCTCATCATTCATACTATCTTTTAAGATGAAAATACTACCCAAGCTCTAAACATACTTTCTCATAAGGATCTTAGCTGAAACAGGATTTAGACAAGAGAGTACGACTCAACTTTTAGCTCAAACGCATGATTCATATGGATATGAGTGCATTCCTCTAAAACTCAACACTTAACTCACTCATGGGCTTCTCTCAAACCCATCTGGAGTCTCATGACTTCCTCAAGACTCTTGCTAGGGATAACTCATCCATAAGGATCTTCGGCTTTACTTTTCAACCACCTTTAGTATGAGGGTAGTCAAATGGATATGAGAACGCATGAGTTAGAATAAGTCTCTATGACATAGCTTTATTGCACGATTAAGAGTATGAAAGAAGGAAAAGTTTTCTTAAATGTCCATAGTCCCTCATTTATAGAAGTAGGGACCTCAAAACCATAAATAATACCCTATAGACACGGCTTCATAAACACCCTAGGACTCTTGAACTCTATGCTCTGATACCAAGTTTGTTACAACATAATTATACACCCTGAACGTGGCCGGCACTCAAGAACCATTGTTGCTCCCCAACGAACCCTCATCTTGGCTGACTACAAGTGGAAGACTAACTTAAGTATGCAAAAGCTTAGTAACTGAAATGATTAACTGTGAATAAAAATAATATATTCAACCCACCAAAAAAATAGGCAACTAAAGTCCTTAAAGCATTTAACAAAATAAATTAACAGACTTCTGAAACTCGACTATCTATCTATGAAGCATCTAATTGACAATGATGGAAGTCGAGACAAGACCCACGACATCCTAACAACTGATATAACTGAGAGCACAAGTGGAACCCTTCGAAAGCAAGGAGGCTCACCATAGCTAACTCAAACTCCATGTGGTATCAACGAAGTTCCTGTTGATGACCCTGAATACCTGTATCTGCATCATGAAACAAAGCAAGCCAAATGGCTCAGTACGTGGAATGTACGAGCATGTAAGGGGAATTCTAAAGCATAAACATAAACTTGAACTTGATAAAAAAAAGAAACATACTTACCTCTTCTAAACTCACTCAACTCAACTCAAGAATAAGATACTCAACTAAAAGATATGATACTCAACTCAAAGGTACTCAACTCATGATACTCAAGGATAAAGCAACAGTAAAAGATGCAATATATATATGTATGTATATGAAAAGCTTTTAAAACAATAGATAGCAACTCAATGTATTGAAAAATACAATAATAACTCTGTTTGTAAATATAAAAATACAATATAAATTTGTGGGAGTTTCTCCAACTGACAACCATCACTAAGAGCTATGTGATGATATAGCGTATTGCCCACACTATCAGAACTGTCCTATACTTTGTCGGGGTATAGAACCTCTCAACTAAGTGGATCCACTAGTCTATGCTAAAAGTATTACGGAATCATCTAAAAAGTATAACCCTTTCTACCAACGTTGGCTACATGGTTTATGGGGGTTGTGAGTCCTCTAAACTCTCCCCCATATCAGTGCTTAATACCACTCCCAAAATATAACTAGTTCATAAGTTTAAAAACATAAATCTTTCTGTGGTTTGAGATTATTACTGAAACTAACTTCTTAAAAGAGGTAACTGCTCTTGAAATATCTTTTTAACTCATAACTTATTTACAAAATCTTAGTCTCTCTTTTATCAATGTAAAAATTGATACCTCTGGGAATACACAGTCCCTTTATACTATAACTCAATTCATACTTGAAAACTCTTTCTCAAAAACATATCAAAATCATATTTGAATATGATCATTGATGACTCAAGAAGTCATACTGCATAAACATTGATGGTATACCTAGATATCATACTGCTTAAACATTGATGGCATACTAGATACCATATTACTTAAACATTGATGACATAACTAGATACCATATTGCTTAAACATTGATGATATACTCGATTGTCATACTAATCATGTTTTAGAAACTCTTTCTCAAAACTAATCATAGCTTTCTCAAAAACTCAGTTTAAAAACTAAAGTGTTATCTTTAAAAGCTTTTTAAAATTTATAACTCAAATCATAGGGTTCATGTGGAATTATGAACATGAACGACTCAACTCAGAGATCTTAACATCAATAAAGAACCTTAGTACTCAGAACTCAAGACTCAATGATACTACTCATCTCTAGACTGCTCAACTTATAGGGTTCATAGGGAATTATGGGCATGAACAACTCAACTCAAGAGCTTAATGGGTAACATGTAGTAGTCCCATAAGTAGGAATATAACCTCAAAAAGATTAGGAATTCAATGCTCAAAGACTTAGAACTCGAAGATACTACTCCTCTCAAAGATGCTCAACGTATGAAGTTCATGCGGAATGTATGGGCATGAACGACTCGACTCGAGAGTCTACATAACAATATGGAACTCATGTATACGACTCTTCTCATTCTCATACTTACTTCCTCAAAATTTAGTTTAAAACTTAATAATTAGGAATATAACTTTTAAAAGAAACATGAACTCAAGAACTCAAAATCAACTTATCTCATGAATACTCAAATCTAGAGGTAGAATCCTAGATTTCTCTTTTACTGGTTTGAAAGTATATGTAGGGGTGAGGACGAACTAGTCCAATACTATGATAGTCTTACATACCTGGATAAACAAGGGTTTTGAAGAATGTTGAAGAATTTTGAAGAAGAACTTGATTAGAAGCCTTGAAACCCTAGCTTGAAGGTAAACGATTAAGAAAACCTTTCTTGAGATTCTTAAATTAGTTTCTTGAAATCTCTTGAAGAAGAATCTTGAAAAAGATTGAAAGAATCTTGAATGGAGTCTTCTACTTTGATTTTTCCTTAGGGTTTTGCCTTATGGTTTGAGAGAGAAGAGAATGATGGACTAAAAGAAAAAAATCTGATTGTTTTGAGCCTTTTATTAGTAAAAAAATTTGTTTAGGATTTTCTTGGATGTAAAAAAAACAAAAACAACCCTTTTTAATGTTTTTCCGTTGTCTAATTCGTAACAGCAATGTATAGGTTACTAAAATAGTCATAACTTTTTACTTAGAAATTGGATTAATGCAAAATTGGTGGCGTTGGAAAGTAGATTCAAATACCTTTAATTGGATAGGTTATGGCTCATGTAATTCTAAGAGATATGGTCATTTGAAGTTGACCCAAGTCGAATCTTACATCAAAACTTAATCGATAAGGAAACTTCAAGAACACTTATCAAGAACTTAAATCCTTAAATTTCAAGATTGAAATTAAGCTGAACAAATCATGATTCGCGTGTGGGTGAACGAACCCAACACTATGGAAGCTTACATACCTCAAAGAACTAGGTTCTTGGCGAAATCTTGAACTTCGTGAACGAAACGCTTGAAACATTGAACTTTTTCTCCTCTTAAATCTTCTTTCTAAAATCCTAAACGTTTTTGGGGATGAATGAAACTAACTCTAATCATTTTAGACTCCTAAGACATTACTAAAAACGCTTAAATCCAATTGGGTAAGGAAAAGACCAAAATACCCCTCATTTTCGGGTAACTTTCCTTAATTGGACAGCCCGACTTCAAACGGGCATATCTCCCTCATACGAGCTCGAAAGTTAGCAAACTTGGCGGCGTTGGAAAGATAATTCGAAGACCTTTCATTGGATATCTTATGGGCCACCTAACTCATCCTGTATTGAAGGTTATGGCATTTTAATTTGACCCAAAACTTAGAAGAGCGTAGGAATGACTTGAATGAATTCTCTTTAATTCTTTTTGGAACTCAAGGTGCTATATCTAGTAACCTTAACACTCAAGAAATTTTAAATTACTTGGTAAAATCCTACTCACAACAAAGGATAGTTCGAGTCTTAGTTCAAAAATTTTCTTGGGTGGTACAAACCACAACCTTAATTCTTGTTATTTTGTAGATGGACAGATGGTCGATTATTGTTAATGATATTGTAATGTGGATTTGAGGGGAAAAGGGATCAAATTTTGTAAACTTTGAATGGCAATTCCTTTTTGTTGCTCGTAGTCTTTTATGCCCGGGGGGACAAACTTTTAATGCTTATATTGGTAATGGTAACTATAATTTATATATGATTAGTCAATCATTATTTTAATTATATAGAATGGATTTACAATAGGTTTAGGTTATGTATGTTATTTATTTTGTAAGTTAAAGTTAGGGATTCCTTAAAGTTACTAGACGCATTTTGGTTTCGGTTTTCGGGAATTCTTGTGGTTATTATTTTATAATACAAGTGTGACATATTGAGTCAAGTAACTACATATTGAGTGCATCATATTATATTACATTTATTAGAGTTATGTCATTTTGAGGAATTAAGACTTTCTTCTAGGCTTGAAATTTGTAAAATATGAAAATTGATATGTTAATTGGCATCACCCGATTACTCTTTACTCTTATTTGGGAGATTCTCTAACCGACAACAATCACTATGAGCTATGTGATAATACAACGTCTCTCCCATGCTGCCAGAACTGTCATATACCTTGTCAGAGTATAGAACACCTCAACTAAGTGGATCCACTAAAGCTCTGCTCGAAAGCAATAAGGAGTCATCTAAAAAATATGATCCTTGACCTATGTTGGCTACATGGCTTATGAGGAATATGAGTTGTTTGAACTCATCCCCATATTGGTTCTCAATACTACTCCCTATAAATATGTACTCATGCTCAAATGTGTAAAACATACTCTTTTTCAATTTGAGGTAATTGCTCAAAATATCCTCTTAAAAGAGGTAACTGCTATGAATTTACTCTAAACTAATTACTCATTTAGAAATCAAAGTTTGTCTTTTCTCAATGTAAAAATGATAAATTTTGGAATCAATAGTTCACTTAAACTTTACTCAAAAATGTCTCTTTAAACTTTCCTCAAAACTCCTCTTTACTTTCTCATAAAATCAATTTAAGATAAATGTTTGGTTAAAAAATTCTCAACAACAACTCGATGAATACTCATGCTGAAAAATAGACAAGAACAATAAACTCAAAAATCTCAATGCATAATATATAGCAACTCAAAAGTTAGGAATAGCAAATCAGAACTCAACAATTCATCTCAAGAATACTTAAAACTAAGTATGGAACCACAAATTACCCTTTTACTAATAAAAAGTAGATGTATGGCGTGAGGACGAACTCAGTCCATCACTATGATATCCTTACATACCTGGGAAGAACAAAGTTCTTGGCGAAATCGACAAAATTCGTAGAACGATAGAAAACCCTAATTTTTCTCCTCCTAAATCCTTGATCTATGCCTTTGAAGTGTTAAAGAATGTAAAATAATATTTTAACACTATTTAGACCCTTAATTAGGTGAAAAGGGTCGTGGTTTAGACTTAGAAAGGGTGGAAAAAGACCAAACTATCCCTCTTTAAAACTGATGAAAAACCTTCTACAAGTCTATCTACAGTTCATGGTTTGTTCTACGGACCATAAATCCCATACTTTTTTGGGCTCAAAAGTCCATTCTACGGGTCAAAACAACGGCCCATAGTAGTTCTTACGGCCCTTAGAATCGATCCGTAAGAATTGTATCCAAAAATTCAGACTTTCTGAAGTTTTCGATAGTTTGACAGTATGGGTCATAGTTCAATCTATGGCCCGTAGATTGGACCCACCGATCATAGACTCAGAAAACTCTAATATGACGGTCTCTAATAAAATGGCCATAACTTTTTACTTTGATCTTGAAATGAGGCAAGCCTGATGGAGTTATAAAGAGACTCAAACATCTTGATAGGTCATGGGCCACCTACTTTATTATATGCTAGGAGATATGATCATTAGAAGTTGACCTAAGTAGAATCTTATGTCAAAACTTAATCGGTAATGAAGATTTCAACTCAACTTTGTGCTAAGGGGTTCTTGTGACCTTAAGTCATATTCAAATTTATTCGAGCACCAAAGAAATGAGCTTTACACATATAAACAATTTAAGAATCACCTGAGACGATTTAACATGCTAATGAAGAATGGTTCATATCCATCCCTACTACGGGAGTATATCAATATATCATTGATAATGATAATAACAAATGAATTTAGGTATGATAGGAACAACCCATGAAGATACACTTGATCTAGTAAATTCCTTACTCAACAAATTTTGTTAACGTTCTTTCAATTCCACCGAAGCATTTCAACATGAATGGATAATATAGGTCGAGTGTCCAACTCTAATTTAATACTAAATTTGATATCACGATTAAGTGGAACACCTCCAACAACTCTTTCACTAATGGAACTCATTCTAAATGAGATATATCAGTACTAGTATCACGAATACTAGCCAATTAGGTGAGGCATCACCTTTTCTTTACAATGTATTGAGACTTTAGAAACAAAAATATCTTTCTCGAATAGGTACTGAGAATGTCCTTCCATTTCAACTTAGAAATACTTGACATATATGGGATGATTATCTTGGCCTAATATTATAAACTACAGGATAGGAAGAAATTCAATCTAAATCCAATATGTTGTTGAAGTCTATCATATTTTGAATAGTTAAATTTTTCCTTGTGTCATGTACCATCAAGTCAACTACAAAATATCGATGTAATCGATCTACCACTAAGAACTATCTACAGGTGTAAAAATATGTACAAACATAGGAGAAGAGCCGCAACCAAATGTTAATCTGAAATAAAATACATACTTACATAAAATGAAGTAGATCCACATTCGAAATAAAACTATAGCCGATTAGATGCATGTGAGCATGTCGAACATACTTTGGTCAACCTTGACTACTGCAATATAGTTAGTTATTTGTTGATGTAATTTCCCAACCATCAGTATATTGGGTTATGATTTGTAAAGTAATTCATAACTACTAAGCACACGTCTTTGTGAATGTTCTCATATATTTCATACAAGCAGCCCTGCGGAAAATTCTTTGCCTAAAAATCTTTTTCCCTTCTTAGTTTCAACAGTTCGATATCTAAAAGGATCCCACAATATGAATTTCTCAAGATTTACCATTAACCCGTCATTTCAAGGGATAAAAAAGAAATCATTTATACAAATTTTGTAACAAGTCTAACCATAATCATTATCCTCTTATTACATCAATTGATCATCCTAATTTTATACTTCTCTTGAAGACATCAACATTATATCATTTCATTACTAAATGCTTCCCTTATTATAAACACGGGTCATGAAACTATCGTAATAAATTCAAGGAAAAAGGGTTCGAAATATATCCAAATTTTGACCAAAATTGTTGTACTAATCTCAAACTTTGGGTAGCACATATTACCTCATGCACTATTTAATAGTGTATTTAAAGATATATAGGTGTACACATGGACATCATAAATATTGTACTATTATAAATAGTAACTTGTCCAACTGGACACTTATATATCTTTAAAATACACTATTAAATAGTACAGGTGGTAATAGATCCTACCCAAAGTTTGGGATTGTTACAGCAATTTTGGTCAAAGTTCGAATATATTTCATACATTTTTCCCTATATTCAAATGAAATTCAAGTATTTTGTCTAAATCACACCTCGAGCAAATCATTCCTACTATTTTCAACCTCGTTAGTTTCATTCTTTAACATCAAAAAGCTCATTACTGAGTTATTTTTCCAACCACGTAACATCCGTACTAAACCGTAGAATGTCATCCCCTTTCGCTGGGATGAACTTTGAGAATGTTTCCTCACCATTGGTGAGATAATGGAACAAAGTTTTAACCTTAAAATAATCACATACGCACAATAAGGAATGGAAGAATAAAAGTTTCATGAAGTCCTATAGCCTTTCGAAGATAAGTAATGGACGTCTTCACAGTGGTCTGCAAGACTCTACTAGATGAACCTAGGGCTTTGATACCAAATTATCATGATTCAAAAAAATACAAATCGTGATGGCACCTATGTTCCCAATCGATAGGTAAGTCAACTCAATAAGTTAACCAATTCAGCTTAAATATGAAAAGGTAAGTAGCAAGCAAATATCTAAAATACTAAATCTTTTAAAATAAAATACAGAAAAATTGAAATACCACCCTGAGATTTAGTGTCATAACTACAAGAGCTTCCACAATATGATGCATGTCCAAAACTAAATGACAAGTCTAAATGTAAGAAATACCCTATCTGATACTAAGATAAAATAATAAATTCAGAGATAAATAAAGGTGTGGGCCGCAGAATAGCCAAGCAGCTCACCACCACTTCAAGATTATCCAAATTCATATTCAAAAGCTCCATGAGGTGCACTCGTACTCGGGATCTAATCTGCACCACAAAAGAGTGTAGCAAGTATAGTATGAGTACAAAATCACGTGCACCCAATATATCTTACAGACCAACAACGAAGAAGTAGTGATCAGAGTATATAAGAATATCATCCTTTAATTTTACAAGACTACATTATACTTATCAATCAAGTTTCATCAAATAAGGATAATCAAATGTCATGTAATGTCCAAAAACCAATGAAGCACATAATCAAACAAGAATGAAGGATGTGATACGATACAATACAATGCAACACCATGAAATGATATGCCTCAAATACTAAGTACTCTCTCAATCATATATACACTATACTTCTCGAATATACATCAAGAGTTCGTGACCCATGGTGGACTAAAGAGGTCCATATACCAACACAAATGATCTCCGCGTGTTTGTGCGGGTGATCTCAATGCACTATCATAAAATCAAACAATCCCTAGCATGGACGATCTCCAAGTGCTCAACTTATAATCACAAATCGATATCAACATGGACGATCTTCACGTGTAAGACCTTTACTCATACTCAACCTCATATCAATACATGTGCACAACATAATATCAATAAAAGGGGGATGATGATGCATCTCAATCAAACAAATGTCAGTATGACATATAATCACCTCAACTATAAAAAATATACGAGTTCAATATAGAAACACAACCACACAAAAGTAACCAAGTCAATAAGACATCAGCTAATATCCATATGTTGTGGAATTCTTAGATTACAATCTATTATTCTATAGTAATAAACTTTTCCTTTATAACACCGGTACTCATATCAATGCCTGTCACACTATTGGTATTGTCACACCCCAATCCTAGGTGAGGCAAAAAAGTACCATATGAACACATGCTTTACAAGTGACCTGTGATGAGAAAGTGAACTCCTATGCAAATAGATTTACTAATGAAGAGCTACATATACAACACATATCAACTAGCTGAACCGATACATGTGACAAGTAAAATTATGAATACAAATGATAGTTTTACAATGTCTACAAAGCCTCTACTAGAATCCATGATTGTACCACTATGAAAATATGCATAATAAAGACTCCGTAAAGCCCTAAATCAACCTGGAGCTCACCAACAATCGTTGAGTATCATGTGCTTCTATTGGGGTAATCTACTAGTTGAGTACATGTACCTGCAGCATTAAATGCAGCGTCCCCAATAAGGGACGTCATTACGAAAGAATGTACTGAATATGTAAGGCACAACACAACCATATGTAAAATAAGAGCTCAAGTGAAACAAAATACAAATAGATAAGGATTAGACACCATCTTTGCATATACTTGCGGAATCGTGTATGGTACATTCTTTTCTTTACTTTTTTGTGCATTATAATCTTAATAAGACATATGATACAAATGACTAGCTGATCAGTGGTAGAAGAGGATGACTCATGCTAGGCATTTTAACCCCTGGATTGTTGTTCTCATAATTCCACAAATTGGCATCGGCCCATGCTAGGCTTTCGCCCCTGAGCTGCCACCCTTCCATACCAATTGGTCTCGGCCCATGCTAGGCTTTCGCCCCTGAGCTATCACCCTTCTATACCAATTGGGATCGATCCATGCTAGGCATTTTACCCTGGGCTACCACCCATAATTATACAGACTCATTTTACCTTGTCTCTTTAATCATTGAGATTGTTCTTTTGATGTTCACAACTCTTTTGAGATTGTTGTTTTGGTTGTCATAATCATTGTTGATATTTGGAACTATGGATCAGTAGTAGAAACATATGAATATGGACTTAAGATAATAACAATGACATGGGAAGCAAATGTGACACCAACGTAATACTTAGGAGCTTATATGACTCAGTAAGCATTTTGACATCTCAAATTGAAGCACCTATCACAAGTGAAGACATTTAACATTCAGCCAAGAGATTTGAACTCTATATGATATCAAAATATTTACTAACTAATATCAAATACAAGGTACATGAACGTGGAACCAAGGGAGCACATGGGCATATTCAGCTTAGGGACAGATACATATTTCAAGTAAGTACATATAAAATGTACAATAGAGTAAGTACGGATCTCGTGGGGTAACATTATAGTCTAACACAATGGGAGTAATAACCAATAAAGGGTTCATATGAACACGTGAAAAGATGACAAATATGATGGAATAGACAATTGAGGCAAGTTGGCAAGATAGGGGCAGATTGTACATCCAACATATAAACATATGTACCATGTGTAATCTAGGATCATTTTGATTTATATAAGAGGAATATGTGCCAAGGGTTAGCACTTTGACGATGAAACACGTTTAAACCTTAATGATAATTCTTGGTAGAGTAAGCACGTACATTTAGTAATAAACTCATATTAGAGTACTCACTTGAATGCTCTAGGGAGTAGAAACTGCAACTATTGATCAGTCAATACCAAGGGCACTTAGAAAGCTTACTTTGTAATACAAGTATTGGATTCATGCCAAAGAAATAGGAAATCAAATAGCTTTACATACCTTAGTTTCTGACCAATATAACTATCACAATTCAGCCTCCCTTTTTGGTGTTAATCTATAATATAAGTCATGATTAATCTAATGTTAGCAGCTAATCACATAAAGGCCCTCGAAAAATAGTAGCTAAACACTTGACGAAAAGTAGACCCATACAACCCTTACACAAATGGTGAACCACCACACCCTTCTTCTATACATTAATACAACTTCAGACATCATTTGCCAAGATTTCCAAGCTTCCCCCAACAACAATATACATAAGGTAGCCACTATCAATCCCCAAAAATCTTTCAGCATAGTAGGAGAATATTGAACTCAAGGATTTATAACCACCCATGAGTTCTTGACAAATATATCAAAAAAATTCTCCACCCCAAACTTGTATTTAAAGAGAGGCAAAAATTGGCAGTAGCCTTACCTTAGTTTCTGGAAATTTATCCTCTAAACTTGTACTTCAAGAACTGAAACTCTCCTTCAAACTTTTACTTGAAAAAGGGGATAATATTCAAGAACCTTAAGTTGTTTTAGGGCTGATGTGTTAATCCAAGAAAGACCAAGAGAGAAACTTAATAAATCTGGAATTTTGCAAGTTAAAAATGAAGTAAGAGATCTGATCTTTATCCCTTTAAAAAGGAGGTGCATTGGCCAACTTTCTTGGCCAATTTTGGGCCATATATTGTCAAGTAGGTGACCCACCTACTTGGCCTTTTAACTTGGGCCTTTGTGAATTTAACACTTGTTGGGCCTTGTTGTCAATTATCCCTCTATTCTTATCAATTTAGGCCATAATTAATGCAAGTAGGTGGATCATCTACTTGGACTTTTCACTTGGGCCTTTTTTGAACTTAAGAATATTGACCTTGGCTATCCATTTTCCCCTATCCTTCTACTCAACTTGGGCTATTTTAATGCAAGTACTTAGCCTAATTACATGGTCCAAAGAGTCTTAGTATGTGATGCACCTACTTGGTCCTTTGGGCTGGTCAATAAGTCAAAATAGGTGGTGCACCTACTTGGTCCTTTGGACCGGTCAATAAGTCAAAGTAGGTGATGCACCTACTTGTCACCTACTAGCTTAGTTAAGTCAAGCAAGCACCTCAATATTTTATTCCATTTCTAGACCTTAATACCTTTAACTTAACTTAAAACTTATATACACTATGTCACTTTAAACTTCAAACTCAAATACCACCTTATGATCTCAAATTTAAATACTTCCATCAATTTCAACTTAATCGGGTCACATTAAAATCTACTGATAGTTCACTTTAAACCTATTCTATTGTCACTAGTTGCATAGGAAACTGAGTCCATAACTATACCACAAGGAAATTTATAAGCATCATATAAATAGAACTAGTACACATATAATACAAGGTGTTACATCCTCCCATCCTTATGATCATTCGTCCTCGAATGATAGGTGCACCTGATAGTTTGGTTAATCTTGGAATTTCATATAGAGATTTTCAAGAGTTCCCATAGTAAATAGGATTATCCAAAATCCATAGACTAACCTAAAACACATATAGAAAAGTCTAGCATGACGTCTCAATAGATATGGTTCATGAAATAATAATATAATAAATTAAACCCCTTCTTACCATGTAATTCACTGAAGATATACAAGTAGGACTCATACAAAGAAGGACTTTAATATACCTAAACACAAGACATGCAAATGACATATCAAAAGAACAAATGCTAGTAGGATTTATGATCATATAAGGGGACCACATGATCTCAGATCCTTATGTTGATGTTTAGAATGAGGAGGGTTATTTAGGATCTCTACCATCTTCTATTCACAAGTATCTTATGTTATATTATATTCCTTCCACAATACTTCAATGGAGGTTACACCTTTTGAGCTTAACTTCCGGGCCTTAACAATCAAGAATAACTATAGTATCTCCCAAAAAAAATCATATGGAACAAACACATAAAATCATAGGTCTAACCTATCGGGGCTCTACTTTCCCTTCTCTTTTATCTTATGATGCTTTTCAGATATAAGAATGCATAGCTTTTAATATAAACTCTAAAGTTTTATGTCGCACCTTCCGATAAGGCATTATGCTAAGTTATTTATCTATGGTTGTGATAAAAATTACATATATGCCCAACCTTTTCTGGTCAAAATCTTCACTACATAATGATACAAGGAAACATTTTCCCAAATTGTTCAAAGCTCAAATCAATAAGCACAGAGGGGTATAGTATACGGATAAATAAGTCACATTGGGCATGACACATAGGCATGCTTGCCCAAAATGGAGCGCATGGTATACGGGCATTAAGCTATAGAAATATGTGGTGTACATGTGCATATGAACTATAGGGTAGCATGTGAGCGAATGAACTATAGGGCATGTAGAAAATGGACTAGATGAGCACATGATGCATGAGTACTAAAGCTACAAAATATATAATATGTAAGCAAGTAGACTTTAAGACATGTAGACATATAAGAAAATGAACTACGGAACACAAATCACATTGAGAAAGTGCATTATATTGCATGAATAGGTAGACGAACATGTCCATAGGTAAACATATGCAATATGAGCAAGTGAGCACATGACACATGGCCATAAAAGCTATTAGGCTTGTAATGTTTAAGCAAGTAGGCTACGAGGCATGTAAAATATATAGAGAAATGGTTTATGATGCATATGACATGAAAACAAGTGATATGCGATTCATATAACCCACGAGCACTAATTTTGCCCATACCATATGATCAATTAGTCTGTAGTACCCACACAATATGGACAAGTGACATGTGGAAAGTAACCAGTGCAATAAATAACATCTAGGGAAAAGGTCCTACGAAAACATATAGCAATACATAAGGGTGCTCCGAAGCAAATTACACTTACATGCAAGCATTCTATAACATTAGAGAAAATGTGAGAAAATAATCCATAAAGGGCAAATGACATACAAATAGATAAGTTATAGAACATGAAACATGTATAATTGTATTACAAACCATCTTTGGAAACTACGAGATATCCTATAGAACCACTCTACCATATTAAGAGCAAACACATTGTCTTAAGCATTAAGTCATGGGTGGGATAGTTCTGCTCATATTTCTTACTCACCTCAAACCACATACAATTGATTTCCTCATCTACTCTCTTCAATATCCTAAGAATTCTTATAAGTGTTCTGCTATTGGAACTTTGTTTCCTTCTAGGTCAATATAAATACTACAATTAAGATAGAGAAAAAAATCCTCAATAGTTCATCTATTGGAGTAGGAGGCCGAAGTCAATTTTACCTTCGTTACTAGTTTTTGTTATATCACGCTCAATATTTGGTGCCTTTTGAAGGTCGAAATAGAAAATAAATAGTGAAGCTTGAACGCACCATAAAACATGAACTCTAATAACATGCAAATGTCAGGTACCTATAAAGTTATATCATGATTCATAACGTCTTAGAGTTAGCCGCTTTGGGCTTAACTAGTTAGGTTTGGCCATACTAATAGATTTCCTCTTTTTTTTTATAACAAGTGAGGGTGCTCTGGCTCTTTTCCCATGCAAGATAGCAAATAAGAACAACTAGCATATGATCAAATTTTCCTCTCCCTTAACTGGACTATGATGGATGAATTACTACAGGCATATATTAAATGAATCCTATAGTAGCTCTATTCAATTTGATGGAAGTCTATACATGTGTATAATGTTCTACTTCTCTTTTGTACTAATGATATAGATGAACTAGGTCCATGTATCTTCTATCGAGGTAACCTTTCTATTCCCCTCTTTTTTCTTGTTGTTATCAAGACCAAATATCAAGACTTGAATCAATACTAAAATGATTTCTCTGTCTAACAAGGGTTCACAAAGTTGTTCTCGGCTGTGCCTTTATAACTCGTTAGGGTTAAATAGTTGATACCTTATTCTTGGCTCATACACTTAGCAATCACTCTTTCATAACCACCTATCTCACTCCTCTATAGCATCCTCATATCACTCCTACTCCTATGTTTAGGGGATTTGACATATCCCATCTCTTTCTAGCTAGAAGCTCTACGTACATATTCGTCCCATGTAATTCAAGTTTCATTCTCACATGCTTCCTAACAAGTACCTTTTAATCAAAACTAGTAGCTTCATGTACTCTAATCCCACTATGTACAACCTGACTAATCACAACTTAGGTTTAATCAATCAATTTTCCATTTGTTAACCTTACCCTTTAGTCACATACCAATCCTTTATAGCCAACACATAGATCATAATAGGAACTACCATACATATATCATTTTTAGAAATTGGCACACTTATCCCTAAGTTTTATAACCATGAAATGAATACAACTGTTATTAGTACTTATTCGGGGTTGTTGGCACATCCCATATAAAAGTCAAATATTAACATATTCGAGATGATATATGGTGAGAATTCGGGCTTTGTCAGCCAATTAGGGGTATCTCTAATAACACAATTGCACTGATACATCCACCTATCAGATTGTGCCACTACCTTCTTCCAACTAAAAAGAATTGGTTCAACAACATCAATTTCGAGAACATGTGTAATGCTGAAAATTCAATGTATATCACAGACTAAGAACAAGTGTCCTCTATAGGAATAGATCCTATAAATATAGAGGAAATATGGAACTCAAGAATTGGTTACATCCTCCTACATATGCCTGGAAATGCTACAACTCATATTATATAACTAGGTAACCAATCATTTTTTTAAGCATATACTATATCTTTCTCAATTGAACCAACGTGATACAAATGGTACAAATGCAACTTTAGATGCAAATAACATAAAAGCCTTTACATACCTTGTGGAGTGAGACGGTCGAATAAAATGAGCTCAATCTAGTCTAAATTTGATAATTTAATATCCTTTTTTATAGTTACATGTTGACTTTTTAGCTACCGTTAACCTAACCATAGTAAGCATAATATGAATAACATGATCAGATACAACTGGAAATTGACTTCTTAACTTTGCTCTATCACACGATTTGGATTATAAAGGAAAGTAGCATTTCATAAATGCCAAAGTAGACCCCTAATTATAAATGTGGCATGCAACACATTCATAAGTAAGGATCTAATAGACACGGCTTTGTAGACTCCTTAGGATGAACTACTCTGATACCACTTTTGTCACACCCCAACCCTAGGTGAGGCGGACAAGTACCATATGAACACATGTTTTACAAGTGACCTGTAATGAAAAAGTGAACTACTATACAGATAGATTTACTAATAAGGAGCTACATATACAACACATGTCGACTAGATGAACCGATACATGTGAAAAGTTAAACTATGAATACAAATGATAGATTTACAATGTCTACAAAGCCTCTACTGGAATCCATGATTGTACCACTATAAAAATACGCATAGTAAAGACTTGGCAAAGCCCTGAATCAACCTAGAGCTCACCAACAATCGCTGAGTATCATGTGTTTCTATTGGGTAGATCTACTAGTTGAGTATATGTACCTGCAACATGAAATGAAGCGTCCCCAATAAGGGACGTTAGTACGAAAGAATGTACTGAATATGTAAGGCATAATACAACCATATGTAAAATGAGAGCTCAAGTGAAACCAAATACAAATAGATAAGGATTAGACACCACCTTTGTTTATACTTGTGGAATCGTGTATGTTGCATTCCTTTATTAACTTTTATGTGCGTTATAATCTTAATAAGACATATGATACAAATTACCTGCTGATCAGCGGTAAAAGAGGATGACCCATGCTAGGTATTTTAACCCCTCGAATATTGTCCTCATAATTCTACAAATTGGGATCAGCCCATGCTAGGCTTTCGCCCCTGACCTGCCACCCTTCCATACCAATTGGGATTGGCCCATACTAGGCTTTTGCCCCTGAGCTGCCACCATTCTATACCAATTGAGATCGACCCATGCTAGGCATTTGCCCCTGGGCTACCACCCATAATTATACAGATTCATTTTACCTTGTCTCTTTAATCTTTGAGATTATTCTTTTGATGTTCACAACTCTTTTAAGATTGTTGTTTTGGTGATCATAATCATTGTTGAGATTTGGAACTATGGACCAGTAGTAGAAAACATATGAATATAGACTTAAGATAACAGTGACATAAATGTGACACCAATGTAATACTTAGGAGCTTATATGACTCAGTAAGCATTTTGACATCTCAAATTGAAGCACCTATCACAAGTGAAGGCATTTAACATTCAACCAAGAGATTTGAACTCTATATGATATCCAAATACTTACTAACTAATATCAAATACAAGGTTCATGAACGTGGAACCAAGGGAGCACATGGGCAAATTCAACTTAGGGACAAATACATATTTCAAGTAAGTACATATAAAATGTACAATAGAGCAAGTAGGGATCTCGTGGGGTAACATTATAGTCTAACACAATGAGAGTAATAACCAATAAAAGGTTCATATGAACATGTGAAAAGATGACATATATGATGGAATAGACAATTGAGGCTAGTTGGAAAGATATGGGCAGATTGTATATCCAACATATAAACATTTATACCATCTGTAATCTAGGATCATTTTGATTTATATAAGAGGAATATGTGCCAAGGGTTAGCACTTTGATGATGAAACACGTTTAAACCTTGCATGCTAATTCTTGGTAGAGTAAGCACTTATATTTAGTAATAAACTCATATTAGAGTACTCACTTTAATTCTCTAGGGAGTAGGAAGTGCAACTATAGATCAATAACAACCAAGGGCACTTAGAAAGCTTACTTTGTAATCCAAGTATTGGATTCATTCCAAAGAAATATAAAATCAAATAGCCTTACATACCTTATTTTCTGACCAATATAACTATCATGATTCAGCCTCCCTTTCTGGGGCTAATCTACAATATAAGTCATGATTAATCTAATGTTAGCAGCTAATCACATTACGGTCCTCGAAAAACAGTGGCTAAACACTTGATGGAAAGTAGGCCCATACAACCCTTACACAAATGGTGAACCACCACACCCTTCTTCTATACATTAATACAACTTCATACACCCTTTGCCAAGATACCCAAGCTTCCTCCAACAACAATATACATAAGACAGCCACTATCAATCCCCAAAAATCTTTCAGTATAGTAGGAGAATATTGAACTCAAGGATTTATAACCATCCATGAGTTCTTGACAAATATATACAAAATTCTCTACTCCAAACTTGTATTTAAAGAGAGGCAAAAATGGGCAATAGCCTTACCTTAGTTTCTGGAAATTTAGCCTCTAAACTTGTACTTCAAGAACTGAAACTCTCCTTCAAACCTTTACTTGAAAAAGGGGACATTATTCAAGAACCCTAAGGTGTTTAGGGTTGTTGTGTTAATCCAAGAAAGACCAAGAGAGAAACTTAATAAATCTGAAATTTCGCAAGTTAAAAATGAACTAAAAGATCTGATCTTTATCCCTTTAAAAAGAAGGTGCATTGGCCAACTTTCTTGGCCAATTTTGGGCCATATATTGTCAAGTAGGTGACCCACCTACTTGGCCTTTTAACTTTGGCCTTTGTGAATTCAACACTTGTTGCGCCTTGCTGCCAATTATCCCTTTATTCTTGTCAATTTGGGCCATAATTAATGCATGTAGGTGATCCACCTACTTGGACTTTTCACTTGGGCCTTTTTTGGACTTGAGAATATTGGGCCTTGGCTATCCATTTTCCCCTTATCCTTCTACTCAACTTGGGCCATATTAATGCAAGTAAGTGGTAGTGTACTTGGCCCAATTACATGGTCAAAAGAGTCTTAGTAGGTGATGCACCTACTTGGTTCTTTGGGCTGGTCAATAAGTCAAAGTAGGTGATGCACCTACTTGGTCCTTTGGACCGGTCAATAAGTTAAAGTAGGTGATGTACCTACTTGTCACCTACTAGCTTAGTTAAGTCAAGCAAGCACCTCAATATTTTATTCCATTTCTAGACCTTAATACCTTTAACTTAACTTAAAACTTATATACACTATGTCACTTTAAACTTTAGACTCAAATACCACCTTATGATCTCAAGTTTAAATACTTCCATCAATTTCAACTTAATTGGGTCGCATTAAAATCTACGGACAATTTACTTTAAACCTATTCTATTGTCACTAGTTGCATAGGAAATCGAGTCCATAACTATACCACAAGAAAATTGATAAGCGTCATATAAATAAAACTAGTACATGTAGAATATAGGGTGTTACAGGTACGAAATTCATAACTTTATCCTTACCTATTGTATATTTCATTTTTAATCTTTAATTAGAAAAGTGTCCTTCAATGAAGTCTAGTAAGTTGTAACATATCTCGAATGTCGAAAACTTGTCACGAATTCTTAAGATGTCACCCTTCCCCTTCGTAATGCTTCAGAATGTTCTCAATCTATCAAATATGTAATATTCATGAGTAAACGAGTTTGTAGACACCAATACTACAATATGTCTAGCCTACACCCAAAAACTCACTCAAATCTATAATCAAGTTTCTAATCTTGATGTCAATTAACATGTCAACACTCATATTTGCTAAATTTCAAACCTGAGATTAATCCTTAATTTCTCCAAATATCATAAATTTAAGGGAAAAAGGTCAAATATACCCTCAACTTTGTTTTATTGGTTGATTATATTCTTACCATTAAAATGAAATTATTGTTACCCCTAATGCTATTAATTTCATCATTTGTACCTCTCAAATGATGGAAATCCCCAAATCGATTCAAATTAACTCGATTTCAATTGAAATTACCCAATTACTCTCTCTGTCTCAGTTTATGTGACTTACTTTCCTTTTTAATCAATCTAAAAAAGAATGACACATTTCTATATTAAGTAAAAAATTAACAATAAAATGTCTATTTTACCTTAATGAATTGATTTACAGCCACATAAATTTCTATCATTTATTTTGGACTACAAGTTTTGAAAGTCTTCCTTTCTTTTTTAAACTATGTGCCGAGTCAAACTACCTCACATAAAATGAGATGGAGGGAGTATCTATTTTAACCCAAACCCGACCCAACTAACTTAACCCAAACCTATTTCACCTCCATCTCAATACACCCATCATCTTCTCCCAAAACCCATCTCCTATGAGAACCCAAATCGGCAAGAACTCAATGGATTGTAGACAACTTGTGCTCTTTCCTCTAGAGTTACATATTTATGTTAGCTAGCAATTTAGAATTTTCAAAGTGAGGGGATATGATCAGTCAGGTATGGTGATCCCCTTGGAAGTATATCTGTGTATGTAATTGCAAAGGCTTATGACGACTTAACATTGGGAGTTGTAATTTGTCTATTTCCACAGTTGAAGAGTCCAATTTAACTTGTGTTTTTTGCAGGCATTAATGAGGCCTGAATTTATTTATGATATGTGTTGTGTTGGGAGAATGAAAGTGCCTCTAGGTATACTTGGTTATTGTTGGGTGTATCTTCTTCATCTCTCATATTTCTATTAAAGTAAGAAAATTATGTTAAAGTAAGAAAATTGAATCGACAAGCTGATGAATCCACAAGAATATATGTTGTTGCAAATGTATAATGCTTTTATGGAGCAAAGAGATGAAAATATTTTTTTTATTCAGGGAGGAAGAAGATGAAGAAGAAATTGATTTTGGAATTTAATTTGTCATGAGTTTTATTTTGTAGTTGGATTAATTCGAATTTGGGTCAAAAAAATGAAATCAGGTAATTAAACCGTAATTTCAATTGAAATTGATTTATTTTGGTTAATTTGGGGCTTTCCATCCAATTGAGGGGTACAAATGATGAAATTAGTAACGGCAGGGGTAGAAATAACTTCGTTTTAACAGTAAAGGCATAGTGCACCACTAAAACAAAGTTGAGGATATTTTTGACCCTTTTTCCAAAATTTAATGATTCATATAATATAATATACCTAATATTTAATTATCTATTTCAATATGTTAACACTTGAATCATAATATAATAATTAAAATAAATTAAAAATCAAAACTCACTGTTTGTGAAACCAGTTGCTCGCGTCTGTAGACTTTGGATATCAACTTCATAAAACTACGACAATCTTTGCACACCCTCAAATTCTTTACAATTTTTATAGTGCTTCCCTTACATAACCTTGAACATAAATACATTAAATACATCTAGACGCTGCAACAAGCAAGGTTTCTCGACCTAATTTTTCTTCAAAAAAAAATTAATTATGAACCTAAAAGTAATAAATCTTATTATTTTGTTTTTTTACACATGGGCCAAGTGGTATATGTATTAAATAGGGAAAATTGTATAAAATAGCAAACTATTAATTCAAATTAAATGTTATAACCACGGTTTTATTTAATTGTAACCCGTAGCATAACAGTTGTCATTCGCCTCTCTCCCTAGAATTCTCGCTCACCACTCTCACCAGTCTCTCTCTCACCTCTCTCGCTTTTATACAGACACAAATGTATAAAATGCGTTTGTGTTTGTATAAAGCGAGAGAGAAATGTATATACAAATACGAATACATATATTTTCGTCCTATACACTTATAATTATACAAATAAAGATCTTCCCCTGCCCAGTTCTCTTTTGCCTTTCTCTCTTTCTCGCTTTATACAAACACAAATTATACAAATTACAATGTATAGTTTGTGTTGTATAAAGCGAGAGAGAGACAGAGAGATATTTGATATACAAATACTTTATTTCGATTCAGTTGTATACAAATTCAAAATTTATGCAGATTGTGTTGTATAAAGCGAGAGAGAGAAAGAGATTTGATATACAATACTTTATTTCGATTCAATTGTATATAAATTCAAATTTTATGCAGATACATTGACACATAAAATTGAATTGAGAGGCTGCTAGCGATTTATACAAATGGTCTGCCAGCGAAATTATACAAATTTGAAGCTCCTGGAGAGTTATACAATATAGCTATAACATACAAATATGATTTTTATGTTTAATATATGTGAAAGTTGCTCTATCATTACATTTTAGATTTGGTCCATTAATTACCAACTAAAAATTAATTATCTATCAAAAAGTAAATTTTAGGAATGGCAAAGATAATATCTATATTAGTGTTCTATAGCTATAGTTTAGATAATTGCACATTATAGCTATAGTATTAGCTGTAATTTGTATAAGCCTGTGTTCTTTCTGTTGTGATTTTCAGTTGTATATGTATATATGTGTAATCTATATATAAATAAAAAATTGTATCAGTTGAATATGTATATGTATATGAAAGTTCATGAAAAAAATTGAAAAGATTATACAAAATACAAAGAAAAAATATAAAGTTGATTTACCCACGTTGTTTACGGTTACCTGAAATTTTAATGCCACAATCGGGAGGGTAATGACAAAAAATCAAAATTTGGGTGAGAGATTTTAGGAGAAAATGGTGTAAATGGAGAGAGAAAATTTTCATGCTACAACCAGAAGAGATTTGAAATTCAAATTGCTTTGGGGAGAGATTTTAGGAGGAGTTGAAGGAAGTGGGGAGAGAAAAGAGGCAAAGTAAATTGTATAAAACCATAACTTCCCTTTTTTGATTTATATTATATATAAATGTGTGGGTCCCAACGAATTGCAAGAATCGCTAAACACTAACTACCAAATAGAATTAAATGTAAAAGTAGATATAATATTGATTTTGATTTAAATGTTTACTATTATGCACAATTTTCATTTTAACAAATATATGTCAACTAAATGATCATAGTTAGACGAATAGTTCAAAATTCTCATTTAAAATTTACGAGGAGGATATTTTATGAAAGAGAGACGTCTAGTGCTCAAAACAACCTAGCGGGTCGTTACAGATGTTTAGATATTATGAATTATAAATTATAAATTATTGTTATTTAGAGTATTTTTAACATAATTTTCAAATAAAATATGTTACTCTTTTTGTCCTAATTTATGTGGCACTGATAGATTTTTTTTAATTATGATTGATAGTACTTTTCAGTTTTCACGTCATTTTCAAATAATATGTATTACTTACTTTGCCCTAATTTATGTGTTACTAATAGAATTTGGAGAGTCAAACATTTTTTTCTTTTTCTTTCCTCATCTTCCTCCATTGGCGGCTTGCCTGAGGCTTTAGGGAGTTTTCTCGAAATCTAATTTGATTAATTTTTAAAGTTAATTCAATCATATTAACTTAATATATTATGATTCAAAAAAATTAACTTAATATATTAGAATTAATTCAAATATTTACAAATTAATGACAAGTACCATATGTAATTTCCTTCATTTTGCTCTTTGCATCATATATAGAAGCAGAGTCAGAATTTCAAATTTTTAAATCTGAAACTTCAATTTTTTTTTTAAAGTTATTCAGTTTTAAGTTAATAACGTTTACATATTTAATAAATTTCTTACTACATATTAAAACTTTGAATTAAAATTATTAAATTTGATCAACTCGTAATCAACACACTAATTCCGTTTCTATGTTTGTTCACCGATTTTGGAAGCGTAATACAAAAGTAAATTAAAGTCTCGTTTTATTTTTTTGTCAGCGCTTCAAAGGTGTTTCAGTAATAGCTACTCCAAATGTAGTTACGCAAGTTCGTGTAATTATAGGCCAAAAATTTAAGTAGATTTTATACGAATTTTATAGTGTTAAGAGCTAATTATATCTTATTTCTACTTTTTTTCAAATTATAAAAATCTCTTAAATTTAGTGGAATCTGGATAGATCCCAAAACATCCTATACATTGGATCCCGATTTTGGATACATCGCGTCTTACTTTTGTATATATCACTCAACGCTCCGATACATCGCGTATGTCCCGATACATCTATAAAGTGATGTATCCGACTGATACATCACGTAAAGTAACAGCCCGATACATTGTGTATGCCCTATATATTGTAAAGTGATGTATTCGACTGATATACCATGTAAAGTGATGAATACGACTTATACGTCACGTAAAATAAGAATTTTTGTAACTAAGGGTGTGTTTGGTATGAAAGAAAATGTTTTTCATGGAAAATGTTTTCCTGGAAAACAAGTAGACTTTGGACTTATTTTCTCATGTTCGGTTGGTGAGTAGAAAATATTTTTTGAATTTTTTTTTAGTGTTTGATTTATGAATGAAAAATATTTTTGAGAAAATATCTTTTATTTTTAAGGGATAATGCATAAATACACCCCTAGACTATGATCGAAATTTTAGCGACACACCTAAACTTAACTAGGGTCCTATTACCCCCCTAAACTAATTTAAAATGGAATAAATATACCACAAATGCTGACATGGCATAGAGAGTGTGCACACTCTCTTGAAGGCAAGTGAGTGCACAAATTGGACACATGCCATTTTTTTATTGGTAACTTTATAACTAGTTAGTACACATATTTATTGACAATAAAACTTATATATATATATATATATATATATATATATATATATATATATATAATTATTTTTATTCTTTGTAAAATTTATTTTAATTTATTTTAATTTCTTTTCACTTTAAACTTTTTTCTAATTAATTTATTATTTTTCACTTTTAATTATTTTTTAAAAAATATGTGTATTTTTTAAAAAAAATAATTTAAAAGTGTCCTTTAATTTTAACGTTTTAATTTTTTTATGTTTTATTTGATTTTCTTCACTTATTTTGATATCCATTCAAAAGTAACTTATTTTAAATATAAGACATTTCAAATCAAATCAAAACGAAAGACAGAGAAAATAAAATCAATATAAAAATAAAAGAGAAAAAACAATGAATGGGTAAAAAAAAAGTTTTGATACAAGGTAAAAAAATGTGTATTAATTAATTTAAATACGAGATTAAAAAAATAAGATTATTTTAATTTTTAATTAAAAAATAATATTTACACACGCGGTGGGCGAGTGTGTACAAACATGACCAATTTGGATAGTTGAAAGTGCCACATCAGCACAAAAGGTGCACAAAAATACAAAAAAAAAATGAGTTCAGGGGGGTAATAGAATCTTAATTAAGTTTAGGTGTGTCTCTGGAATTTCGATCATAGTCTAGGGGGTACTTATGTCTTATCCCTATTTTTAAAAACAAACTTAATTTTTTTTTGGAGGGGGTGGGGGGCTGATGAGGGGTTGCGGGTAGGGGTTGGGGGTGGGGGGTCATGGGTAGGGGGTGGCGGGGTAAAAAAATAAAAATTTGAAATTGAAAATATTTTTTAAAAACGAACTTAATTTTTTTTTGGAGGAGGGTGGGGGTTGATGTGGGGGGGTGGGGGGTTGCGGGTAGGGGGTGGAGTGAAAAAATAAAAATTTGAAATTGAAAATATTTTTAAAAAGAGAAAAAGGTCAGAAATATATTCAAACTTTGACCGAAATTGTTGTAATGATACCAAACTTTGGAAAGGACCTTTTACCCTTCTTCATTATTTAATATTGTATTTTAAAGGTATATATGTGTCCACGTGGACATCATAAATATTGCATAATTATAAATAGTAACGTGTCCATGTGGACACATATATACCTTTAAAATACACTATTAAATAGTGTGGGGGATAAAAGGTCCTCCATAAAGTTTGGTATCGTAACAGCAATTTCGGCCAAAGTTGAAGTATTTTTCAGACTCTTTTCCCTTTTAAAAACAAACTTAATTTTTTTTGGAGGGAGTGGGAGGCTGATGCGGGGTAGTGGGGGGAGAGCGTGGGGGTGGGTGGTGGGGTGAAAATAAAATTTTGAAATTGGAAATATTTTTTAAAAACAAACTTGAATTTTTTTTTCTTTTTTTTTGGGGGGGGGGGTTGTTAAGAGGTGAGGGTGGGGTAAAAAAAATTAAAAATTGAAGTTTAAAAATACTTTTTTTAAAAAAAGCTTTAATGAAAAACTAAATTATTTTTTTCAAAAGAAAAATTGTATAAATTCCCCCTCGAACTTGTATCGAAAAGTCAGTTTGACACTTCAATTATTATGACGACCTATTACACACCCTTACTATTTAAAAGTGAATTTAATACCACCTTGAGACGCATGACACCACTCTCATAGGATGTGGTGTATTACACTCACTGTCATGTCAGCACCATATTAAAAATTATAATTTTTTATTGGACAAATTACAGAAATCACATACTTTTAAGGCAAAATTACAATCTATCTCTTAAAAGTTTATAATTACAGAAATCCCTCAAACGGATACAATAATACAAGCGCTGATACATTAATTTGATGTGCGAGATACATTAATCATTAAGTAAGATACATTATATTTTATACATGATACACTAATTTGATGTACATTTTATACATGATACACTGCGAGATACACTAATCTGATGCGCGAGATACACTAATTTGATGCGCGAAAATGAGGGATTTTGGGGATTTGTAAAACTTATAGGGGATAATGGTAATAAGTAAACTAAAAGTCGGGATTTCTGTAATTTTTCCTTTTTTATATCCTTTTTATTTTCTTTTCTTTATTAATTAACTTTTCTTTTGTTAACTCTATTATACACTAATTAATCCCTTACTAATTATTAAAATTCTCTAATAATCATATCTTCTTCCAATCTAAATCCTATTCATTTTATCTCTAATTTGACAAGAAAAAGTATTCATTTAAATTTATATAACAACTTTCTTTGTCTTCTCCGATGAAGAACAATCAACTCATCATCACCACAAATCTAACTCCATAATGTCATCCCCTCATCTTTCCCAACAACCAACCCATCTTCGACAAAGAACAACCACCAAACAACTACCTAAGTCATCACAAACATCCACCCAAAATTTCAAATCAGTAATTGACAAACACGGAATCAAACCCCTTTTCCTTGCCCTTTTCGATTTTTTTTTTTAATTTCTGTTGCAGGTGTTTCGACGAGCTCAAAGCTTCAACCATGGCTCTAATGACGTTTCAATGAGCTTCATTGTTCAGATGCATGACATTTCATTAAGCTTTGTGCTTCCAAATTTGAACAACCAACAAATCAGGCAAGTGCGCGGGTGAATATGCACATATATATGAATACCCAAATGAAAAGAAATCAATTTTAACTAAATAAGGCAAGTGGATGTATGTATATGAATGTCTACATGCTACAAGTATATTTGGGGGCTTTAGGGATTTTGCTGAAAATTTGAAGGTGAAATGGAAAGATGAAGAGAACAAAGTCTCGAATTCCTAGAATCACTGTGAAATTTGAATTAAAAAATTACTTTTTTTAGGTATATAATGATGAAATTGAGTGAAAAATTGTAGAATTGTGATTAAAAAAAATTAAATTGAGTGACAAATTGTAAAATTTTGCTAAGAAAAAAATGAAAAGAAAAATTCTGGAGGAAAATAAGAGAAAAGGAACATGGAAAAGGAGAAAACAGGGGGTAGGGGTTAAAAAATTACTTTTTTGACTTTATTTTCAACTCAAACGCGCCTAATTTATTTTAATTTTTAATTTTATTTCCCTGTCAGTTTTGGGATGGTATTAATTACACTTTGCACAAGAATAGGTGTGTAATAGGTCGTCATAATAGTTGAAGCGTGTAATTGACTTTTCGATACAAATTGGATGGGGAATTTATGCCTTTTCCCAAAAATGTAATTTGAAGTTGGAGGAGAGTTTTGGAAAATATTAGGGAAGTCATTTTTCTTAAATTTGAGGAAAATAAGTTGATTTGGAAAAACCATTTTACCCAGCCAAATATGAGAAAATTGAAAAATATTTTCCTTCATACCAAACACACCCTAAATATAATAAAATAATAATTTTTCCAAAATTTAATCCTAGTAATACTCCCTCTGTCCCCAATTACTTGTCCACTTTTGAATTGACATACCTATTAAGAAAGCAATTATTGATATAGTGAGTTTATCATTTTATCCTTATTAATTTTGAAGTGGATGAATTAAAAATTTAAGATTTTCAAAAAGTTCTACCTTTTTCAAAGTAGTTAATTAAGGTTATAATATTAAAAGAAATTATCCTTTCTTGATTTGTTAAAATGGACAAGTAATTAGAGACAATTATGAAAGGAAAAATGGACAAGTAATTAGGAACAAGAGAGTATCTCCGAAGCAGCCACGTAATAATCAGAAAGTTAAATGGGCCCATGATAAGTAGGCAATAAATACACATGTTATTAAATGAAGAGCCACCAAATTAAGCAAAGCAGTAGATGATTCCCTCTTATAATACAATGAGCCATTTCGGCTAAAATTGCAATACTTTGGCCAAATTCTAAATACCAAGTGGTTTTAAAATAAACCTTTTTCCCAAAACTTTGGCCCAAACATTGACCCATTCAATAACCCATTCTTACTCCCAATTCCAGCCCACTTGCTTTTCCAACAATACAATATACCAACTATATGTACAACAGTACCAAAAAGGAACCGACCCCACATCCTTCTTCTTCCCCATCAGTTCAATGAAACCCAGTGATCAGAAAATTCCGAAACCCAGAAACTCGACGCAGCCCAGCGATCTAGCAGCCCAGAAAATCGCAATCGAGTCCAGCGTGTTGCCCTCTCCCTCGCCCTTATCCTCTCCGTACGAGAACGTACTCGAATTTTCCAGGTGGAGCGAGTCCTTGCTCAAGAATCAAACGGCTCCCTTCATTTTTTCGTTGAAGATTGTACAAATTAGTACAATAGACAGTTCCTCAAACCTTATCCAAAGAGAGTTGGAATTTGAAATTTAAATTCATCCAATTCCTCATCTGTTTCCCCCACGAAATCTGCCCTAGTTTTCCCTACAGGGGCGAATTTAAGCTTTTTTTTTGGGTCAATTGAACCCGTACTCATTCGACTAAATTTGATATATTACTTCTATAATTATTAAAGAATATATTAAATTAAAACTCATTAACCTGCTCAAGATTACTGGATCATTTACCCAGATGATCGCAAGATTTCAACACAAGATCGCAAGTCGATCAGAAATTTAATTCGCTTTAATTTATTTTTATTAACTAAAAACATGTTTTTTATTAAAAAAAAATTAAATTTAAAAGTTCTAAAAGTCAAAACTTCAAAAGCTTTCTTCCCACCCATGACCCACCCACTTCAAGTTCCAAATTCCAACAATATATTTCTTCTCTCCTCAAATTTGTTTTTATTTTTTCACAAAAGAAGGCTCTGCCTTCAAGTCTCCAACTTCAAGAATATAGAGAAATCATCATTGTCACAAAGTTTAAGGTAATTTTAGTTTATGATTTCTCTTTTAATAAACAAACTAACAAGATAATATATATATATATATATATATATATATATATATATATATATATATATATATATATAAATATATATATATATATATATATATATCACTTTAATTTTAGGGTTTTCATATAAAAATCTTGTCATTACTTATAATAGGAAATCATCAATAGCTAAAGAATTGATTATCTCAAACTTACATATTTTGAGGATGTAACTTGTAAGGAATGTGTTTCATATTATATTATCAATTTTGAAGGGTGTGATTCCTTTTTTATTTTTAATGTGAAAGGGGTGTGATTCCTCTATTTTTTTAATGTGAAAGGGTGTGATTCCCTTTATTTTTTTAATGTGAAAGGGTGTGATTCCTTATTTTTCAAATGTTTAAGGTGTGTGATTCATATTCTTTGTATTAATATGTTATTTTGAATGCAAATGAGGCATAAGTCCTCTTTTTATTATGATTGTGTAATTTTCTTATTGATAAATGTGAAAGGGTGTGATTCCTCTATTTTAGTTAGATTTGCAAGGATTGTGATTCCTCTATTTTATTTGAACTTGCAAGGGTGTGATTCCTTATTTTTATTGTGAAAGATATGCGATTCTCTTATTTTTTTAAATTTGCTAGTTAAATTTGTGACTAAGTTGAATAGTTATTTGAATATGTAGGAACATTTATCCTTAAATATCCGAATGGATAAATTTTTGATTAAGAACCACGCGTTAGTAGCGGTCCATTTGTTAGTTCACATGTAGTTCTAGAAGCTCAAAGAGAGACAATTACACCTTCTTCTTCAAATGTTGATTGTATTCTTGGGGTTGGATGCCTACGGCAAGTGTGGAAAGAGCATTCTCCTCAATGAAGCTCATCAAAAATGATCTACGTAATAGCATTGGTGAAGAATTTTTGAATGGCTGTTTAGTTTGTAAGATAGAGCGGAAGATATTTGAAAATGTAAGTAATGATGCTATTATAGATCGTTTTCAAAATATGAAGTCTCGTCAAGTACAATTGTAAATTGATGATATTTTTTGTGGCAATGTAATTTTTATGTATTGCTCGTCTAGTTATTGTTATTATAAATTTTTTGATCTTATCTTTAAAGCAATGGTGCACCCGTTTTCTTGAAATCCTGGATTCGCCTCTGTTTCCCTATATATAGCCTCTTCTTCCTCATTGTTCAGGGTTGGGAAAAAATTGGCAAGAACTTACTGAGGAAAAATCACTAGGTTGCTACAGTCGTACAAAAAATACAAAAAATACGCTTAAATACATACTTTTTCCTGTTCTTAGGTTGCTGGGATTCATAGGAGCTCTTCAAGTTGGAGTTAGTGGTGAAGTGTCGCTACAAGCTCGTCTTGTTCCCCGTTTGCTGCCTCGAAGAAGGTAACATTCCTTTCATTTTTCTTTTCTTTTAGTTCATTTCGTTTTAGCGTCATATGAACTCCCTAGTGTAGTGTTAATACGTTCTTGTGATCATGACGCTTGTCTTGTGTATTTAGCCTGCATTTTAATGATTTGGATTCTGAGTCTGTTCTCGTTTAATTTCTCATGTATGCTCCGATTCGCTCTAGTTATAATAGTTGAGCTTTTTGAATATGTTAAATTTCTCGTCCCAGCTCACATGTTGATGAAATATTGTTGCCTTAATAATTTTTATCATGAATCTGCATTTGGACGTGATATGGCTCAAGTTAATATGCATTGCTACTTATTTTCCACTAAATGGTCTATTACTGCATTTAGCAATACAACATAAGCTCTTGCTTCAGTCACATTATATGTAGACCTGTCTTAAACTTAATGTTTGGACACTAGTGTAGTCTCAAGTATCTTTCGTTATGATTTTAACACGTTACGGTGTCAACCTCCAGACACATTCGTGTGTAGTTCGGCGAACTCGCCTTGATTCATGTCATCTTGATTTAAGCTCAGTCGGTGTTTGTTTGGTCGACGTCGATTTCAAATATCTACTGTTTGAATACTGTATCACTATGTCTCTGTTTCCTATTTACTTCTTGCCTTGAATCTCATGTGTCGTCCAGTTGTGATTCTTACCTCTTATGGGTCGATGCCTTCATCTAAAGTCTTATTTGTTTGCATCTCATGTAATTTGGTGTATCTTGCTACTGATTTTCCGAATGCCGACAAACTGTTTTGAGTTCTTCTCTTAATGTATTGTATTTGTTGTGAATCTTTGTGTTGTGAAGCTTTAGGATCATTTGAATGCTAGAAAGATAAGACCGACAAAGCCATGTGGTCTTCATACCTCCTAAATGTGACCGACATTACTTTCGGTGGCCACTAACTATCTTTATTAAAGATAAAACTTCTTTATTAAAGTCTTTTGTCTTGTACCCCTTTTTCATCAAGGTGGGGTCATACTTTAGACTTTTGCCTTACCCTTGCATGTGATTTTATCGGATGAGGAAGATTCCTCCACCTGCTCTTGAAATTTCATGAAAAGAGTATCAATATCAATTTCGTCTTCTTCACTTTGGCCTTCTCCTGCCAAACATACTTCATCATCTTGATTTGTATGACTCGCCGAAGCCATTGAAATATCATCTCCAATTTCTATATCTAGATTCTTCATCAAATCTTTCTTTACTTCCTCCATGTATAAAGCTATTATTTCAGACTTAGACATTGCACCCTTCTTCATTTGAAGTTTTCTTGTAATTTGTTTAAACAGGCTAAGATTATGATCTTGGGGTGTAGAAATTTCCTGAACATGATATTTACTAATGGTTACATTTATTAAATCTAATATTTCCTGGCCATGTATTTTGCCATCAAGATCCTTGCTTATTAGCTTGCTCCAAAACTTTGTATGAAAAGTCCTTTGTAAGCACGGAAATCCCTCTGAAGTGGTATTTACTTCCACATTTCATTTCATTATCCATGGAATAGAAAATTCTATAAAAAAAGTACATTACAGACATTCCTTCAAAGAAGATATTATCTTTTTCCATGCTTATAAGTTTAGGGGAGATATCTACCCATTCCAAGTATAGCTGCTTGTATTGTTCCGATAATATTTTAATAGATGGACCATATAACATCCACCACCTGCAGAACCAGTTGGGAATAGTCTGTGTATAAACATTCGAACAAATCTTTATAAACCATAAATATTTTTTATTAGCATTCTCGTATAACAATGCTTTATTAAAGCTGTCCACATAATCCCAGTAATTATATTTTACTGCAATTTTTTGTTCAGGATGGATATAATTCTTTTCCTTTAAAGGAATCATTCCCCATTCTTCTGGAGAAAGAATTCTTTTTATAATCATTTTGGAAAAGTTATAAACTTTTTTAGTATTAGCAGGGTAAAATTGTTGAAATTCAGCTGACCTTGTTGCTGAGAGTATTATCTCGTAATGCATCCTGCATTTGTATGCAGTCATAGTATAACAGACTGTATCCAAATACCTATTCATTAAGTGCCATGGGTCATCTCTCCATCTTAAATCATGATTTTCTAAAAGAAGTATAACTTCCTTTCTCTCATTTATATCAAAGACTTCTATATTTTCTTCTTCTGATATTACAGTTGAGTATGTCCTTGGAATATCCTCCTAATTTTGCTTATATTTTATAAAATCCATGAATTCTTTATACATTAGGTGATTTATATTTAAACCACCTGTATTTGATGAGCTAGAAGCTGCCACCAATGTCTTATTACCCATTTGGGCGAGGATATTACCTCCCCTTCCTCTATTGCTTTGTCCTCCACCTCTTCCCCTTGTAGGGGGCCATGAAGGTCTCATGCCTGAAAAGAAAGACATTTATGATTAATTTAAATATTCTCTAGTAAGAAAATCAGGAAGACTATTATCTTCACCTTTTTTATACACAATATCAAAATCAAATGGTGCTAGTAACGCTTGCCATCTAGCAAACATTTGTTTAGAAACATCATGTTTACAATCTTTATTAAACATAAACTTAGCAGCTTGGCAATCAGTTTTTACTATAAATTTCTGATTATAAAGATCACCTTGAAATTTTAAAACACTTTTCACAATAGCTAAGATTTCTTTAGCTACCGTGGCATAATTCTTCTGAGATGGATTCCATTTCACAGAATAAAATTGTACAATATAATGACGCTTATTATTAGGGCAATACTGAGTAAGAACACCTCCAAATCCTATATCTGAGGCATCCGTTTTCATTGTCTTTTCCCAATTAGGATTTGCCAAAGTAAGACATGGAAGGTTCTTAACTTTATCTTTTATCCTTTTAACAGCTTCAGTATGATCATTTGACCATGCTTTAGGATTTTTCTTAAGCCTATCATATAAAATAGCTGTATCCCGGGCTAAATCTTTTATAAAATGTGCTACATAATTGAGACTACCAAGGAATCTCTGCAATTGGGTTTTATTAGTAATTTCATCAGGAAACTTAGAAGCAAATTCAATACTTCTATTAATAGGACTAATTTTTCCTTTTTCTATATGATGACCCAAAAATCTCACTTTCGTTTGGAATAAAGCTATTTTTGGAGAAGATATAACCAAACCATTTTGAATAATAATTTTCTTGAATAAATCAAGATGTTTAAAATGAGTTTCTATATTTTTTGAAAATACAAGAATATCATCTATATAAACAATGATGAAATTACTATAAGGCATAAAAATATCATTCATAATTTTTTGAAATTCCGATGGAGCGTTCTTTAACCCAAAAGGCATTACGTTCCATTCAAATTGACCTATAGGGACATTAAAAGCATTTTTAAACATGTCAGACTCACTTATTTGAATCTGTCAATATCCTAATTTTAAATCAAATTTAGAAAATATAATAGCATCATAAACTCTATCAAGCAAATCTTTTTTATTAGGGATGGGATACCTAATCCATCTAAGGGCTTTATTAAGCGGTTTATAATTTATAACCAACCTGGGGGCACCTCTTTCTTGCTCAGCATGTTTATTAACATAAAAAGTTGTACAAGACCAAGGAGACTTTGAATGCCTTATAAGACCTTTCTGCAATAAAGATTCAATTTCTTTTTTACATAATTCCAAATATTCGGAATTCATCTGGCATGACCTAGCTTTAGTAGGAATATTATCCTCATTAAAATCATCTTCATATGGAAGACTAACAACATGCTTTTTCCTATTCCAAAAAGCATTAGGATGATCTCCACAAATATCAAGGGAGAACTGATTTTTTAGAATATCAATCTTTTCCTGTAATTTAGGATTTTGTAAAATAGTGTCAATCTCAATGCTATTAATTTCTCCTTTAAGAAAATTCATTTGACTATTATTTTTTAAAATCATCTTTGATGTTAACTCATTTAACATTCTAGTATAAGGTTTAGTAATAAATTCTAATTTAAAAGGTTTATTATTCCAAGTACCTATTATTTTTTCATTATCCCAATATGTAAGGGAAAAAATATCATTTATAAAAGGTACTCCTAAAATAATTTGGTTAGTAATATCTTTAACCAAAACAAAGCTTTGAGGAACACATTGCTTTCCTTTACAAATAAAAGCCTTAGGTAATTTAAATTCAATATTCATTTTACTGCCATTTGCAGATCTTAAACTATGAGTAGTTTTATGAAAATATCTTGAAGGGATAAGTCCTTCTTGGATGCAATTTAAGTCTACTGCACTATCAATTAAAGCGATAAATTCTTTTTTATAATTATAATCTATGAGAAGAGTAATTTTTGTATAAAATTTTTGAGAAGTAAAAGCCTTTAAATTTTGTAAAAAATCAGCTTTATTATTACCTAAATTTAAATTAACAAGAAAATCTAAATTATTAGTTTCTCCTTCATCTGAAGAAGAAGATGCTGAGTTATTACTCAAATTTCGTCTAATATCCATACCATCCAAACGAGTTTCTATTATGCCATTCTTTTCTTTAAGATGTCTAATATCCTTCTTGAGATTATTAATCTCTTCTTTCAAATCATTGATAGTAGTAGGAGTACTTATTTTTCTCCTTTCTAAAAGCATTTTCTTGACTTCCGCCATGGTATATGCACCTTCTTTAGTTGGTACCTCTTTCTGAATATTATCTTTAGAGGTGGATGATGTATTACTAATTTTATTTATAATTTGATCCCTTATTTCTGGATCTTTAATTGTCTGTAAAAGTTCTATAACTTTGTCATTATCAATGACATTAATACTTAATTCTTTAAATTGAGAGTAGATCTTATAAAGATCATCTTCCTCTCCAACTTTCTCACACTCCAATCCTTGTTGGCAAGGTAAACATTCATCTTCTAAGGTTATATAATCCTCTTGGTGAAGAGCTTTAAGATCTTCACTTATTGCAGAAGAATCCTCCTGGCTACTATATTCTGAATCTGATTTTTCTGAAAAAGAATTAAGCATGATCTCATATAAAGATTCTTTAATATTATCATCAATGTCAAGATTTTTAATTTTTTCCTTGACCCTGCAATCCTTTGCATAGTGACCATATCTTCCACATCTGTGACAAGTATCTGACTTATCATACCAGCGTTTAGATTTATAAAATCTATGATCACTTTTTCTATCATTTTCCTCTTCCATTCCTTATAATCCTTTTTGGAAGATCTATTTCTAGAAGAATGCTTCTCTTTTTGATTTTCTTTCCTACCCTTTGAAGCAGGCTTGGGAATATCAAGAGCAAATTGCTCACAAAATTCTCCCAGCTGTTGTCTTTCATTAAGACGATGCCTTTTGATCTGCTGATTTAGCTTAATTTCATTACATAAAGCCAAACCTTCCTGTACACAAGCACTTATTAATTTTCCATAAGTATAATTCTCATAATTAATACTAGGACCATCACCCCTCAGAACCTTCTTTACCCTTTCAGCAAAGAGGGATGGTAATCCGTCAATAAATTTAGATTTCCAATGAGTGCTATTACACTCTGGCAGTTCCATAACCCTACAAAGAAAAACATCTTTATACAGTCTAAAAGATGTAAGAGTTTTACATCTTAAATTCTGTAATAAAGTTCTGATGGTTTCACTATTATCTGACCATCTCCCTGAAAAGTGTTCTATAATATTCAACACCAGTGTATAAACTGAATTCTGCACTCCTCCTTCTCCTTCCTGTTTCACAGCCTGAAGGATATTATCTTTTTGTGTCTGGGTTAGATAATTATCCCACCAACCTTTCAATTGGCCTGTAAATCCTGCAGCTATCATTTCTGCAATAGTCCTATCACTATTTTTATTAGTCTTACAAATAGTACTATACCTCATTATCCTGTGCATAGTTGTATAAATCTGTCTATCTGTATAGTCATCTATGTTCCATTCATAAATTTTTTTTCCATTATAACTATTTGTCACCACATATTCTTGTCCTTCTATAAGAATATCTTGAGGAGTTGGCCTAGGATAGTAGAACATCCTTTGAACCGGTTTTCTTGCAAATTTTTCTGATATTTTATTAATTTGATCAGAAAATTCCTTATTACCTGTACCACTGCTTTCCCCTTTTGACAGATTATTAATCTTTAAGGGTTTAAGGTTATTACCTTTGAAAGCCTTTTCAAGGAAATTTTCTAAATCAGAAAAATCCTTTAATTTAAAGTCATCAATTTCTGGGGGAGATTGAATGCTAGGTTGAGCAACCTTATCCTTACCTTTCTTATCAATACTCATATGAGATAGCAGTCTATCAACTTTATCATGCAAAGATACTATATGATCACCTAACATGCTCATATAAATATTTGTATAATTATGCTGCTTTATCATCAAATTAATATGCTGACTAGTAACTAGAGCAGTATCATTTTCAAATAATTTTGAAAAAGCATTAAAGTGAACAATCTTATCGTCCTTATTAATTTGGAAAGATTGTAATGGCGGAAATACTGATTTCATAATTTCTCCATTACTTAAAGTAAAATCTTTTTCTAACATAGATATGTAGTTATAAACATGTTTACACATAAACCATGGAACGAATGCAATTAAACTATTTGTTCCTGATTCAATAAGATCTCTATAAAATTCTTCTTGGAATTGAAATTGTTCTTCTTTATTAAAGTTTTTGAAAAAACATTTTCTAAAAGGTTTCCATTTGGATTTTTGAAATTCTTTGGCAATCTCTTTTCTTGCCTTGGAACCAGGACTAAAACCAATAGGTTTGTCAGTCATCATTAAACAAATCTATGTATTTAACCCATCTGAGAAATTCATTTCAGATTCAGTTATATCTAAATCTGAGCTAGGTCTGGCAATATTATCTTTATCAATTTTTATATTTTCACATCTATAATTTTCTCTAATTTGAGAAGTAGAAGCCCTAGATGGTACCTGTACAATATAATCCAAGGGAGATATATATGACGAATTAGATCTAGTAATTCTAGAAGACATGCTCCCACTTTCAATTTTATTATTAGACATAAAATCAGAAAACTTTATTTTAACAGTTCCATCATTTAACTGTTCAATTTCTGAAATTTCTTCATTAATATTATTTTTAGGAAGAGTAGCTCCCTCAATAACTCATTCTTGTGGGAAATCAATTTCTTCCCACTTAATCGGTCTACGAGTAACAACTCTGGATTTTCCAAAATTAGTTTCTATTAAAATAGTCTCATACGTCATTATATTGTACAATTTTATTCTGGGAAATGGAATCCATCTCAGAAGAATTATGCCATGGTAACTAAAGAAATCTTAGCTATTGTGAAAAGTGTTCTAAAATTTCAAGGTGATCTTTATAATCAGAAATTTATAGTAAAAACTGATTGTCAAGCTGCTAAGTTTATGTTTAATAAAGATTGTAAACATGATATTTCTAAACAAATGTTTGCTGGATGGCAACTATTACTAGGACCATTTGATTTTGATATTGTTTATAAAAAAGGAGAAGATAATAGTCTTCCCGATTTTCTTACTTGAGAATATCTAAATTAATCATAAATGTCTTTGTTTTCAGGCATGAGACCTTCATGGCCCCCTACAAGGGGAAGAGGTGGAGGACGAAGCAATAGAGGAAGGGGAGGTAATATCCTCGCCCAAATGGGTAATAAGACATTGGTGGCAGCTTCTAGCTCATCAAATACAGGTGGTTTAAATATAAATCACCTAATGTATAAAGAATTCATGGATTTTATAAAATATAAGCAAAATTAGGAGGATATTCCAAGGACATACTCAACTGTAATATCAGAAGAAGAAAATATAGAAGTCTTTGATATAAATGAGAGAAAGGAAGTTATACTTCTTTTAGAAAATCATGATTTAAGATGGAGAGATGACCCATGGCACTTAATGAATAGGTATTTGGATACGATGCATTTATACTATATTTGCATACAAATGCGAGATGCGTCTGAGATGATACTCTCAGCAATAGAGTCAGCTGAATTTTAACATTTTTACCCTGCTAATACTAAAAAAGTTTATAACTTTTCCAAAATGATTATAAAAAGAATTCTTTCTCCAGAAGAATGGGGAATGAGTCCTTTAAAGGAAAAGAATTATATCCATCCTGAACAAAAAATTGCAGTAAAATATAATTACTGGGATTATGTGGACAACTTTAATAAAGCATTGTTATACGAGAATGCTAATAAAAAACATTCATGGTTTATAAAGATTTGTTCGAATGTTTATACACAGACTATTCCCAACTGGTTCTGCAGGTGGTGGATGTTATATGGTCCATCTATTAAAATATTATCGGAACAATACAAGCAGCTATACTTGGAATGGGTAGATATCTCCCCTAAACTTATAAGCATGGAAAAAGATAATATCTTCTTTGAAGGAATGTCTGTAATGTCCTTTTTTTATAGAATTTTTTATTCCATGGATAATAAAATGGAATGTGGAAGTAAGTACCACTTCAGAGGGATTTCCGTGCTTACAAAGGACTTTTCATACAAAGTTTTGGAGCAAGCTAATAAGCAAGGATCTTGAAGGCAAAATACATGGCCAGGAAATATTAGATTTAATAAATGTAACCATTAGTAAATATCATGTTCAGGAAATTTCTACACCCCAAGATCATAATCTTAGCCCGTTTAAACAAATTACAAGAAAACTTCAAATGAAGAAGGGTGCAATGTCTAAGTCTGAAATAATAGCTTTATACATGGAGGAAGCGAAGAAAGATTTGATGAAGAATCTAGATATAGAAATTGGAGATGATATTTCAATGGCTTCGGCGAGTCATACAAATCAAGATGATTAAGTATGTTTGGCAGGAGAAGGCCAAAGTGAAGAAGACGAAATTGATATTGATGCTCTTTTCATGAAATTTCAAGAGCAGGTGGAGGAATCTTCCTCATTCGACAAAATCACATGCAAGGGTAAGGCAAAAGTCTAAAGTATGACCCCACCATGATGACAAAGGGGTACAAGACAAAAGACTTTAATAAAGAAGTTTTATCTTTAATAAAGATAGTTAGTGGCCACCGAAAGTAATGTCGGCCACATTTAGGAGGTATGAAGACCACATGGCTATGTCGGTCTTATCTTTTTGGCCAATGTAAAGAGTGTGGGCCATTGTATTTTTACATTTTTACCCTTCTAGACCTCTATATAAGGAGGCTTATGTTTTAGTTGTAGAGGCAGGTTTTAGAACCAGCTCTCTCTCTCTCTCTAAAATATTCTCTCTTGTAATATACTCTAAGTTTGAATAAAAGTTTCCAATTTTGGTTTGCATAATTTTGGAGTTCGCTTACAGGTACTATTTCTGTTCTTTTAATTATTTCTTCTTAGATATAGCCTAAATGATAGGCTAAATTGTTGTGTTGAACTATATCATACTAGATTATTATAATTAAATGGAATTGTAACTATAAAAGATGGTTTAAATAGCTGAAATTAAGGTCTAATTAAAGGAAATTTTAATATAGTATTAAAAGACTATTACGTTGATCCGTTGGATTATCCTGTAAAAAGGACGGACCTGGATGTATCCGTTGGATTACCCTGTGTTGTGGGCGGACCCAGTAGAAAATCATTGGATTACCCTAGGCGGACCCGGATACGGTGAAAGTCTTTGTGTTACTGTGTTGAAAAATCCTTTGAATTTGTAAAAGACCCTTATAGTAGGCTGTGCGATCCATTTCTTATGGTATCAGAGCCATGGAATTATAGTAATTATAGGTGGTATAGTTCAACACTTTTTAAATATGAATATCATAAAGAAGAAGTCTATTGTTAAAAATAGTAGAAAAGAAGAATATGATATATCGCAACAATTGGACTTACTTAATAAGTGGACTATTCCTAATATTTCACCCAGAATTATATATCAAATGGGAACTTTTGAGAAACTCGGTCTCAAACAAGTGGTCAAAACCACTGAAGAAACTATCACGATTGATAATGATCATCAGACTTTTAGACTTATATCTGAAACTGATCTTACCCCTTATAGGGATACCTATAGATTTATGCATATTGGACTGGTTCAGGTGGCGTTTAAGCCCCTTACCTTGCGTGGACTACCTGAAAGTTTTATAGCAGCTTTACGTGATGGTAGAAATCATAATTGGAAGAAGTCTCTTATAGGGACTATTCAAACTAGTCTAGCTTATGGACCAGTTTATTTTAATGCTTATCCTAATCTACAGATTTCTTTGCAGGATGAGAACTCATTAAGTTCTCTAATATTAAATGTTAAACTTCATGGTTATGATTATATGCATGGCACTGAAGTTGTCTGTATTTGTTATAGAATTTATTATAAATTATTGCATACTTTAAATCCTATGTGCAAAGTAATTGATTTTAAAAATGAAACTATTTTAATAGAAACTAATTTTGGAAAATCTAGAGTAGTTACTCAAAGACCAATTAAGTGGGAAGAAATTGATTTCCCACAAGAATGGGTTATTGAGGGAGCTACTCCTCCTAAAAATAATATTAATGAAAAAATTTCAGAAATTGAACAGTTGAATGATGGAACTGTTAAAATAAAGTTTTCTGATTTTATGTTTAATAATAAAATTGAATGTGGGAGCATGTCTTCTAGAATTACTAGATCTAATTCTTCATATATATCTCCTCTGGATTATATTGTGCAGGAACCATCTAGAGCATCTACTTCTCAGATTAGAGAAAATTATAGATGTGAAAATATAAAAATTGATAAAGATAATATGGCCAGACCTAGCTCAGATTTAGATATAACTGAATCTGAAATGAATTTCCTAGATGGGTTAAATACATAAAATTGTTTTATGGTGACAGACAAACCTATTGATTTTAGTCCTGGTTCCCAGGCAAGAGCAAAGATTGCGAAGGAATTTCAAAAATCCAAATGGAAACCTTTTAGAAAATGGTTTTTCAAAAATTTTAATAAAGAGGAACAATTTCAATTCCAAGAAGAATTTTATAAAGATCTTATTGAATCAGGAACAAATAGTTTAATTGCATTCGTTCCATGGTTTATGTGTAAACATGTTTATAATTACATTTCTATGTTAGAAAAAGATTTTACTTTAAGTAATGGAGAAATTACAAAATCAGTATTTCCACCATTACAATCGTTCCAAATTAATAAAGATGATAAAATTGTTCATTTTAATGCTTTTTCAAAATTATTTGAAAATGATACTGCTTTAGTTACCTCCCAGCATATTAATTTAATGATAAAGCAGCATAATTATACAAATATTTATATGAGCATGTAAGGTGATCATATAGTATCTTTGCATGATAAAGTTGATAGACTGCTATCACATATGAGTATTGATAAGAAAGGTAAGGATAAGATTGCTCAACCTAACATTCAATCTCCCCCAGAAATTGATGACTTTAAATTAAAGGATTTTTCTGATTTAGAAATTTTCCTTGAAAAGGCTTTCAAAGGTAATAACCTTTAACCCTTAAAGATTAATAATCTGTCAGAAGGGGAAAGTAGTGGTATAGGTAATAAGGAATTTTCTGATCAAATTAATAAAATATCAAAAAAATTTGCAAGAAAACCGGTTCAAACGATGTTCTACTATCCTAGGCCAACTCCTCAAGATATTCTTATAGAAGAACAAGAATATGTGGTGACAAATAGTTATAATGGAAAAGAAATTTATGAATGGAACATAGATGGCTATACAGATAGATAGATTTATACAACTATGCATAGGATGATGATATATAGTACTATCTGTAAGACTAATAAAAATAGTGATAGGACTATTGCAGAAATGATAGCTGCAGGGTTTACAGGCCAATTGAAAGGTTGGTGGGATAATTATCTAACCAAGCACAAAAAGATAAGATCCTTCAGGCTGTGAAATAGGAAGGAGAAGGAGAAGTACAGAATTCAGTTTATACACTGGTGTTGAATATTATAGAACACTTTTCAAGGAGATGGTCAGATAATAGTGAAACCATTAGAACTTTATTACAGAATTTAAGATGTAAAACTCTTACATCTTTTAGACTGTATAAAGATGTTTTTCTTTGCAGGGTTATGGAACTGCCAGAGTGTAATAGCACTCATTGGAAATCTAAATTTATTGACGGATTACCATCCCTCTTTGCTGAAAGGGTAAAGAAGGTTCTGAGGGGTGATGGTCCTAGTATTAATTATGAGAATTATACTTATGGAAAATTAATAAGTGCTTGTGTACAGAAAGGTTTGGCTTTATGTAATGAAATTAAGCTAAATCAGCAGATCAAAAGGCATTGTCTTAATGAAAGACAACAGTTGGGAGAATTTTGTGAGCAATTTGCTCTCGATATTCCCAAGCCTACTTCAAAGGGTAGGAAAGAAAATAAAAAAGAGAAGCATTCTTCTAGAAATAGATCTTCCAAAAAGGATTATAAGGAATGGAAGAGGAAAAGAATAGAAAGAAAAGAATAGAAGAAAAAATGATAGAAAAAGTGATCATAGATTTTATAAATCTAAACGCAGGTATGATAAGTCAGATACTTGTCACAAATGTGGAAGATATGGTCACTATGCAAAGGATTGCAGGGTCAAGGAAAAAATTAAAAACCTTGACATTGATGATAATATTAAAGAATCTTTATATAAGATCATGCTTAATTCTGATAAATCAGATTCAGAATATAGTAGCCAGGAGGATTCTTCTGCAACAAGTGAAGATCTTAAAGCTCTTCACCAAGAGGATTATATAACCTCAGAAGATGAATGTTTACCTTGCCAACAAGGATTGGAGTGTGAGAAAGATGGAGAGGAAGATGATCTTTATAAGATCTACTCTCAGTTTAAAGAATTAAGTGTTAATGTCATTGATAATGACAAAGTTATAGAACTTTTACAGACAATTAAAGATCCAAAAATAACGGATCAAATTATAAATAAAATTAGTAATACAGCATCCACCTCTAAAGATAATATTCAAAAAGAGGTACCAACTAAAGAAGGTGCATATACCATGGCGGAAGTCCCAAAAATGCTATTAGAAAGGAGAAAAATAAGTACTCCTACTACTATTAATGATTTGAAAGAAGAGATTAATAATCTCAAGGATGATATTAGTCATCTTAAAGAAAAGAATGTCATAATAGAAACTCGTCTTGACAGCATGGATATTAGACGAAATTTGAGTAATAACTCAGCATCTTCTTCGTCAGAAGAAGGAGAAACTAATAATTTAGACTTTCTTGCTAATCTAAATTTAGGTAATAATAAAGCTGATTTTTTACAAAATTTAAAAGCTTTTACTTCTCAAAAATTTTATACAAAAATTACTCTTCTCATAGATTATAATTATAAAAAAGAATTTATTGCTTTAATTGATAGTGCAGCGGACTTAAATTGCATTCAAGAGGGACTTATCCCTTCAAGATATTTTCATAAAACTACTCATAGTTTAAGATCTGCAAATGGCAGTAAAATGAATATTGAATTTAAATTACCAAAGGCTTTTATTTGTAAAGGAAAGCAATGTGTTCCTCAAAGCTTTGTTTTGGTTAAAGATATTACTAACCAAATTATTTTAGGAGTACCTTTTATAAATGATATTTTTCCCCTCACATATTGGGATAATGAAAAAATAATAGGTACTTGAAATAATAAACCTTTTAAATTAGAATTTATTACTAAACCTTTTACTAGAATGTTAAATGAGTTAACATCAAATATGATTTTAAAAAATAATCAAATGAATTTTCTTAAAGGAGAAATTAATAGCATTGAGGTTGACACTATTTTACAAAATCCTAAATTACAGGAAAAGATTGATATTCTAAAAAATCAGTTCTCCCTTGATATTTGTGGAGATCATCCTAATGCTTTTTGGAATAGAAAAAAGCATGTTGTTAGTCTTCCATATGAAGATGATTTTAATGAGGATAATATTCCTACTAAAGCTAGGCCATGCCAGATGAATTTCGAATATTTGAAATTATGTAAAAAAGAAATTGAATCTTTATTGCAGAAAGGCCTTATAAGGCATTCAAAGTCTTCTTGGTCTTGTACAACTTTTTATGTTAATAAACATGCTGAGCAAGAAAGAGGTGCCCCCAGGTTGGTTATAAATTATAAACCGCTTAATAAAGCCCTTAGATGGATTAGGTATCCCATCCCTAATAAAAAAGATTTGCTTGATAGAGTTTATGATGCTATTTTCTAAATTTGATTTAAAATCAGGATATTGACAGATTCAAATAAGTGAGTCTGACAGGTTTAAAACTGCTTTTAATGTCCCTATGGGTCAATTCGAATGGAACGTAATGCCTTTTGGGTTAAAGAACGCTCCAACGGAATTTCAAAAAATTATGAATGATATTTTTATGCCTTATAGTAATTTCATCATTGTTTATATAGATGATATTCTTGTATTTTCAAAAAATATAGAAACTCATTTTAAACATCTTGATTTATTCAAGAAAATTATTATTCAAAATGGTTTGGTTATATCTACTCCAAAAATGGCTTTATTCCAAACGAAAGTGAGATTTTTGGATCATCATATAGAAAAAGGAAAAATTAATCCTATTAATAGAAGTATTGAATTTGCTTCAAAATTTCCTGATGAAATTACTAATAAAACTCAATTGCAGAGATTCCTTGGTAGTCTCAATTATGTAGCACCTTTTATAAAAAATTTAGCAATGGATACAACTATTTTATATGATAGGCTTAAGAAAAATCCTAAAGCATGGTCAAATGATCATACTGAAGCTGTTAAAAGGATAAAAGATAAAGTTAAGAACCTTCCATGTCTTACGTTGGCAAATCCTAATTGGGAAAAGATAGTGGAAACGGATGCCTCAGATATAGGATTTGGAGGTGTTCTTACTCAGTATTGCTTTGATACCATAAGAAACGGATCGCACAGCCTACTATAAGGGTCTTTTACAAATTCGAAGGATTTTTCAACATAGTAACTCAAAGACTTTCACCGTATCCGGGTCCGCCCTAGGGTAATCCAACGGTTTTCTACCGGGTCCGCCCACAACACAGGGTAATCCAACGGATACATTCGGGTCCGTCCTTTTTACAGGATAATCCAACGGATCAACGTAATAGTCTTTTAATACTATATTAAAATTTCCTTTAATTAGACCTTAATTTCAACTATTTAAACCATCTTTTGTAGTTACAATTCCATTTAATTATAATAATCTAGTATGATATAGTTCAACACAACAATTTAGCCTATCATTTAGGCTATATCTAAGAAGAAATAATTAAAAGAACAGAAATAGTACCTGTAAGCGAACTCCAAATAATAATAATAATAATAATCAAAAAATGAATTTCCTTTAACTTAGTTAAAATTTAGAAAGTTTATTTGAAAAGTCAGTTTAGTCAAATTGTTGGTCAACCGCAAGTTAGCGGACATTCCGAGGGACTAACACCTTCTCGGAATGTACATTCCTCTTATAATATACTAGTTCTGAGAACGTGCCTTGCACGTTTGACCTTCATTATTATATAAAATTTATATAGACCTAACTTATGTATAGAAACATGTGTAATATCAACCCAATTAACTTAAAATAAAATAATAAAATATACGTGTCATCATATGCATACAAAATGAAAAAGGTTAAACAGAGTAATATATTAATCTGAATAAGAAAAAATAACCGATAAATTAAAATTTTCATAAAAAAGTCTAGTGGACTAACATTTTATGTCCAATTTATAAAGGAAGAAACTATGTATTCCGTGATAGAATTTTTAGCAGCCCAAGAATAATTCATAATCAAGCATAATAATAAGCTAATAGATGGTTAAGAGAGCCGACATATGAGAAATATCAGTGGAACCCTTACCAGTCACATTGAAGATGAATTTAGTAGAAGAGGAGGGGGAGAACATCAATGGATCTAGTCTAGCATGATTCACTGATTTGGCTATTTATAAAATTATGAAAGCTTACTGTTAGAAGTTGAAAAGAACTTTAAAACATTGAATTTGTATGGAAAAATGATAAGTCATTCTAGAGTATTGAAATAAGTGGCAGTACCAAGGAAATTAATCCATCCATATGTATACTCAAATACATATTATTTATATTATTGTAAAACTTAATATGATATTCTTAATTAATGATAGAATATTTAATAAATTAAATATTTTATAACATTTTAATTTAATATAGGGGAAAGTCAACAATTTAACTTTTTCCTAAATTTCTTCCCACTTTTAATAATATATATGATATTATTATTATTATTATTATTATTATTATTATTATTATTATTATTATTATTATTATTATTATTATTATTATTATTACGTTTTTAATGAAAAACTAACTTTTCAAATTCCTCAAGCATTTTACTATTTCATTAAAAAAAAAGTAGATTTCTAGCATCCCATAATATTTATATTTAATATATAAATTAACTTTTCAAATTCTTCAAGCATTTTACTATTTCATTATAAAAGAAAGTAGATTTTTAGCATCCCCTAATATTTATATTTAATATATAATAACTAATAATATATGATTTTTAAAAAAAGTTTTTAGTATATGGATAAAATGGTATTTCAATTTTACACTTTGGTGCTTAATTCCCACTTTTAGTAATATATGATTATAAAAAAATCATAGAGAAAAAAATAGTCATTAGGTAAATCTTAGCCTATTTTAAGATAAATTAGCATTATTTTACCCCAATTACCTTTTACTATTAAGTGTGATTACATGTAGATAAAGTAAATTTTAGGAAAATATTAGTTATTGTGTTTCTATTTTAGCCTTGTAAATAATTTTTTTTTTTTAAAAGTGACTCATGATTTTACAAAAAACATATATAATATTAGAGATGCAAATTGTGAAATACTCAAATTATATATATCATTATGAGTTAATTCTGAATTGAAAATGCTGTCAGGCCTGTTCCTCCAAGGCCCAAATTCAAATCAACAAGTCTTAATTAGTCATTTCCAGAATTTATTTTCTGAATTATTGATTTGTTAAAAAGGATAACAACTTTATCAAATGCAAGCTTTTAGTACGATATTATGAAAAAATTACTTTGAGTTAGGTCCATATTTATTGTCTCTGTCATCTTTCAAATTAATAGGCGCGTTAAATATGGCTCAAATGTTTTTGACTATTGACTCAGTTTTATTTCACTCTTACATAATATTGCTGAAAGTCAGAATTTTCAAGATATAATCCCTCAGTTTTAAAAAGAATGACCTAGTTTGACTTGAAACAAAATTTATGAAAAGAAAGAAGACTTTTAATCTTGTGGTTCTAAATTAAAGTTACGTCAAATGTACCAAATTGTCTTTTAATCTTATGACCTTAAACATGTCACTTGAAAAGTTGAAGTTAAAGTGTTGCCAAAAAAGAAAAGAGATCATTCTTTTTTAAACATGCTAAAAAGAAAATTAGACCATCTTTTTGAAACGGAGTTAGTAAATTTTATTTGTTAACCCTTGACATACATAGTTTTCAGTGCAACTTTATTTAGCCCTAATAAGTTTGGACAAGTCAGTAACTTGCGTATTTCAATTTTCTCAATTTCAATTCAGTCCGTCTGTTTGACAATATAACAAATGAATATCAATTCTAATAACTTGCCTATTTCAATTTTCTCAATTTCAGTTCAATACATCCGTCGCATCCTATTATAATTTAAAATACACGAATTAAGATAAACTAATAATTTCTCAATTTCAGTTCAATCCGTCCGTTGCATCCTATTATAATTTAAAATACATGAATTAAGATAAAATAATAAAACTGATCAAATTTAATTTAGGGAAAAGGTATAGATTCCTCCTTAAACTTGTCTCGAAAAGTCAGTTACACATTTTAACTATTCTAACGATTTATTACACACCTGGACTTGTTTAAAGTGGTATTAATGCCCCTTTTAAAGATGATATGGTAGAGAAAGTGTCTTCACCTTCCTTAAGGTGCGTGAAAAGAAAAAAATGTTAAAATGACAAACTTGAACATATGGCACTATCTTATTGGCCATTATATAATATATACAAGTATTATAATTTCCAATATATTAATTATGCCTATAATAGTTTTTTTTGTCTTTTTATTTGTGGTCCCCCAATTTTTTAAAATGTTTTTACATTCTTCTTTCTTTTGACATCTTCTTCAACCGTTTTTTATTTTAATTTGTAACCATTAATTATTATTCCTTCACTTTATACCCATGGACACATATTCAAACCTTACGGAAGAACTCTAAAAAGAAATAAAAAGAAATGGAAAAGAATATTATTTTCATCGAAAGGATAATAATATTTCAATTTAAACTTCATAATTTTTCCCATCAAACTCATCGGAGAATCCACTAAAGATCACTGGAAAAAAAAAATCATTTGAAAGCTAATGACTTCTATTGAAAATCTTATGATTATTTATGCAAAATTCATGATTGAATTGCCTAAATTTTTCAAAATCCATTGAAGAAAATGATTACTCTATCTTTGTCTTCTCTATTCTAGTCGAAGCACCACCTACAATCACATCACAATGTCATTTTGTCTCAAGCTGCCATCAATAGCATATTTGATTATTCACTACGCACAAATAATGCAAATGAAATGCTTAATTTGCATCCATAATTATCAATATTTTTAAAGAAAATTACGATTTGAAAGTAATTTTTACAGATCTAAATTTTTTTTTGTTTCACCGACTACAATGGCGTTGTCCACCGCCTATTACCGCCGCCGACATCTCGATACTTCGTAATCGTCTTACTATTTCTTACTTTCTCTTCAAATTTTCTCCTTTTTCCTTCAACTTATGAAGAAGGAAGAAGAAATGAATTTAAAAAAGTAAAGAGATGGCGAGGGGAGGAAAGAGAGAGAGTGTAGAAATAAATATTTTGAAAAAATGTGAGAAAATATTAAGGGAAAAGGTTAAAAAATATAAAATAATATTATTTACGTCATCAAAATGCGTGTATAACATTTTCTCACACAAAAATTGAGATTGTCTTCGGAAGGGGAAATTAATATCATTTTGAATAAGATTAGATGTGTAATAGATCATCATGATATTTTAAGTGTGTAACTGACTTTTTGAAACAAATTTAAGAAGGAATTTATGACTTTTCTCTTTAACTTATCAATAATTGCTATCCAAAACTATAGATGCATTAGTTGAGCCATTGTGCTACACAACCTACCATCTCTAATTCTATTGAACAGTGTGATCATCTCATCCAAACGGAACATAAGTAATTATTTTATTATCATTAACAAACATAATATGCATCAACAAAGATAAGGAAATTAAACTTGGCAAAATTACATTTACTGCTGCCATAGTTCAATCTGCAAACATGGAAAAAACAGAGCATTTACAACGAATGCGGTTTCAAAACACTGTAAGTTCTTGGCGCCGGCGCGGTCTCACTTGCGTTCTGTTGATTCTGCTCAGAACTGCCAATGCTACAAGGAACAAATCCCATTGACTTTTCATCAGGACATGATCTTGGCTTACAGAAAAATGCAGCACATTCCTCTACTGATCTTTGCATTGGCAAGCCCTTAATGCAATTCATTCTAACATCAAGAACCTTTTTCTGAATTAACTTCTTGCATTCCGGCCCAACTTCAGTGAAGTAATTGTAACTCAGCGTCAAATTTTTCAAATTGCAGAGTTTGCACACGAGTTCAGGCACAGCTCCGTAGAACTGATTTTGTGCCAAGTTAAGTATCTCCATCTTAGCTAAACATCCAAATGAATGAGGTATTTTTCCTGTTAACTGATTTTTGCTCACATCGAAAACTGTGGCTTTACTTAAAAGCCCAATTTCATAAGGCAAGCATCCAGTGAGCTGGTTGTTCAAGAACAAAACTTCGCGTAATGATTTACAAGCTTGACCAATGCTACGAGGAATTGGACCGGTGAATTTGTTGTTGGCTAAAGTTAAGTAAAGAACTGGAGTTGATCCCAAGTTATCAGGAAGTTTTTGGATTAAATTGTTGTTGTTGATGAACAGAACATCGAGATTTAACAAGAAAAGTTGAGGGGCAACCAACCCGGAAAATGAATTGAACCTAAGGTCCAAGAAATACAATTTCTTGGCACCAAAAACAATGTTATTTGGGAATTCACCATTATATTTGTTGTTACTAAGGTCTAGCTCATATAGGTAACGAAGATTCGCAATTTTCTTGGGGATTGTACCTTTAAAATTGTTGCTATTTGCGTGGAAGATTGTTATGTCTGGTAATTCATCAAGAAAGCCGTCAATAGTAAGGTCAGGGCCATCAAATTGGTACTGATTGAAGTTCACAGCAGCTAGTGCTTGTACCTTTAAGTCAGGAACCGTGGCACAACGAAAACCTTTGTACTTGTTACAAACATCAGAGCCAATCCATGTTTTTGTAATATGTAAAGGGTCACGTGTGATTTTGGACTTAAACTTTTGGATGACATGATAGGCAATCTCGACACGTTTACTTTCAAAGAGGAGCAATGGTGGCGATGGTGGCGGAGGGCAAGGAGGTTCTGGTGGCGGAGGAGGTGGTGGACAATCTTGATTATCCGGTGGATGTGGTGATGGAGAACTACCACCACCCCCGCCGATGATTATCTCCAAAGCTTCTCTACTTTGGCCAAGAATTGGAGTAGCAAGGACTAGACAATTTTGTAAAAATAATTGAAGGATAAAAATAATAGAGATAATAATGGTAGCCATTTGGTTAGGGCAATGGATTTTGGAGTTGTACAAAGATCACTTATATGAGGACACTATATTAGTATTGATTCATAGTCACAACAGTACAAATTATTTTGTCGACAAATAACCAAGTTGTTGGCCTCTCACTTTCACTTAAGAACATTTTCGTCCATTTATGACTTGTCAATGATTCTATCAATTATTACTATTATTATTAGGGAAAAAGGTAAAAATGCCCTTAAATTAGGTGAAAGGAATAAAAATGCCTTCCGTTTATAGTTTGGCTCAAAAATACCCTTACCGTCAATATTTTGACTCAAAAATGCTCTTGCAGTCAATACTTTGGTCCAGAAATGCCCCTATAGTTACAAAATGGGTCAAAAATGCCCTTTTCTGAATAAATATATTATATTTTTTATTTTTAAACACGTCTTCTTCCTAATTAAAATATTATTAAAGAACACTATTCTTGTTTTCTTTCTTCTAAAATCACTTTAACAAATAAAAATGTAGGAAATATTTTTTTCTTCTTAATCTCATTTAATCAATTAAAATAGAATAACTTCATGTACCCTTTCGATAGATAATATATGCCATATATATAAGATCATAGTATATCCATCATTAATTTATACTATTTATATAACGATAAAAGATAATGATAATAAATAAGAAATATTTTCATTTTCTATTTTTTTTCTGAATTGAAGTAAGATAAACATTTGCTAATTTTAAAAAAGAAACATTATTAGAAAAAGAATGTATTAAAAAGAAAATAATAACATATTTATTTGGAAAATGAGCAGTTTTGATCCATTAAATAATAATAAGGGAATTTTGGACCAAATATTGACGGCAAGAGCATTTTTGGACCAAAATACAAACAGAGGGCATTTTTGAACCAAAGTATTGACGGTAAGGGCATTTTTGAGCCAAACTATAAACGGAGGGCATTTTTGTTACTTTCACATAGTTTAAGGGTATTTTTGACCATTTTCCCTTATTATTACATAGGAGTAGCATACTAAAAAAAAAGTAAGATAAATAAATTAAAATGATGAAAGTATTTAATTATTTTTGGCTAGAAGAAGACATGTTGACGGACAGCAGATATTATTATTATTCAGCTTCCATTGTATCATCACATGCATTATCAATTTTATAATAAACTGCAACTTGAACTTACTAGCCGCCTATCTTTGTCTCTTTGTCTCCTTTTAGCCAATTTGTTTGAATGATAATTTTGATACATAAATCAATTAACACAGAAATCGCTCTATATATTGAATTTTTTTTTTTAACCTCTATATCCTTCCAGTGTCTTTTGTTTTGTTTTTCTTGGAATCGGGTCATTATTGGGCCCTTGTCTCTTTTTGTTCCTTTAGCTAGTGGAAAAATTATGGAACTAACCAAAATTAACAACATATTTATGAAAATACCTATAGTTTAAAAATATTATAAAAATAGCAATATTTTTTTTTTTACAGTAAATCCTTCCCCTCTCTCCCTTGCCTCTCCTTCCTCTCTCTCACCCTCTCTCTATTTATGTTTTTCTCTCTCGTGCCAATAAGAAGAAATACATTCAAATTTATTATGTATCAATTGTATTCAATCAAATATATGTGAGTTTTATATATATTTCAATTGTATTCGAAAAATTATATTTCTTATTTTTGTATCAATTGTATGCATTCATCCTCTCTACTAAATGTATTTGTATCCAATCAAAGAGAGGATTTAGGGGTGTCAATGGGACAATTCAGTCGGTTATTTTTTAAAAATTATATCATCACCATATTTCAGGTATTATATAATGTATAACCAAAATTATTTTTTTTAAAACCATCTCAATCATATCAGTATCTCTTCTGTATCGGTACCGTTCGATTAATTTTAAGTTTTTTTTTTTTACTTTTAAAATATCACCTCAAAATATACTACTATTAAAATATTTCTTTCACAAATATGATCTTAAAGAAACACTTTAATTTTTCACCGAGAAAACAAGAATGTAAAACCTTGTTGACATATTGTTTGATCGTAGACACTTAATAGGAGTGTTTGGTATTGTTCGATAGATTATCTATTACAGTATGTTTTAATTTTAAACCTAATTAAGTAAAAGTTAATTAAAGAGCAAAGACTCAAAATTTCACCAGAGGCCTAGGACCTAAGTTATATTTATATTTGAAAAAATGTTATAAGATATATTTATATATTAAATTTAATATATTGTTAATATATAAATTATATTTACATACATGTAAGGTTATTCGGTTCGGTTCGGGAATTTTTTAGTTTTTTTCATAAATTAAAAAGACCATCCCAATTGTTTGGGATGGTTATACACTTAAATAAAAGTCCACGGTCTTATTGAAAAAATAACGTAAATCGATTTGGTTAGGTTCGTTCGGTCGATTTTTCATATTCTTTTGACACTCCTAAATACAGTGTATTCGATGTATTTCGAATACAATTGATACAAAACAAATAAAGAATACAAAATATAATTTGTTATATTTCAAATACAATTGATACAAAATAAATACAAAATACAATGCAAAATAAATACAAAATACAATCATTTCTCCTCCCTCTCTCGATCTTGCTCGCCTCTCTCCTCCCTCTCTCGATCTCGCTCGCCTATCTCCTCTTAATATGTATTTATTTTTATTCAAATTAGTTTGTATTTTTATATTTTTTTCCCCAAAATCCGCGAAAAAATACACTCTCTCCTCTCTCTCCCAGACCTCGCTCTCCTCTCTCCTCCCTCTTCCCCTAATATTTTGTTGTTATCCATAATTAAGCAAATTATAGCTATAGAGTCCTATTTAAGTCCTAATTTTTGCTATTTTTGAAAGTTTCCATCCGCTCATATTATTGTATCATATCACATCCGCTCCGAGCAACTTAGCCCATAACGATTTCAAATTACAATAAAACAATAACTACATTTACAATTGAATATTTACAAATATTTAGTAAATTTTTTATATATATAGAATTTACACAAAAAATTATTGAGTTCTCGTGACTCGTATATTGAACACTAGCCGCCCCTCTATCCGTATTGAAAGAGACTTAATTCCACAGCACTTCGACAATGAAACTTTGACAGTAGGATGCTTGTGAAGGATTTCCTATTATTCATCAAGAAGTACAAGGCTAAACGAGCAAATTATTGAATATTTGATGGCACAATTATTTATCCACAACTTGAATTTCATTATTGCAAAGTAAATACCCGCTTCAATTTATAATTCTTACATCCAATATATTTTGCACTTATACTGGAGAGACATATTTTGGTGCTCTCTCTTATAGTTTTTCACTTGGTCACTCACTTGTTATTTGCTTTAGCGATACTTTTGCTTTGACCACACCTACAATTTTAAACTCTTTCTATTTATAGGTGGAAATGGAAAAGAACTTAGTACTCCCTGTGTACCATATTAGTTGATTATTATACTAAAAATAGTTGTCTCATATTAGTTGTCCATCTTAATAAATCAAGAAATCATTAATTTTTTGTTTCTATATTACTCTTACAATTAATTATTGTTGAAAATGTTCACATTTATTTGTAAAATTTTCAAGAAGTTTTTTAATGATGACTTGGTAAAATTATCTTCTTATTTATGATTTTTTCAGTACCGTACAAAATGAAAAGTGATTAACTAATATGAAACGGAGAGAGTAGAAGGTATTAACTACTCTTGATTTTCTACAAGTCATTGACTATACTAGATTCTTCATGAGTATCTTAGATATTGGTTAAATTGGCGATGAATTTCGAGCATAATTATACATACTATAAAGGCTTTTCTCTTTGTGTACTTGAATCGAACCATCTTTGGATTTACGGCTAGGTTATTCTGGTGACACACTTATTACGAGGTACTCTTTCTATTCATTTTTAATTGTTATGTTGCGCTTATCAAAAAATTAATTTGACTAATTTTCAAAGTTAAATTAGATTACATTAATTTAATATTTTAAACAAAAAAAAATTAGATATTAAAAGTACTATAAGTTGCAATTTTTTGCATATCGGTATGATGAAAAAATACATAGTAAAACATTAATCAAAGTCGTTCTTATAGTTTGACTCTGAAAAAGAAAATCATGACAATTAAAAATGAACGAAAGAAATATAATATAAAAATAATCTTCCTCTAACGTGTAGTGCCATTATGTGACGCACTGACAGATTGAAATTATGGGGAAAGTTAATAAACAGAAGAAGCCACTAATTTTTAGTTTTGATTCAAATTTGAAACGTAACAGTATATATGAATGAAATAAAAATCAGCATCAAATAACATAAAATCTGATAGCTGTAAAATATTTAGACTTTCTCTACGTTTATTAAAAAGGAAGAAGAAGAAAAAAAAGCCATTGAATATTTTGAGGCAATTTCGAGGGAACTAAGCATTATTGGTTTGTGACATGTCCAATTATTTTTTAGTTATTTTGAATATTTTCTTCAACATTAATTGGTGACCTTAGTCTTTTTCTTTAAAATATATTGGTGGCATGAAAAGACCTTAATCTTTTTTCTTTTCTAAATGTTTACAACATTAAATTTCCTCAATTTTTTTCTCCGTTTATATATATTAATTGACAAGGAGTAGGAAAGGTTCAATACGGTAAAGAGTACGATACAAGCTCTCTTAGCTTCCAAACAGAGATTCTCCGAACTTCTTGACTAAGACCGACTCGATCACCCTCGTCCTTAGACAAATCATTCCTCTTGACTGTCGTTGTCAAAGCCAAGAACTATGGATCACTGATTAATATGGTTGCTGATTAATCTCCTGTGATACTTCAAAAATAAGATCTAAAAAAAAAAAAATTTGACATATGCACCATAATATTGGGCTTATGGGCAAAAGTGAGTTAGTCCAAATTGGGTTTTAATTTATTCACATAAGAAAGGAAAAAGACACAAACCCAACAATTCTACCCATACCGACTATGTGGAGGAGACCGTCATCCCGGCGATCATGCAACATTCTTCAATCTTCCCTCTTGGAAAAGTTTTAGTCATCATGCCAGAACAATTATCATTGGTATGGATATTTTCAAGTTCAAGCAACTTAGAATCCAACATGTCTCAAATCTCACATCAATGTGTTTAATTAGACCGACCATGAAATGTATAATTCTTGTCAAGATGAATAACACTTTGACTGTCCAATAAAGCACATACCTCTCTTGAGCACAACCAAGTTCCCCCAAAAATCTCTTCATCCAGATCAACTCTTTGCAAGCTTCAACAACTGTAATAAGCTAAACTTTTGTAATAGATAAAACAACTCATTTTTGCAACCTAGACTGCGAAGACACAACCCCCCTGCACAAGTAATCAAGTAGCCTAAAGTAGACTTACAAGTATCAACATCACTGGCCATAGCTAAATCAGTGTAATCCGAAAGAATAGGTTTTCCTGTACCAAATCACAAACTCAGACTAGTAGTGCCACAAATATATCTCATAATCCACTTTACACCATTCCAATGCTCTCTTCCCGAATTAGAGAGAAAATGGCTCCCAATACCAACAACGTGAGAAATATTTGATCTTGTACACACCATTGCGTACATCAAACTACCAACGACTGAAGCATAAGGAACTTTCTTCATATCTTCCTTCTCACCATCACCGAAAGGACAATGATTTGTACTCAATGAAGTGCATAGTTAAAGATGCACTAACAACCTTAGCTTTGTCCATGTTGAATCTATGAAGTACTTTGTACTTATCTAGCGATAATCACAACTTCTTGGCTTCTCTGTCATAGACAATTTGCATGTCAAGAATTTGCCTTGTTGGTCCCAAGTCTTTCATAACAAAAGACTTGGTCAACGCTTGCTTCAACTTTTTAATCTTGCAAGCATTATGACCAACAAGTATGTCATCAACATAAAACAAAACAATAATAAAGTCATTACCATAGAATTTTTGCACAAAAACACAATGGTATGAAGAAGTCTTCTTAAAGCCCTACTGACTCATAAAGGAACCGAACTTCCTGTACCATTGTTTGGGAGCTTGTTTTAGACCATACAAGCTCCTTTTTAATTTTCAAACATAATTCTCTTTTCCCTTGACTTTAAAGCCTTCCGGCTGCTCCATATAAATTTCTTCATCTAAGTCACCTTGGACAAAAGCAATTTTAACATTCATTTTTTCAACCTATAAGTCTAGACTTGCAACCAAGCCTAGAACCACACGAATGAATGACATCTTTACAACTGGAGAGAATATCTCATCAATCAATTCTTTTTTTTTCTAGTTAAATACCTTCACAACTATTCTAGCCTTGTACCGTGGAACTGAGTTACCATCTTCATATTTCACCCTAAAAACCCACTTATTTTTTAAAGATTTTTTGTCTTTAGGTAATTTAACCAAATCAAAAGTATGATTATCATGTAGAAATTTCATTTCATCTTCCATAACATCAAACCACCTTTCTTTTTCTTCACTTTTCATAGCCTTAGCAAGACTCTCATGTTCTCCTCTATCAGTCAAGAGGACATACTCATTGGGAGAATGACGAGATGTATAAATTTTCTCTCTAGTAGATCTTCTGAGAGAACTCTCTAGAGCATCAATAAAAGTTGGTTGTTGACCAACCACATTATCTTGCACTGGAGCATTAACGACATACTAGTCATTTTGAATATGATCACCATCTTCAATATCAACTTCATTTTCATCATTTTGAAGATTTTCACCAGATGCAATTGTCAAAGGAACTAGATCAATATCAATTAGGCTCTTATTGCTCTGAGAATCAACTTTCTCAGCTTTGTCAAGATCTTCAATTGTTTGATCTTCAAAGAACACAACATCACAACTTTTAACAAGTTTTTTATTAACTGGATCAAAGAAACGATAGTCAAATTCATCTTGACTATAACCAACAAAGATACATTGCCTAATTTTAACATCCAACTTTGATCTCTCATCTTAGGAACATGCACAAAGGCTTTACACCCAAAACTTTAAGATGATTATGAGAGACATTCTCACCTGACCAAACTCTGTCAGGGACATCACCATTCAAAGCAACAGTATGAGATAAATTGATAACATAGGCAACAATATTAAGTGCTTCTGCTCAAAAGAAATCTGGCAGCTTAACATCTAAAAGCCTACATCTAACCCTTTCAGCTAAAGTTTTGTTCATTCTCTCTACTAAACCAATTAGAGTCTTTGGAGATTTTTTTTGATGTCGAATACCCTGCTCTTTTCAATAACTATCAAAAGGACTAATATACTTACCACCATTATTAGAACGAATGCATTTCAATTTCTTCCATGCCTGTCTCTCAATCAAGGCCTGAAAACTCTTGAACACATCAAGGATTTGATCTTTCGACTTCAAAGAGAATATCCAGAGTTTGTAAGAATGATCATCAATAAAGTCACAAAGTAAAGTGCACCACCATGAGACTTTACCTTTAAAGGACCACACAAATTAGAATGTACCAACTCCAGTAAATCAAGCTTTCTCGAAGGTAGATAACTCTGAAAATAAACTTTTTTTTGTTTAACGGCTAAGCAATGAACACATTTGTTCAACTTTTCTTGTTTCACTCCAGAAAGCAAATTCTTCTTAGCTAAATTGTCAATCCCCTTCTCGCTCATATGACTTAGTCTTCTATGCCATAACTCTGATGAAGTATCATTATCCACCAAATTTACTGGGCCTCTAGAAATAGAGCCCAGAAAAACATACAAGTTAGACAGCTTTTCACCTTGGGCCACCACCATCCAACCTCTAGTAAACTTCCACTGTCCAGCATGACTTTTTTAAGAACTAGTTTGGAGCCAATGTTACTTTCCAAACAAGTAGTCCCAATGCCAAGAACTGCAATCTCATGTTATTGCCTATTTTCAACATCCCAAAATTACCTTAGGTATAAGAAGAAAATAATTCCTTCTTTTGGTGTGACATGAGAAGTAGTACCAGAATCCACAAACCAGCTAAACTCATCGCGAATAAGATTAACAATATTTTCATCACAAGAAACAAGAAGATCATCATTAGCAACTGATATGCCCAAATTAGACCTCCCTAAAGAAATATAAGCGGACGTTGTCAAATAAAGAATCTAAAAATGATTAGGGTCGATCCCACGAGTAATATGATCCAGACCTAGATCAATTTACTATTAATTGTACTTTTAGTCAAATTATTTCCGTAAAAAAGGGGGCTTTCTGACATAAAATAATGATTGAATGATTTGTAATAAGTTAGCAAGTAACATGATTCGCAGTTTCTAATATCTATATGAGATGAAACTAGGGCATATGTGTTCCCCACAAGTTCTTAATGCAACTAACCTAATAATAGTAACTCTTTCCTAGTGTTTAACAAGCAAAATCAGTAATTTAGGTATTTCCTAAGTGATTGGCCATCCAAGTAGGAAATTTCACCACGCAACTTGGTCGGTCTACGAGTGTATGCCTTACTAACCCTTACCCTTAACCCAAATTATCCCTCACATATTTGGGTTAGGCTACTAGCTAATGGATTATCAACGCTAAATCTCTGTTGTGTAATTTCTTTCTCATTCATTACTTCCTTGGTCTGGCATGTAGGAATAAAGCGAGTTCTAACGTTGTGCACTGTTAGAAAGCATTCAAAATGGAGATATTCACAATACATGCATAAATAATATCCCAAAATTACTTATTTATTAGTTTTAGGTTGTTAATTACTCATGATTACCATAACCTTAGTTGTGGATTTAGTTACTCACGCTTGGGTGTTCATAATTCATAATATGGTTAATAGAATAAATTATGACTTACAATTAAAGCAGATGAAATCTGAAATCTTCAATTGATGAACAAAAGGCAACTTATAAACCAACACTTAAAGAATCAATTACACAAAATGTTTGCAACAAATTTTCAAAGTCCAAAAGTATGTATCTCAAAACGTCTAACCCACCCAAAAATGAAAAAATACAACAAATATTTGTAGAAAAAAAATCCTAAATAAAGTAGGAAAAGGAAATCTAAGGAAATTCAACTTGTTCGTCATTTCTACGCTTGGTACCTTTGGTACCTACGGCTCGTAGGTACCTTCCACCAGTCAACAATTAGTCTTCCATGCGAGGGAAAATTTCTATGGGCATGATTTATAGCTCGTAGATCTTTGTACAACCTATCATGGCTATCCGTCATTGATGTACTAGAGCTCAACTTCTGTGAACTTTTGTACAACTCATGTGTATGGCTCGTGGAGGCGACTACGGACCATCAGTAGCTTCCGCCTTTTTATACTTAACTTCATAAATTGACTCTTCAAAACCATAGATAATTCCTACAGCTCGTAGACTACCCAACAACTTGTAGGTCAAGTTGTCAAACATAAAAAATGACTGGTGCTGCCACTTTTCACTCCCAATTGCTCCTAAAACCTATTTCTTGCAAAAATCCAAGCAAACACCATCACATATACTAACAAAAGGCTTAAGAATCAAGCAAAACTACAAGTTTACAACATTGAAAGTACCATAAATTCGTGGTACATTAGCAACAATAGCAACACAATTTTCCTTATCGTCATCTTTCTTTTGTTATTTCATATATCTCTTGTACCGGAAATAATATTTCTTGATTTGCCCATTCTTATGGAAATAGTTACATGTAACATTCTTGAATTTATACTTTGACTTGCCTCAACTTTTATCTCTGTCATTCTGACCTCTGAAATTGCTTCTCCCCCTGCCTTTAGTAACCAAAACATCGGAGTGTTAAACTGAAGAAGATGAGCCTTAATATCTTCTTCTCATCTCTTCATTTAAGACACCACTCTTAGTATATTCCATAGTTACAACACCACTGGGAGTAGAATTAGTCAAAGAAATTGGAAGAGTTTCAAAAGAGTTTGATAGAGTATTAAGAAGCCAAAGTCCTTGTATTTCTTTATATAACTTTACATCCATTCCGAACAGCTGGTCAAGAACACCCTGAAAATCATTTATATGATAAAAATAGGAGTGCCCTCTTTATGCATGATGTTCATCAATAGTTTCAATAGAAACAACTTATTGTTGCCAGTCTTCTAAGCATAAAGTGTCTCGAGCTTGTCCCATAATCATCTAGCATGTGTCTGATTTACAATTTGATATCTAACATTATCTTCAAACCATTGTCTTATAGAGCCAAAAACCTATAAGTGCTCAAATTTTCAATCCCCATCATTCATAGATTCGAGTTTATTAGAAGCAAACACAGGTAGATGAATTTTCTTGACAAATAGAAGATCTTTCATCTTGTCTTTCCAAGTATGATAATTACTACCATTCAAACACTTGCTCATATTTAATTCCATCACTCAAATGGACAATCAACAACAACCTAATGCTCTAATACCACTTTGTTAGGACCGAAATATTTAGGTGTCATGCATAAGCTAACAAAGTAAACCTCAAAAGACCATGAGTAATACGACAAACGAGAAATATACCAAAAGACAAAAAAAATTAAACGTGGTTCGGTCAATCAACCTACATCCATAAAAGGAGATGAGCAATCCACTATATAAACATGAGAGTACAAAATATAGAGAGAAATAACCTTAACCAATTCACTTGGAAGGTTCACACTAGTGATAACATATCACTTGTGTCCCACAAATCCCTCCCTCCCAACCAAAACTCTCAAAATCCCTAGGACCACATTGTGAATGCTAATTAAGGTAGAAGGAACAAATCTCTATTTATAGAGTCATAAACCTTTTCCTACAAGAAAAGGACTAGCCAAATATGAAGACATTATGTTTTCTTTATAGGAAAAGGAAAACCTATTATGGCATGAAACTCAGGGTAAATACCCAAAAGTTCCATCATACTTAAGCATGTCCAACATCCCAAACCTTTTCAGAATCTTATTTGGCACAATGATTTCACGTAGCAGGACATTACTTCCAGTTTAAGTGCCAACTAGTGAGTTGGGGTCGAGTCCCAATAGAGTGGTTCGTACTCAAGAATCAATATAAAAGCATAAATATGTTCAAGTCAATCATAGCTAAAAACATTTATGAAGAAAAACATAATTCAAGTTTGGGGTGACACAAGTGTCAAATATCAAAGGGGGTTTTGTAGTCAACTAGCAACTAAAAGCAGTATAATATGAAAATCTGAATATGGAGACGGGATTCTTGTGGTGTGATAGGATTGTGGGCTAAGGTAAACAATCAGGTAATTGCAATTAATGGTAAACCGCAGCAAATCAGTGAATAAGCTAGACTTTAGCGGGGGTAAACTTTCTCTCGAATAATTTACCCCGAATCGAATTGGTTTCTCTAGAACACCAATAAGCCGCAATGAAGCACAACCTTCGCTTTAGTCCATTCACTCTCTCGAGCTAAATGTGTGAAAAAGGGTTTAGGGTTCACTCTCTCGAGCTGAACCCATGACAATCCAATACCCACAGACCATCGATTCAACAATTTTGGTTTTAAAACCTCTCTCTAGAGCAAGCCAAAAACACGAAGTTAGGATCATATTTGCAACTACAACCCATTAAATTCAACCATAATTACTGAACGAAATCACTTTTAAACAACAAATAGACTATCAATTAGCAATACCCAGCAGTTAATTCAACCCATAATCACATAATTACACCTCAAGAATTGGGGTTTTAGTTAGACATAGTAAAAAGATAGAAATCGATATCGAAATGTGTTTCCATCAACTAGGTATGATTAATATTGTCTTTACAACCATCTAAGATGAAAAACCTTCAATACCCACTTCCAATTTCTTAGAAATGGAAATCTTCAATCTTCAAAGCTAAGGAAAAATATCTCTCAAACTCAGTTCTCAATTCTAAACTTCAAAAACTGAATAATAATATGATTCCTTACAAAATCTGATACTAAGCTAAAAATTCAAACAAGTATTTATAGTTGTCAAAAATTGTGCTGTGAAGGTTCAGTCGATGCAGTTAGTCGGGATCGCCGATCCACTCGGTGATCCGCCATTTGGTTATTTGTATCGCCTTTTTACTTTTGCCTTCAGCATCCTTGAGGTCCTATAACTTTGGGCGATAATGCATTGCATCATGGAACTGTTTGATGATTGCTCCTTTCTATCGCCGACTTGATTTTCTCCGTTAGGGCTTAGTACACTAGAACATTAGGCGAGATCAAGGCCATTCAGCGACTCGCCCAATGGTTTGGACGATCCTCATGCCTTTTTTTCTTCGTTCTTGCAGTTGCCTTGTTCCTTTTTGCTCAATAGTGTCCATGCTTATGTCCCTAAGTCCAAATACCTGAAATTCAAGGATTTTGTTATTGAGACAAAATATGCATTCGAGGGCACTAAATCTATTAGAATAAAGCCCTAAATGAGTCTAAATCGTGGACTCATCAACACCTCCAACTTAAACTTTTGCTTGTCCTCAAGTAAAATTCAAGTTTAGTAGTTCAAAAAGGATGTCTCAAAAAAGTGCTACACAAGATTCAATCATGAATGCACGTAAAAATACCCAACTTACTCATGCAAAAATCAATTGTGCACTCAAAGAGTCAAGCTGTGACTCACCAATATCAAAGAATCTCAAGCTCACAATACTTGCTTCAAATGCAAGCTCAAGCTCAACAAAGGTATTCAACTGCCCTCACACAAAAAATGATTTCATATTCACATACTATGTTTCAACAATTTAAAGTTTCGAAATCAAATACAACGCTCACACTTACAAAGATGAACACAATGTATGATTTCACCCATAGGCTTGCCCGTATTTTCCAACCAACATTTGTTTTAGCTCACTCAAGATCAAAAAGGTCTTTTCCAGGCTTGTAATGGGGCTGAGTGCAAAGGTATGATCAATTAGGCTCAGTGGCTATGGTCCTCATGAAATGTGGTGTGAACAACACATCCTTTCCCTTTCTTCATCATTTTTTATTTGTGCTTACAAGTTATCCCATTATTCATTTTCCATGGACTGTTGGCAACCCAATTTCTTTTTGTATTTTTTCAACTTTATTCCACAAAATTTTCATTCCTTTTCTTTTTCATTCTTTTCTTCTCTTTCTCTCATTTTTTTTTTTGTATGGAGGGGTTCTATTTTCTCACAACATGGGTAAAAGGGGACTTTCTTGCATGTCTTGATTTACCTTCTCTTTTCACCACGCCCCCAACTTAGGCTTTTGTTGGCTATTCAAAAAAATCACAAATCATGAGGATAATGGGTATTGGATCAAGAAAAGGTCACAATGTCATCAAGTTTCTTTCAAGAAAAGGTTAAGGCTCAAAGGGTGCTCAAGCGGGTTCACACACTCACAAGGTAGGCCACAAAAAGAGGTATAATGTCAAATTACTTCACACTCTTTAAATTTGCCTAAGATCGTATCAAGAGTTCACATCACTTAGTCAGCCGGACCAACGGGGAAAATTCTAGGTGTCATCGCACATGGTTCACGGAAAGCTCATCACACAAGGCATTAACACCAAAGTAAAACAAAACTCTACACTTTCGCTAGTGTGCAGTGTTCATCACAAGAGACTCAATTCGATACTTGGCTAGTCACAATGAGATGCAAAGAGTTCACATATTGGCTATGCAACTTCATTTGGCCTCATCATAGCCGCACATTCATTTTTGTTCGACTATGAGCACTATTTAAGTCATCGGTATTCATCAAAACTGATACTCAAATTTACACAAGAACAACCACATTCAATACAAACAAGAGGTGGCAAAATTTTTTTGAAAGGGTAAAAAATCATTTATAATTAAAAACAAGGAGCCACAAGCTCAAACCTTCCAAAAAAAAGCAGCGTACAACAAAACTTTAGCTCAAAAACTCAAATGTATAAACGAAACATCAATATTAACAAAAAGTCACACAAAAGGTGGGCCTTACCCCACCACAAATAAAAGCATTTGTTCTCAAATGCAAACAAAATTATCCAAAAGTCAAAATAAAAGTAAAACAGAAAGGGAGGTAAAGGGGGGTCCTGTCTACACAGTCGCTCCATCTGTCTGGGCATTAGTGCCCCATGTAGTACTCTGGATGTGGGCATCAGTGCCCGGGGTCACCTCAGGAGGAACCATAGTACCAGACCCACCAGGAGCTGCCACAGGTGTATCCGCCAAAAACTTCTGCATAGCTGAATAGAATCCCCGGGCCCATCAAGGAATAGAGGGGCCTCGGGGATTAGTTTCCCTATCAGAACTGGGCCTCTTGTCCTTGCCATTATCTCCTGGTGGAGGTTCTTGTCTTCCCTTCTTGGGAGGATTTGACCTCCTTTCATTTATTTTGAAATTTCGTACTCTTATCTTTCAGGGTGGCATGATTCTCCTAGCAACTTTCAGTCTAGCTATGTCTGCAAAGCATCGAGAAAAAGTTAAGAAAATATTCAAACAAAAGCATAGAAAATCAGTTGCAGACAGACTCGCCGAACAAGTTGACGAGTCGCCGAATCGCTATGGCGAGCTAGATCAAGCTCACCAAAAGGATTGGCTTTAAAGGTATGGCAAGTCGGCGATGGGAAAGGCCTTTTGGTGAATCGCTGACAACTTTCGGTGAGCAAGGGTTAACCCGTCGAAAGTTACAATGCAAAAAGGGTACAGGGGTACAGACAAAAGGCGATCAAGACGATGTTCGGCGAGTCGTCGAGTGCCTTCGGCGACCTCAGGCTTCTCACTGAAAGTTATAGAACCCAACATCAATTAAAACATGAAATTAAAGGCGAGATGGGGAATTTCGGCGAACCGCCGAGTGGTTCGGCGAGCTCGACTCAGCTCGCCCAACAGCCCAACGTTCCTACTTTCAACCCAACTTCTCGAATTCAACCCCACAACCCTCGAAAACAAAATCAAAACATTCACTACTCAAATTAAAGCAAGACCCATAACACCCATAACACCCATTACCCTGGGATACTTAGACTTCTACCGGTTTTGACAAATTTGGCCAATTGACAACTTTTGCCCTTAAGAATGATGTCATCCATTTTGTCATTGGACAAATTACATCTTTTGGCACAAATACGGGCTACTGAGACTTCACCCAACCAAACTAAACATCATGCAAGCACAACCCCACAACATTTAAATCATTTCAACGCACAAGAATACGGGATTTCAATAATCAAAACAATATGGGCAAGATTATCAACTTAAAAGAGGCATTTAATCATTCTAATCCTATCAGAGAGGCCCAACACACTTCAACAAGATAATATTATTGCAAATGAGTACAAAATCGCTAAAAATAGAGTCGGGGTTCGAAAAACTAACCTTAAATGCCGATTAAAATGATATTGAAATGCTAAGAGGCAATGTAATCCACTCTGAACACAATTCCAACGACTAAAATATGGTAAAAATGCCAGAAATATAGAAACTAAGGTTCAGGTGTGTGTTTGGGAAGATAAAAAGTGAGGGAAAAATTAAAGAATTTGAAGTTTAAACCTTTGGCCTTTTAAAACCATCTTGTTCTTGCCCACTTGGTGACATAAGTTTTGCTCGCCGACCCACTGGGTGATACGCTGAGTGGGCTCTTACCTCGCCGAATCTTACAGGACCTCCAGTTAATGTGGGGGTCCAAACGACAGACTAGATCACGATCGCCGACCAGGTTGGCGATTTGCCAATAATTTCCTGGGCTCGCGAGTTTTACAGACTCCCCTTTGAAGATGTCTTGAATCAAACGGCGGATTAGGTTGAGCTCGCCGACCTCTTCGGCGATGCGCCAACTGGTCCATTTGCTCGACAACCTGCACTTTTCAAACACTTTCCATACTTTAACCTGCATAATCCACACACCATTATTTACCAAAATGAAAGTAAATCAATAAAAGGGTCTTGGGTTGCCTCCCAAGCAATGCCTTAGTTAACGTCGTGGCAAGACACAATTCCACCATCAAACCTCATTCTTGGGGTTGACCTTAGTGTCACTAGGCAACCCCCTTTGCTGTCTCGGGTTTAGATGAGATGAGATATGATCCATTTGGGTCTCCAACTGCTTGATCGACACTGAATGAGAGGTGACGGTCTGGCTAAGGGTCAACATGTTTTCTTTCATCTCTTTCAATATCTTGTCTGACCCCTCAACTTTGTTGAGGATACGAGAAAGCATATCCTCAGACTGACCACCTTTCGAATCCTTTGGCTTTTGGCGCTCGTGGGGAGGCACATACCTACCTTTTCCCCATCCTTCCAATTTGTATTACGGTCCCTCCATTCACGATCTCGATCTTTCCAATCTTCATCCCTACTCCAACCTTGGTTATTACCCTGCCTCGGGTAGTTTGAACGATAACCACCGCCTAGGTTGGCTAGGAAATTTACCTCTTCATTGTATAAGGCCTCAAACTTGGACTCATCTGGATTAGCACAGCCGACACCCACAACATTGACACTTCGAGCACCAACTCCCATGACATTTTTAGATAAAATGTCAAGTTGTGTCATGATCTTGGGCATGTTCTGGTCCCTTTCTTAGTCCTTCTCCATCTGTTTTTTAGTCAACTTGAACCTGAGAGGGGAGACTAGTCTTCATGGGTATACCACGCCCTATTTATGGTAGTCATGCCATCCAAGAGCTGAGCCGCTATCACATAAGGTTGCTGGATAAAACTTCTCGGAGAAAGTTGGTCAGCAATACCCTTATTTATCGAGTCAAGACTCCGGTAAAAATACTGCATCAACATGTTATTAGGAAAGCCATGGGTTGGGCATTGAGGCACCAACCTTTTGAATTGCAGCCAAGTTTCATGAATTGGCTCGCCTTCTAGACGCTTGAAGCTCTGAATGCTATCCCGAAGATTCATCATCTTCGAGGGAGGAAAAAATCGCACTTGAAATATGGTAACCAACTCCTCCCATGAAGTGATTGATTCATGTGGCAATTCAGCTAGCCACTTGCATGTTTCTCCCATCAAAGAGAGCGGGAATAGCCTCAATCAGAAGGAGAATGGTCCGCATATATCCACGAAGTTTCTAATGTGCTCATAGGGATCCTCATGAGCCAAACCACTGAAAAACCCTTTTAGTTGCAAGAGTTGCAAGTACTCATAATGTGGAACACGGTATTCCCTTCGTTCAGAGGCAAGCGAATGGCATCAATACCTCCCATGAGATGGGGGTCATTAGCATGAGGCTCATTGACATCGTTGAGGTTTCCGATGTCATCTTGATGGCCTACTTGGCTGCCATTGCTGCCGTTCACACTCATACTTCCTGTTTTATCACACAAAAAAGCAAAACAAAACTAAAATTAAGTAGAACTATAACTAACAAGAACAAAATTCAACGTAACTAAAAATTATCAAGTAACACCACTCCCCGGCAGCGGCGCCATTTTTTGATTTCACGTATCAGGACACTACTTCCAGTTCAAGTGCCAACGATCGTGAGTAGTAATATAACCCAACTAGTGAGTTGGAGTTTAGTCCCAAGAGAGTGGTTCGTACTCAAGAATTAATAGAAAAGCATAAATATGCTCAAGTCAATCATAGCTAAAAATATTTACGAAAAAAATATAATTCAAGTTTGGGGTGACACAAGTCTCAAATATCATAGGGGGTTTTGTAGTCAACTAGCAACTAAAAACAGCAAATAATATGAAAATTCGAATATGGAGACGGGATTCTTGGGATATGATAGGATTATGGGCTAAGGTAAACAATCGGATAATTACAATTAATGGTAAACCACTGTAAATCAGTGAATAAGCTAGACTTTGGTGGGGGTAAACTTTCTCTCGAACAATTTACCCTGAATCGAATTAGTTTCTCTCGAACATCAATAAGCCGCAATGAAGCACAACCTTCGCTTTAGTCCATTCACTCTCTCAAGTTGAATGTGTGGATAAGGCTTTAGGGTTCACTCTCTCGAGCTGAACCCATGACAACCCAATACCCACAGACCATCGATTCAACAATTTTGGTTTTAAAACCTCTCTCTCTCGGAAGCCAAAAACACGAAGTTAGGATTGTATTTGCAACTACAACCCATTAAATTCAACCACAATTATTGAACAAAATCACTTTTAAACAGCAAATAGACAATCAATTAGCAATACCCAACAATTAACTCAATCCATAATCATATAATCACACCTCAAGAATTAGGGTTTTAGCTAGACATAGTAAAAAGATAGAAATCGATACCGAAATATATTTCCATCAACTGGGTACGTTTAATATTGTCTTTACAAACGTCTAAGATGAAGAATCTTCAATACCTACTTCCAATTTCTTATAAATGAAAATCTTCAAATCTTTAAAGCTAACGAAAACTATCTCTCAAACTCAGTTCTCAGTTCTAAACTTCAAAAACTGAAATAATATGATTCCTTACAAAATCTGATACTAAGCTAAAAATCCAGACAAGTATTTATAGTTGTCAAAAATTGTGCTGCGAAGCTTCAGTCGGCGCAGTTAGTCTGGATTGCTGATCCACTCGGCGATCCACCCTTTGGTCATTTGTATCTACTTTTTTCTTTTGCCCTCAGTATCCTCGAGGTCCTGTAACTTTGGGCGATAAGGCACTACTTCGTGGAACTATTTGGCGACTCGTCGACTTGATTTTCTCCTTCAGGGCTTGGTACACTAGAACATTTGGCGAGATCAACGCCATTCGACGACTCGCCCAACTGTTTAGGCAATCCTCAAGCCTTCGTTTCTTCGTTCTTTCAGCTGCCTTATTCCTTTTTGCTCAATAGTGTCCATGCTTTTGTCCCCAAGTCGAAATACCTGAAATTCAAGGATTTACATCAATTATTGAGATAAAATATGCATTCGAGGGCACTAAATCTATTAGAATAAAGCCCTAAATGAGTCCAAATTGTGGACTCATCACACAACATTGTCCTTTTATGGTAACCGAGCATAACTTTTTTAATCTGGTCTTATAAAGAGAAAAGGCACCCTTGGGATCTAATTCATGCGGTCTTGCAACTCTTTAGGCCCATATTGAGCTCATCTATGAGAGACTCTATCATTGATATCTCAATTTTGGAACTGTTTTCTGACCTTTTAGCTCTACATTCTCCCAAATGGGTTTCAACTAAAAGACTTATTCTTGATCTTTTTCGTGGTGAGGTCAATCTTGGTGGCGTTTGTCCTCCAGTTATGGTATTGTTGGAAGCCATTGTGGTCACTTCCTTTTGGAGCTCTGTTTCAGTCTTGTAACGACAACCAATAGTTGGTCTATTAAGGACTTATATTATGCAGCCAAAAATTATAAAGTTTTTCTAAGGTCGTTGTGTTCGAATGACCATTGTTCTAGTGGTGATTTACTTTTTTCATTGTATGATTTCTCAGGGTATCTATCTCATGACCCAATATGCATTTCCTGTAAGAATTATTAATTACTTCTTACTTATGACCCAAGTAATACCATAAATAATATTTAATAAAGAATAGATCTCATCCGTAGATTGGTTACTTGATGGATGTACCAGATTAAGTCTTAACCTCTGTAAATTGGTTCTCCCTCCGCCTATAAGGGTTACCACATATCCTCTACAATAATTCCATCACTGACGGTTGTGGTAACATAAAGTTAGGGCAAGGAGGTAGAAACCAATTTACGACTAACGCTTTTGCTTCTTTCTGTGATGATGTCTTTCGCATCAGGTATGTGCCCCTAACGATCTCTATGTAAGATTATCGTGTTCAAGATCCTGATCTATATTAAAGTATTTAATCTTACATGTGGCATCCGAGCCTGGATTGTTGGAATGGATAATCTTCATAAATTATATAACCACATCAGCCTTGGTAGGGTAATAAAGAGTAATTAGTGCCCACCACCCCTAAATAAATAAATAATTATATATTTTTTTAGATTGCACAAATTCTGAAAAATTTTAATCTTCCCATAGTAGTAATTATGTTTTGTTTTAGATTGTGCAATAAATTAAAGTGGTCGTTATACTAAGCAATAAAAAATATGTGTATAGTTAGTGCAATATAGTTTGTTAGTCACCAAAGTGGCCAAACTAGAGGAATTAACGTCTACACATATAATATTTATGATCACTTGGCATATGTGGATTAGTACAATTCATTATTTATTGGCATATTCAGTATTCCAAGAGAGACTGTATCTAGTTTTTCAACCAGATGCATGTATTATGTTTCTATAGTTTGTTAGTCACCAAAGTGGCCAAACTAAAATGTATAAAATTATGAGAAAAGACATAAAGTCATCACTAAAGTTGTTTCAAATTTTCAAAAAGACACTTTAACTTTGCGGGTGTCCTATTACCCCACGAAACCATCTAAATCCATAATAAATATACCCTTTTGACTAATTTTAACACCACTAGTGCTGTCACAAAATATGGGCGTGTGAAGGACTATTCATACAGCTACAGACCAACGTAAAATTGGCATGTGACACTCCCAATTTGACTTATTTTGAAAACATATAAAAACCCATGTATTAATTTTTTAAGCTTTAGGAATAGTTTTTAATTTTCAAATCGTTTTTCTCATCTTCCCTACCATCATTGGCTTACCTATATTTCTTAGGCATCTATGTCTTCCTTCAATTTTTTTTTTCTTGTTTTATCTTTCTGGTCATTGTTTTTTTTTAAAACTAATGTTATTGTGTTCATTCTTATTCTTTTTTTTTTTTTGAAAAACAAATTAGTTTAGTGATTTTATTCCTCCTACAAATCAAGTTTGGGATTTGGGAATAGTGAAACTATGGGAAACTCTATTTGGGAGTAAGAAGTTGGAGAAGGAGGTGATTTAAATGTTAGATTTTGACTTGGTGATATTTTGAGTATTTAGATTTTGATTATTTGACGATATTTATTTTCATAAATAAATTAATTGGTGGTAGTTTGACAAATAATTGGTAGTGTTGCCAGAAAATTCCGTCCCGCCACAGCGGGTTTGGCGACTGTTCATCGCCATGAAAGGAATGGCAACAGAGGTTGAGGCGAAGAAGAAAGAGAAAAAGAAAAAAAGGAAAAAAAGAAAAAGAAAAGCAAAGAAATCAAATAAAAATAATTAAAAATTACTTTTAACATGTGTCAAGTGACTATTAGTGCATGACTTACAAATATTTTTGTATAAGTGATATTGGGTGAAAAATGGGGGTATACATACTATTGTGAAGTTGTTCAATGGGGTAATAGGACACCCGCAAAGTTAAGGTGTCTTTTTGAAAATTCGGGACAACTTCAGTGGTGACTTTATGTCTTTGCTCTAAAATTATTCACGTGTACAAAATATTATGATATTATGTATGCATATGTATTTATATAGTTTGTTAGTCACCAAAGTGGCCAAACTAGAGATATTAGCATCTACACATATAATATTTATGATCACTTGATGCATGTATTATGTTTCTATAGTTTGTTAGTCACAGGCCAAACTAAAATGTTTAAAATTATTCACATGCACAAACTTTTATGAGATTATGTATGCATTTGTATTTATATAGCTTGTTAGTCACCAAAATGGCCAAACTAGTATGGTTAAGAAAAAATATGCATTCATAAAATTGTCATTTATCTATGAAGGTTAATTAAATGCCTATATTGAAAAATAAATAGATTTGACTTTCACTATTCTAGAACTTAAGAATTTACCCAAAGGTGAATCTATCATTCTACGAATAGTGAAAATTATGAGGTAAATTAATATTTTAGTCAAACATATATGGTATATCCAAAGATGTCATATATGATTGATAAAACATATTCAATTACCTATTAAAGATAAAAATGAAATTTAAATTATGACAATGTGTCATAGTATCTACCCAAAGGAGAATTATGATATATATATTTTTTTTTTATCATTTTACTAAATTCACATTATTTTTTTATTTGTGAGCATGTATATCTATTTTGCAGTTATTCCTCTTCATTCGCATGATTTGTCTGTTACTGTGTTCAATGGATTGAACTTCTCTGAATGGCATGAACAAGTCCAGTTCCACTTAGGTGTGATGGATCTTGACTTGGCTCTGCTGAATGACAAACCTACTATCATTACTGATAAGAGTAATGAGGATGAGAAGTCTTTTCATAAATCATGGGAGCGCTCTAACAGATTGAGTCTTATATTCATGTGAATGACTGATGCTAACAACATTAAGAGTACTATTCCACAAACAGAAAATGTCAGGGAATACCTGAAGTTTGTGGAAGAACGTTTTCGTTCTGCTAATAAGTCTCTCGCTGGTACACTGATGGCTGAACTCACGACCATGAAGTTTGATGGGTTACGTAGTATGCAAAATCATATCATCGAGATGACCAATATTGCACCAAGACTTCGGACCTTGGGGATGAAAGTGGATGACACCTTCTTGGTTCAGTTTATTCTGAACTTGTTGCCTCTTGAGTATGGACCATTCCAAATTGACTATAACACTATTAAGGATAAGTGGCATGTTAGTGAATTGTCCAGTATGCTTACTCAAGAGGAGTCAAGACTTAAGAAACAAGGAGGTCATTCCATTAACCTCATGGGTCAAGGAGCTGGTAAAGGATTTAAAGTGAGGGCCAACAAGTTTAAGAAAAAGAAAGCACCTGCTAAAGTTCCACAGGATGCTCATAAGGAACTCAAGGCTGATGTGTGTAGTTTCTGTAATAAGGAAGGACACTATCAGAAAGATTGCCTGAAACATAAAGATTGGTTTGAAAAGAAAGGTACATTTAGTGCTTTTGTATGTTTCAAATCAAATTTAGTAGAAGTTCCTAATAATACTTGGTGGCTTGATTTTGGTGCAACTACTCATGTATCCACTATGTTGCAGGCATTCAATGCGATCCATAACAAATCCAAATAAAGATTTCTTGTTCATGGGAATTGTGTGAAGCCTCAAATTGAAGGCATATGGACTTATCGGTTGATCTCGGAGACTAGACATCACCTTGATTTATTACAAACTTTTTATGTTCCTTCAGTTTCTAGGAATTTGATTTCTCTTTCAAGACTTGATGTTTCTTGATTTGATTTTAAGTTTAGACATGGATGTTTCAATTTATATAAGAATACTGTTTTATGGTTTTGGTGTTCTTATTGATTGTTTATATAGATTGAAACTTGATAATTATTTTTCTGAATCCCTTCTTACTATTCATCAAAATGTTGGAGTTAAACGTAGCTCACTAAATGAAAGTTCTACTTATTTATGACATAAATATTTGGGTCATGTATCCAAAGAAAGATTAAATAGATTAGTAAAGAATAAGATTCATCCGAATCTAAATTTTATTGATCTTGATATATGTTTGGATTGTATTAAAGGAAAGCAAACCAAGCATACCAATAAAGGTGCCGCAAGGAGCACTCAACTTCTTGAAATTATGCACACTGATATTTGCGGACCCTTTGATGTTCCATATTTTGGTGGATAAAAATATGTTATCACCTTTATCGATGATTTTTCACTTTATGGATTTATCTATTTGTTGAAAGAAAAAAATCTCAAGCAGTGGACGCTCTCAAAGTGTACGTTAATGAGGTTAAAAGACAATTAGATAGGAAAGTGAAAAATATTAGGTTAGATAGAGGTGGTGAATATTATGGAAAATATAACGAATCAGGACAATGTCCAGGTCCATTTGCGAAATTCCTTGAAGAAATGACATATGTGCACAATATACTATATGCTAGGAACACCTCAATAAAATGGTATTGTAGAAATGCGTAATCAAACTCTTATGGATATGGTTAGGAGTATGATAAGTAATTCCTCATTACCCAAATCATTGTGGATATATGCTTTTAAAACAGTTATATATTTATTGAACAAAATTTCTAGTAAGGCAGTTCCAAAGACTCCTTTTGAACTTGGACTGGAAGGAAGCCTAGTTTATGACACCTGCATGTTTGGGGTTATCAAGCGGAAGCTAGAGTTTATAATCCAAATGAAAAGAAATTAGATTCTCAAATGGTAAGTGGTTACTTTATTGGTTATCTAGAGAAATATAAAGGGTATAGGTTTTACTGTCCAAATCATAGTTTGAGAATTGTTGAAATCGATAATGTAAAATTCATTGAGAATGGTGAAGTTAGTGGGAGTGTTGAACTACGAAGTGTGGAAATTAATGAGGTAGGTAAATATTTCATTGTCCATGAATGTACCTACTTCCACACCAATAACAAATGTTGTTCCTCTTGTTGAAGAACACTTTAACAATGTTGAACAACATTTGGATGAAACACTTCAAGATGGAAATAACTCACAAGTGTCTGACGCACATGAACCACAAGAAGTACCATTAAGAAAATCTCAAAGAGAAAGAAAATCGGTCATTTCAGATAATTATGTGATTTATTTGCAAGAGTCAAATTTTGACATTGGAATTAATAAAAATTCGATTTCATTTTCACAGGCCATAGAAATCACTGAGTCTGATATATAGATTGATGCCATAAATGAAGAGTTAAAATCCATGGAATACAACAAAGTCTAGAATCTCGTTCAATTACCGAAAAATTCTAAAAAAATCGTGTGTAGATGGGTCTTCAAGACAAAATGCAATTCTAATAGTAATATTAAATGATATAAAGCCAGACTTGTTGCCAAGGGATACACTAAAATGGAGGCATTGATTATAAAGAGACCTTTTCACCGTCTCAAAGAAAGACTCATCAAGAATTATTTTGGCTTTGGTAGCTCATTATGATTTAGAGTTACATCAAATGGATGTGAAAACTACCTTTCTTAATGGAGACCTCGAGGAGGATGTTTATATAGACCAACTAGAAGGTTTCAAAATTAAAGAAAAATATTAAATGGTGTGTAAGCTAAAGAAGTTAATATATGGACTCAAACAAGCCTCACGACAATGGTATATAAAGTTTAATGATATCATAACATCTTTTGGATTTAAGGAGATTATCGTTGATCGATGTATATACCAAAAGATCAGTGGGAGTAAGTTTATATTTTAGTCTTGTATGTTGATGACATATTACTTGCTGCTAATGATTTAGGCATTGAGACGAAAGATTTTCTCTCTATAAACTTTGAAATGAAAGATATGAGTGAGGCATCCTATATGATAGAGATAGAAATATTCCATGATATATCACAAGGATTATTGGGATTGTCTCAATAAGGATATAGTGAAAGAGTTCTAGAGAGATTTAACATGAATAATTGTTCAGTAGGAATAGTTCATATTCAAAAAGGGGACAAATTTAATATCATGTAATGCCCAAAGAATGCTTTAGAATGAAATGAAATGAAATCAATTCTTTAAGCTTCTATTGTTGGAAGTTTGATGTATGTTCAAATTTGCACAAGACCGGATATTAGCTTTGTGGTCGAAATGCTAGGAAGATATCAAAGTAATCCTGGAATTGATCACTGGAAAGCTGCAAAGAAAGTTTGTGGCATGTTATGAAGCCACAATTCATGCATTATGGCTGTAGAACTTCATTTCAGGACTTGGGGTTGTTGACACCATTACCAAGCCACTGAAACTTTATTGTGATAATACTGCAACAAACTATTTTTCTCCAAAAACTATAAGTACTCCAAATGTGCAAAACATATGAAATTAAAGTACTTTATTGTCAAGGAAGAAGTTCAGAAACAAAAAGTATTACTTAAGATTATTAGAACTGATCTCATAATTGCAAATCTGTTAACAAAGGGATTACAACCAAAGACATTTAAAGAACATGTTCAAAAAATGGGTCTTGGTTGTACTTATGATTGATACATTTATAATGTTTTTACACTTTGAGCTCAATTATGTGTTTCTGATATACATTAATGATTTCTTTTTTCTCATAATGGTGTATACATTATTGTTTTGAGATAATATAAGATAAGTCTCTATAGGACATTATTGTGGACCGTAAGTTATATGTTTTATAGCTTATGAACCTAGTATGATAAGTTGCTAATGTAGTAGTATATGGAAGGAAGTATGTAGCATAAAATTTATGTACAATCGCCATAACTCGCATTAGTAGTTTGTTATATTGTGGTATGTATGATGGACATTATAGAAGAGATTTATTGTATGCGTAACTAATGTTTGTGAAATATTAATGTTATATGGTCATTTAGCCAAGTGGGAGAATGTAAGAATTATTAATTATTTCTTACTTATGGCCCAAGTTTACTTGTGACCCAAATAATATCATAAATAATATTTAATAAAGAATAGATCTGGTCCGTACATTGGTTACCTGATAGACGTACCAAATTAAGTCTTAACCTCTATAAATTGGTCCTCCCTCCACCTATTATGGTTACCATACATTCTTTGCAATAATTTCATCTCTGAAGGTTGTGGTAACATAAAGTTAGAACAAGGAGGTAGAAACCAATTTACGACTAACGCTTCCGCTTCTTTCTGTGATGATGTCTTCCGCATCAAGTATGTGCCTCTAACGATCTCTATGTGAGATTATCGTGTTCAAGATCCTAATCTATATTAAAGTATTTATTCTTACATTTCCATCCATCAGATCTACAATTTCCTAACTGACCCCTACTGTAGTAGCAACGGTAGAATGCTCCTCATGGTGGCCTACCTAACTATGGGCACCATTAGGTCCATTGTTGTTGTTGTTTACGACTAATTGGTCCTAATCGCCATTGGACAGAAGCAGTCTCTCCTCCATGTTCGGCTCTAAGCAAGTGAGTAAGTAGATACAGTTAAATTTTTCGCAAGTCATGCACACGCAGATCAATTTAACTAATAATTTAGAGATTGAGCAAGTACATATGTTATTAAGCAAGCTTATTACAAACAATAGTGTAACAAATAAATAAATTAAACAGTAAAGCTCAGATGTTGTTGATTCCACTCCCATTACAGATATAGTTTTGTTTTGTTAGTTCCAAAATGAAGGTGTTTGTAAGTGTCTTCTTGAGAGAAAAGACTTGGTCAATAACTATATGGTAAGAGAAGATAAAGTGGAAGAATAACAATATATTACTTCATATTGCCCAAAAACTCAACTTTTACTAAACCCTAACTTATATTTCATTGGAACCCTACTGTAATAGTCACTCCGATCACTGGTCAGCGACCTATGCCAATGGCTGGCTAGTCCCTTTTAGCCGCACCAAATACAATACCTACCATTACCAAATTCCCCGGCACTGTAATGCTAATTGCAATTGAGAGAACTAGAGAAAGAATTCGAACTTTTATTGATTGGAAGTTTTGACTATTATAAACTACGATTCGCACTCAATCTAAGCTAGTCTTGTGCTGAACTCCTTCCAACAATAGTTATTATCATGTAGAAGATTAGGGTCAGAAGAATTGGATTTACCAGATTTTTCATAACCGCCCAGCCCAATCTGTTGGTGACTTATTTAATTGGGAGGTGCCCCAACTGTGGTAACCGACTTCCAGTTGGCCCAACTAACTCTTTTAATCTGAGCCGTCTGATTAATTATGTTAGATACAATCTTGCACAAGCTCTAATTCAAATTTCACAACAGTTTTACTTCTTCTCCGACATATAACAGGCACATTCAAATATTCCTGATTAAATTATGTTATCCTTCTCAAGCTTCAGAATTTGAAATCGCAAAGTCATAAGAAGTTTCCTACAATCCAGTTTAAACCTATTTTTATGTTACATGGTGACCCTTATATTAAATGGTTAGAAGGAGAGGTGGTGGCCATAGATATCATAGAAAAATCTTCAAGACGCTGTGGTGGGGATGCTCTTTTACGATTGAATAGAGTTGGAAGAATTCAAGAGCATTATCCCATCGTAATGTACGTAGAATCAAAGGAGATTGTCAAATAGGGCTCTTCTGAAATAGGCACATACTAATAAGACTTTCTCTAAAGGAAGATTTCATTAATATTACTCTAGGTTATGACTTCTTCGTTTAACAAAGGTTCAAGATGTGGAAACAGTCTCTTGCAGAAATGCAAGGTAAGGTTGTGTACAATAGACCCTTGTGTTCTGATCCTTTGAAGGACCCACGTATAGCGGTAGCTTAGTGCACTAGACCCCCCTTCATATATACTTAACAAGGGGTCTCAAGTTAGATTCTTGGTTGCTTGTGTTTGAATTGCTGCAGAAATTTGCTTTTATGGAAATTGTAGGGGAATATCTCGTCAGGGATTTCATCATCAGCATCATCTGTAGGGAATTTACAGATGGAGCCCCCTCCACACCAAAGTTATTATGGCTGTAAATGCCTACCTCTATGGCCTGATGAAGTTAAGGTACTTCTATTAGGTTGCTTGATCATTTCCCTATATAGTTGGAGATGCTGAGAGGTCGAAACATAGGTCAAGTGTCTATTAAACCTTGTGTTTCTCAGACTCTTCTAAAATGACACTAGGTGTGTATCGGATTCTCCCAAAGTAATGCAATTTTGGAGGATCCGACACGGGTGCACAACATTTTTTGAGAGTCTAAGCAACATATTTCAAAATAGATTATGAAGCTAATGTATCTAAACTTCGAACCACTACCCGATGGGGATGTAGGGTAGATGTAGATCATAACTTATAGGTTCACATGAACATAGTATCTTTTGCTCGGACTCTGTATATGTGTTAAGGAGATCCACTAAATAAACAAATTTCGAACCGGTAAATCAAATAGAATATGGTAAAATTGGGAACTCGAGCACATAATGTTCAAATCCTAGATCAGGCTCTCTGGGGATGAATTGGAACTCACTCACCAAAGATAGAATGCTACAGTACTTCTTAGTTGTGTATGCTCACAAATTTGATGTTGGTTTTTCTGAATAGCTATATTTTGGTTTGTTGAAGTTGTAATATAGATGGCCGGCGTGAAGAGGCCTTATCCGTTCTCTCTAGAATACCCGTCCGTACCTTCATTTCATTGCAAAAAGTGCTGTGTTGCCTCTGTATCCAGATCAAACAAATCCACTTCCAGCAGCAACGAGTGCTGAGTCAATGTGGAAGAGCGAAATGCGCTTAAAAGGTTCTATATCTTACCTCAAAATCGCTTAATTTTACTACTCATGAGCCTACCAAATAGTCATTTGGCATTTTTACAGAGGGGTTGTGTCAAAGTCGAGAGCTTTGTCTTTGTCCGAACCATCGAGTTTAGTAAGAGAAATTAAAGGTCTCAATGGAGATTTTCTGAGATTGGCTCCTCCAGCAGAAGCTTTGCCGCATTTAGGAGTAGTAAATCAGCATTTTTTTAACTTATTCAGCCCCAAAATGCCTTCAGCTATTCAATTATGTACCCTCTCGGGTGAGACTAAAGGACTTTAGCATTTATAATATTCTTGTTCATGTTCTCTGGTTTTTTATCTCGGTTTCACTACCTTCTGAACGTGTTTAATCTGCAGGTTGCTGCTGCAGAGCCTACCCCGCCTTCAGGCCTAAGTATATCAGTTCAACACCCGATCCTCAGATTCTTCCAATCTGCAAAGGTGCAGATTGGTCAAGAAGGAACTCGTGGAAGTGACATTTGTACTGAAGTAGGAGGAAATATTGATTTGGAACTGAAGCTATAGAAGTTTGTCCATGCCATATGGTTGTGATGACCTGGTGAGTAAGGCTTGCGTTAGAGGTGTGTCAGCGGGGCTTTAATTCTTTCACATGATAGAGAACGTTGCTTCGAGTGATTATCCTATCAATTATAGGGATAGTTTGTAGATAATTTCATAAACATGTTGGTGCATGAAAAACAATGTGAAATGTGAATCACAGAAGAGAGATTTTCATTAGCCTCGAGGCTCTGCTTTTTAGTTGAATTTTAAAAAATTTCAATTGAAACAATCAACGATTTCGACAAAATGTGGAGATTTGGGTTCTGCTTGATCTTTTCTAGGTTCATGTACTGACGCTGTCTTGCAAATTTTGGACCTATATGCTTATTATGAATTGTGTAACCGCTTCATCTAAAAATACTAGTCACTAGAGAAAACACTATTTTAATTACTTATGTCTTCAACATGCCCTCTTACATGCAGACCTAATTCCTTTTAATTGGTCAAGCACATGAAAAATATATTTGAGAATGGATGGTGGTGAGACTCGATTCCAAGATCTCTATCTGTTGTGGTGCAATATTGAATTGTGTGGTCATCTCGTCTAAAGGTTCAGGTGTTAGAGAGATGGCACACTTCTAATCTCTTGATTGTGTCTTTAAGATATTGACTCCCTTAGTTTCTTCCTATATTTACTACATTATAATTTGGATCCCCTTAATGAAAATCCTGATTCCGTTAGCACGGTAAGTCCAAGCATATTATTGATGAACACCTCGCCATATAGCTGCTTAGTTTTAATAGGCTTTGTCAGACATCAACAAACTAAAGGAAGAAGGGGAGAGAACACAGAACAGTTGTACATACCTCTGATAATGTCAATGAATTAGTCCTTTGTCTTTTTTGACTTGCTTCGTTGATGACTGATATTGCTATTCTTGCATTTGTAGCCAAAGGAAATAAGATAAACAAGATGAAAAATGAAGGTACATATATTGCTCCGGACAAACTCCCTACACTCTTGATGAGAGGATCAGCTAGTAGTCCCAATAACCAGAAGAAGTATGGCCTTTATCCATGCAATTGTAGATCTATCAGTCTCTTTCTACATCAGCCTTTCTGTCATTTCCCAACTCTTCTGCATATCACAAATCATTTCATTATATAGTCAAACCGTTCTATAACAACATTTCACTATAATGACCATGTTTTATGGCATAATACATAAACAGACACTCAAACTTGGCCTTAGCCGGCAAGTAAGCACTCTCAAAGTTTGAGAGTACTACACAGATAAACACCTCAACTTGGTCTCAATTGACAGCTAAACACTCCAACAAGTCTGCATTGTGTCTAGTGGACACCTGATGCTGACATGGTGCATAAATTTCAGAGATGGTTAGATGATCATTTTGTAAGTTGGACTGTTCAACTAATACAGTTGGAGACAAGTTATGATGTCTAGATGTGCATATTAAAAGTTGGACTGTTTACTTTTTGGCAGAGGCCAAGTTTGAGTGTTTGTATATGTATTTATGCCTTATATTATTATAGGTTTCCAGAACAGGATTTCATTATAGCAGACAAAAGATATCCCGACAAACGACTCCGTTACAGAGAGATTTGCCTGTATAAGTTCTTATACTGGTTATTCAAACATTGTTGGACATATTCATGGATTAAAGACTCTGAAACAACATGCATTCATCTCTTTTCTTACTTGGTCATATCATCTTTGGATTCCGATATTGTGTAGACATTGCGAGAATCCAGTAACAAATTCCTCCAAACTGATCATCTCGTCTCCACTCGCATAAAATTGTTTGATGATTCTTTCAACCGTGTCATCAGCATCCGAAGGTGCAGGACCAAGTTTAATATTGCATATTAGTTTTAATTCCATATGTGAAATGACATTGTCTTTGTTGTGATCAATGCTTTCGAATAACCTGTAATGCAGCAATTGGAATTACTCTTAACAGTTACAATCTTAACATGCCATTTGTTCAGCCTACTGATCATCTATGTTGTCGTTCAGCCTACTTAACATCCATTTGTGTCGGCTTTTTCTCAAACTGCACTACTTTTGGAGGATCCGACATGCAACTGACAGCATTTTTAAAGAGTCCGAGCAACATAGACGATCACTAACAGCAATTACTCACTTTCTAATAGCAGAAATATTTGGTTTCCCATCCTCTGTGTACAGAGTTCCTACACAGTAGTGTTTTCGACATGTTGAAAAATATCTGATAGAATATGTTTCATCATTTCCTGTTCTTCCCTTTTCTTTTTGAGCGAAGGCTGCAGAATCTGTGATGAGAAGTAAATAATTTCTTACCCAAGAAGGTATATAAAATCCAAATTGGAATTTATTACTTTGATTTAAGAACAAAATAATGTACTAAAATGTCATTCAATCTTATTGTCTTAAACATGTCGTGTAGAAAACTGAAACTAAAAACTTATCAAATAAGGAAAGACATATATTTTCTAGACACGAACTAAAAAGAAAAGTAAAATAAACAAATTGAACTAGAAGGATTATAAATTTCTCATCATTTGATGGCCAAGATCCTAAAATGGCTAGTATTAGAGATTCAAAAAAAAAAAGATAAATCTTTAAATAGCCAATCTTTACTTTCAAAAGTAATCAATTGATTAAAATTCAATTTTCCCCCTAAAACCTTAGATTTTCTCAAATTTCTTAAATATTCCTTTTGGGGTTTTTCCAAAAAAAAAAAAAACTGATTTTTCTGTATGTTTGAAGAATCATAGACTTTGTGATAAATGGATTTTCTTTCCATATATAGCTACCCTTTTAGCTTTACCATAAATTTGCTCAACATTTGATTGTTAAGAACCTAAAATGGTTGATATTAGAGCATAAAAAAAAGATGAATCTTTTAAATATCCAATCTTGACTTCATGACCTGCAAGATTTCATATCAATGAATTGATTGGAATTCAATTTTTTCCCCCTTAAACCTTAAACTTTCCATTTGTGGTTTTACCAAAAAAACTCAGATTTTTTTTTGTATCATTGAAAAATCATAGTCTTTTGTGCTGGATGGATTTTGTTTCCATATATAGATACCCCTTTGCCTTTAATATAAATTTTGCTCAACATTTGATGGTCAAGAACAAAAAATGGTTAATATTAGAGCATCAAAAAAGATGAATGAGAAAAAAAAAGTCCCACAAAGAGGACTTGGTATTGCTCAACTTGAGAGGATTAGATTAGAGGAACAACATATAAAAGATTCAATTTTTCAGACAATTCAATGCCCCAAATTCATACCAACATCATCAAGAATTGATTTTTCTTCAAAAGATTGTGTCTTTACACCAAATCATCATGGTGTAGTTTTTGGGCATAATTTGAATCTTCCTAGTGTGCTGCAACAAAGATGTCAACAACATCAGAAAACTGGAAGTTCTACATCAATTGTAAGTCTGCTTCTTTGAGTTTTAAGTGTTCCCTTGTACTTAACTAGACGGGGAGCCTTGGCGTAACGTAAAGTTGTTGTCATAGCCTCTTCCAGAAATGCGGGGTAAGGTTGTGAACCTTTGTGGTTAGGCCCTTTTCCCGATTCATGCATAGCGGAAGCTTAATGCACTGGACTACCCTTCATATATACTCAACAAGGAGTCTCGGGTTAGAGCCTTGGGTATAAAGTCTCCCTTGTTAAGGAGTGTTTAACCTACTAATGTGGGATTTTCTGTCACGAATTTGTATTTGTTCGGACGCTAGGTGGGGAACTAAAAAAAAAAAAAAGAAAGTCAACTTCATTAAACATTTGGAGCTATATATATATATATATGTATTTGGGTGTTATTGGTTGTTTTTGCTGTTGTAGTTACTACCTGTTCTTTTCTTGATTGTTTTACAACATGGATTCTTCGCTATTGTATTTGCTTTACATGATTTTTGATATGCTTACTCAAGCCGAGGGTCTATTGAAAATTGTCTGTCTACTTTCACAAGATAGGTGCAAGGTTGTGGACAGTCACCCTCCCCATATCCCACTTATGAAATTATACTGGATATGTTGTTGTTATTATATATGTATTATGATTAATATGTGTATAGTTTTTTGTTTCTTGTGTTTGAATTGCTTTTGCGGAAATTGTAGGTGAATATCTCATCACATGTACAAAGTTTTCAGATGGAGCCCCCTTCAAACCAAAGTTATTATGACTGCAAATGTTTACCTCATTGGCCTGAAGAAGTTAAGGTAATTCTATTAGTTTGCTTTAGTTTAAGACTACAACACTTTCCGTCTCAAGTCAAAACCAAACAAACAAATTGAAAAAGAGAGAGTACTATTTGTATGTTTGATCCCCTGGTTCCAAGGTAATGGTCAAAAAGAGTATCTTATGTAGCTAGAATAACATAAAAAATGGTATTATGTGTATGCTCATAAATTTGATGTCTATTTTTCTGAATAGCTATATTTTGGTTTGGTGGTGATGTAATGTAGATGGCTGGCGTGAAGAGGCTCTATCTGTTCTCTCTAGAGTACCCGTCTGTCCCTTCATTTCAATGCAAAAAGTGTTGTGTTGCCCCTGTATCCAAATCAAACGAATCCACTTCCTGCAGCAACAAGTTCTCGGTTAATGTAGAAGAGGGAAATGTGCTTAAAAGGTTCTACATCTTATCTAGAAATCGCTTAAGTTTTAATTCTCGAGAGACTAATTTTTGGTCATTTGGCATTTTTATAGAGAAGTTGTGTCAAAGTTGAGAGCTTTGTCAGAGTCCGAACCATCGATTTCAGTATGAGAAACTAAAGCTCTCAATGGAGATTTTCTCAGTTTAGCTCCTCCAGCATCAACTTTTCCACATTTAGAAGCAGTAACTAGGTGTTCTTTAATTGATTCAGCCCCACAATGCCTTCAGCTATTCGACTATGTTCCCTCTCGGGTGAGATTAAGGGACTTTAACGTTTATATTTGTGTTCGTTTACTGTGCTTTTTGATCTTGGTTTCACTATCTAACGAATGCATCTCTAATCTACAGGTAGCTGCTGCAGAGCATATGCCTCCTTCAGGTCTAAGCATATCAGTTCAACAGTCGATCCTAGGGTTCTTCCCATCTACAAAGGTGCAAATTGGTCGAGAAGGAACTCGTGGAAGTGACTTTCAAACTGAAGTAGGAGGAAATGTTGATTTGGAACTGAAGCTATAGAAGTTTGTCCATGCCATATGTTTGTGATGTCCTGGTGTGTAAGGCTTGCGTTAGAGGTGTGTTCGCGGTGATTTAATTCTCTGCATGGTAGGGAATGTTGTTTTGAGTGATTGTCCTACCATTTATAGGGATAGTTTGTAGATAAAACTTCATATGCATGAAAAAACGTTGTGAAAATTTGAATCACACATGATAGGTTTTCATTAGCCTCGAGGCTCCACGTTTTAGTTGAGTTTTTTTTTTTTAATGTTCTAGTTGTAATAATCAACTATTTTGACAAAATATGGAGATTTGGGTTCTTCTTGATCTTGCTAGGTTCATGTACTAAGGTTTTGTTGCAAATTTTGGACCCAAATGCTTATGGTGAATTGTGTGACTGTCTTATCTAAAAGTTACAGCAATTAGAGGGAGCTTTTAATTACTTAATTATGTCTTCAAAACACCCTCTTACGTGCAGACTTGATCCCTTTTTAAGAGCCAAACACATGAATATTCTTTTTCATAATGGATGGTGGTGAGACTCGATTCCAGGACCACTATTTACTGTGGTACCATATTGACTTGTGTGGTCATCTCGATAAAAGTTTAAGCTATTGGATATCATATAATTCTAATCTCTTAATTGTGTTTTTAACATGCAAGAAATCTTTGGTGAGTAAAGGTTGCGTCATGGGCAGAGCTATACATCGAAAATTACATTGTATAGACAACATCAACATTACTTTTTATGTATGCATACTAGATGTTGAATCCTAGCTTCTTCCTATATTTACTTTGTTATATTTTGAATCCTCTTAATGAAATCATGACTCTGTCGTTGGGTGATGTCACTCATTAAAGCAATGTGATAGTGAACAATACTTCTCAAAAAGCCTTGAAAGAGAACCAGTCATTACATTTATTCCTGAAATCACAGTAGAGACAACATGTTTAAGCTTTTTTTGTTAAACGAAGAAGTCATAGGCTAGAATGTAAACCAAAACTAAAGAGAATGGATAGAGCACGAAAGCCATGGCGGATACCCAAATGAGGAATGATGTGCTCAAACTGGCAATGTATCCCATTACTCCACAAACCAGTAGCACACTAAGTACTTCAGCTGAGAAGTTCCAAGCCAATCCCCCGAAATATACTAATGAAAGCAGCACGGTAAGTCCAAGCATATTGTTGATGAACACCATAGCCCGCTATATATCTTCTTAGTTTTAATCAGTATTGTCAGACAATAATGAACTAAAAGTTGAAGGGTAGAGAACACAGTACAGTACGTGAAATGACATTATCTTGTTGTGATCAATGCTTTCGAATAATCTGTAATGCAGCAATTAAAATTACTCTTAACATTTACAATCTTAATATGCCATTTGTTCACCCTACTGATCAACTATGTTGCTCAGCCTCTCCAAAATGTTGTTGCATCCATTCGTGTTGGATTTTACTCAAAATGCACTACTTTTGGAGGATCCGACATGCACGTGACATCATATTTTAAGAGTCCGAGCAACATAGTTGATCATTAGTAGCAGTTACTCACTTTCTATTAGCAGAAATATTTGGTTCATACAGCAGTGTTTTCGACAAGTTGAAAATATCTGATAGAATATGTTTCATCATTTCGTGTTCTTCCCATTGCTTTTTGAGCCAAGGTTGCAGAATTTGTGATGAGAAGCCAAGAATTGTTTACTCAATAAGGTACATAATCCAAAGTGGAATTTATTACTCTTGAATTGTAAAATTGAGATTGTTTTGTTTCCTTCCTTAACAGAGAAGGGCCCGCGGGACTTATTTATTGAAAAAGGGGGAGAGGGTAGGGGAAGGAAGAATGAAAAACCCGAACTTACTATGAGAACTGATGCTTTATAGTTCTCTATGAGGAGTGAAAGCCACATAACAAACTATGTGTTTCTCTGTGATTATTTCAAGGTAATAACTTTTTCTTTTTGGTTCTTTGTATATCATACCTACTTTTAAAAAGGGTTGCTTTGTACACAAAGCATTCCCTGTTCACACAGGGTTTGGGTAACAGCCACACCCTAAGGGGTATGATGTAGACAACCTACCTACCCTGACACAAGCATCATTGGTTGTTTCTACGACTGGAACCCATGACCTATGGACTATATTGCTCGGATTCTGGAAAAATGATGTCACACCTAGGGTGTGCAAAAACCAAATCGACCAATAAACCGAACTGAAAAAATGTTATTGAGTCATTGCTATTGGGTTATTGGGTTAACGGGTTTTAAATGGTTTTATAAAAAAAATTATTGGGTTAATGGCTTGGTATCGGTTTTTAGTATTGGATTATTGGGTAAATCGATAACCCATTAAGATGATAGTAAGTTACTACTATACCCTTCATAAATGTTAACTATTAATAATTTAACATAACTAGACACTATATCAGTATCCTACACTATGGTCTATATAATTCATACATCATAGTACTTCTACTTCACATCAGAAACTTCATATTATGTTTTGGTTGTAACATGTTATTGTAGCCTTCGTACTACATCTACTCTTATTGATGCAATTTCTCATTATATCTCTTGTTTCGCTATATCAAAGCATTTACAACTGATTTGCTTGTCTCACTGTATCGTGCCAAATTGTTAGAGAAGTGAGAAATCATATATTTATTTTATGAGCATTTTGTTATTGGGTAAACCGATAAACTGATAAAGAATATCTTTATTGGTTTAGCGTATTTAAAAACTGAAAATCGATAAATCAAACTGATAATACTTAAAACTGAACCGAACCGACCGATGCACACCCCTAGTCGCACCAATGTCTGTTCCTCTAAAAATGCACTACTTTTAGAGGACCTGACAAGCATTGACATTTTTGACAGAGCCCGAGCAACATAACCTATAGTTCACTAAAAGAGACAACTCTACCATTGCTCCAAGGTCCCTTTCTAGTAAGGAAAGTAAATCTTACAAGATTTATGAGAGCTCAAATGGGATTACCTCATATATATCTTTCAAGGATCTTATGGAATGATATCTTTTACCCATTGCATCCTTTGTTTCATCTATCTATCTTGTGAAACCTTTGACAAATTCATCCATATTGATCATTCCATCATGGTCGAGATCAAATATTTCCATTACCTCATCCATTTTGTAATCCTTGTCTTGATATAATTTTCTTGATCTGATTTTCATGAAAAGTTGTTTTAGCTCAGGTACTGACACAAACTTATCTATCCTGATCTGCCTCTTCAAATAGCCTGCATCGCGTTGATAAGACCATGTTTACTTTTTGCACGTTATGTACTGAAATTCCCACCTATGGTTCTGGGGCACTCAAAATGGTGCCACACCTGTGACAGTCCTCCCAAAATGCACTATTTTTGAAGGATCAGACATGCATCCAACAAGCACTTATGAAGAATCCTAGCAACATAGGTCCCCACTGTGAGATTCATGAGCAAAAAATAAAATAAAAAATATTACTTTAATATAGCAGGTATATTAGGCGAACTGTCTTCTCGGAGGAGTTTCTCTATGGTATGTTCCTGCACAAGTTTTAGTATATCTGCTACAAAATGCTCATGCTTTATATTCTAGCCTCCCCTTCTGAACCACGGATGGAATATCTGTATAACTACTTGTGGTTTTCAGAAGGCTTGCAGTTTTAACATATTAAGATCACAACAAAATCATCGATAGGGACAAAACTACAGGGGCATGCAAGAAGATCCATTAGGATATTACATTGTATATATAATATCGAAATTATTTTATATATGTATATATAGTAGATATTGTATTCCTTTGGCTTCTTCATGTGTACACTCCAACTTCGCCTCAATTGGCAAGTAAGCACTCCAACTTTGAAAGTGCACCTTTAGACACCTCAACTTGGTCTCAACTAGCAACTATATACTTCAACTCGTCCCCATTGTGTCTTGTGAACACCGGATGCTGATGTGCACATAATTTTTGGAGGTGTCTAGTTGATCATTTTGTAAGTTGGAATGTTTAACTGACATAGTGGAGACGAGTTGAAGGTCTAGATACGCATACTCAAAGTTGGAGTGCTTACTAGCCAACTGAGACCAAGTTCAAGTGTTTGTTTAGGTATTATGCCCTTCTTTATATTTTGAATTATGTTAGTGAAATGCATCGATATAAGGATTTTGAATTACCTGGTAAAAAAAGTAAGACAATAGGAGTAGAATGGAAACCATAATGCATACTATGATAAAATCTTGTTCTGGGATTGCAGATAAGTGCAGGACTATTGGAACTAGGATGATTAGGAATGGAATCACAGATAGAACCATTATACTGTAATATTCTTAAATTAAAGATACATAGAATGTACTAAAAATATATTTTAATCTTGTTATTTTAAACATGTTAGGTGAAAAATTGAAACTAAAGAATTACTAAAAATGGAAAGAGACATTTTTTTTTAAAAAAAAAGACTAAAAAGGGAAAGTAACACAAACAAATTGAAATAAAATGAGTATAAATTTCTCATCATTTGATGGCCAAGACCATAAAATGGCAAATATTAGAGCTTTCAAAAAAGATGAATCATTAAATATCTAATCTTGACTTCATGACCTGCAAGATTTCATATAATGAATTGATTGCAATTAAATTTCCCCCCCTTAAACCTTAAATATTCCATTTGGGGTTTTACCAAAAAAACTCAAATTTTCCTGTATCTTTGAAAAATCATAGTGTTTTGTGCTGGATGGATTTTCTTTCCATATATAGATATGCCTTTGGTTTACTATAAATTTTGCCAAACATTTGATAGTCAAGAACAAAAAATGGCTAATATTAGAGCATCAAAAAAGATGAATGAGAAAAAAAAAGTCCCACAAAGAGGACTTGGTATTGCTCAACTTGAGAGGATTAGATTAGAAGAACAACATACAAAATATTCAATTTTTCAGACAATTCAATGCCCCAAATTCATACCAACATCATCAAGAATTGATTTTTCTTCAAAAGATTGTGTCTTTAGACCAAATCAATCTGCCCCATTTCTTGAAAATTGCTCTAAATTGTGAGTGGTGAGTATAGTCAAGGTGTGAACCAAAAAGTTGATCATCATGGTGTAGTTTTTGGGCATAATTTGAACTTTCCTAGTGTGTTGCAACAAACATGTCAACAGTATCAGAAAACTTCTACTTCTACATCAATTGTAAGTCAGCTTCATTGAGTTTAAAGTACTCGGTTTGAGATGTGGAAACAATCTCTTGCAGAAATGTAGGGTAAGGTTGTGTACAATAGATCCTTGTGGTCTGGCCCTTTTTCGGACCAATGCATAGCGGCGCTTAGTGCACCGGACTCGTGGGATATATTGGATATGTTGTTATTTTTATATAGGGAAAAGGGCCTCAGATACCCCTCAACTTTGTCATTTAGAGCGGATATACCCCTCGTTATAAAAGTGGCTCATATATACTCCCTACTATTATACAAATAGCTCACATAGTTTAGGGTTAACATTGTATAGTTTTGTGTGTGAATTGCTGAGAAAAATTGCTTTTGTGGAAATTGTAGGTGAACATCTCATCAGGGATTTCATCATCTGTAAAAAGTTTTTAGATGGAGCCCCCTTCAAACCAAAGTGAGTCCGAACCATCATTCTCAGTAAGAGAAACTAAAGCTCTCAATGGAGATTTTCTCAGTTTAGCTCCTCCAGCAGCAGCTTTGCCACATTTAGAAGCAGTAAATCAGCGCTCTTTAACTAATTCAACCCCACAATGCCTGTTAGGATTTGAAACTTTTAGAGAAAAAAATAATGTTCAGCAGCAAAAACTTTCATTCATATATTTCTTTTTAAAGCATACACACACACATATCTACATAAGCTTTTCCAAAGTTAGTAGAGGACCATACATATCCAACCACTATTGACTTTCTTAAAAAACATATTCCATAAAACAAGGACTACCTTTCCTTTACATACTTAACATAATATTTAAGAAAATAACAATTAAACAAAAAGACATCTAGAAATATCTCATTTTCTAACACTCCTCCTTGAGATTTTTCTTGGATACTCCCAACTTAGCCCTTAGAACTTCAAATTTCCCCTTAGGAAGAGCCTTGGTCATGATGTCTGCAATCTGCTGATCTGAGCTGCAATGAACAAGCTGAACTTCGCCATCCTTCTCTGCTTGCCTGATAGCGTGAAACTTCACATTTATATGCTTGCTACGACCATGTTGCACTGGATTTTTGGCCATAGATATTGCTGACTTGTTGTCAACCTTAATGACAGTAGCTTCAATGTCATTTTGCTCCAGATCACGTAGAATCTTTCTTAACCATAAAGCCTGATTAGTTGCACCAGCAGCTGCGATGTATTCTGCTTCTGCAGAAGATTGAGCTACCACCTCTTGCTTCTTTGAATTCCATGAGAACATGCCTGAACCAAGTGTAAAAGCATATCCAGAAGTGCTTTTCATATCATCAACGCTTCCTGCCCAATCACTATCTGAATAACCCATCAGTTGCCCTTGCTCTTCCCTTTTAAACCAAATACCATAATCAGCAGTTCCTTTGATATATCTCAACGTTCGTTTAGCAACACCAAGATGAACTTGACTTGGAGCTTGCATAAACCTCGACAGTAGACTTGCCGCGAACATGAGATCGGGTCTTGTTGCTGTCAAATACAACAAACTACCAATCAGACTTCTATAAACTCTTGGATCAGCCCTGTCACCTCCTTCAAACTTTGAAATTTTTTCATTGTGAAGCAGTGGAGTCGGTACAGACTTGCATCTCTCCATCTTGAACCTTTTAAGAATATCCCATGCATATTTTCTCTGAGAAATAAAGGTTCCAGCAGTAGCTTGATGAATCTCCATTCCCAAAAAGTAACTCATTTCACCCAAATCTGACATTTCAAACTTGGTCTCCATTTCTTGCATGAACTGATTCACCATTGCTTTATTGCTTCCTGTTACCAGAAGATCATCAACATAGAGTGACACCACAAACACATCTCCTCCTTTAGCCTTCTTCACATATAAAGTGACTTCATTTTCACTTCTCTTGAAGCCACAATGAATGAGATGATCATCAATCTTACTGTACCATGCTCGAGGAGCCTGCTTTAATCCATACAATGCCTTATGAAGTCGGTAGACTTTATCCTCCATTCCTGCAACTTGAAAGCCTTCTGGTTGATCAACATATATCTCCTCCTGCAACAGTCCATTTAAGAATGCAGATTTCACATCCAAATGATACAGCTTCCAATTTGATTGAGCTGCCAAAGCAAATAGCAGCCTTATTGTATCATGTCGTGCAACAGGTGCAAACGTGTCCCCATAATCCAGACCTGCAATTTGCGCATAACCTTTCACAACAAGCCTTGCTTTGTATTTATAAACTGAGCTATCTGGATTAAGTTTGGTTCTATAAACCCACTTCACCCCGATCACATTTCTGTTTTTGGGTTTATCAACCAACTTCCAAGTATCATTCTTTTCTATCATACCAATCTCCTCCTTCATGGCTTCAATCCAAACTTCATGTCTTGATGCTTCTTGATAGCTATTTGGTTCTAAGATTGCAACATTACATCTTTCATATATCTCGGAAAGAGATCTTGTCTTCAAAATTGGCGAATCAAGTGAGGATTCCTGTCCGATTCTTCGCCTTCTTTGAGTTTGAGACCCAAATGATTTGATTTCAGCAATGGGCTCAAGTTCAAAAAGCGCATTATCTTTCTCAATTTGCTCCTTATCCCGTTCAATAAGCATGCTCATCCACGACTACATCTCTTGGATTGAAATATTTTTGTTTGCAAGTTGAAAACTCTATAACCCTTGGCTTGTGATGAATAACCAATAAAGATCCCCAATTCACCTTTTGGTTCAAGTTTGCTTCTTTTGACAGAAGGAACATGAGAATAGCATATCGAACCAAAAACTTTTAGATGCTTGGCGGATGGTCAGATTCCACTCCATGCCTCAAGAGGAGTCTTTTCATCCACGACTTTTGTTGGTAGCCTATTTAACAAATACATCAAGTATGAGCGCCTTCCGCCTAAAAGCTTTGTGGCGCTTTCTTTTCCAAAGAAGAAACATCTTGCCATTTCAACTCTTGCTTTGTTCTTCCTCTCCGAGACTCCATTTTGTTCAGGCGAATAGCTTCATCACAACTTGTGATCAATCCCCATATATTCACAATAATTTTTTAACTCATTTGAAGTGTATTCGCCACAATTGTCCGACCTCAAAGCCCTTAGCTTACAACCACTTTGCCTTTCCGCAAAAGCTCTAAATTTCTTGAAAACTGAAAATACTTGAGACTTGTTACTCAGAAAATACACCCAAGTCATCCTTGTTAAGTCATCAATAAAGAGCACAAAATATTTATTGTGTCCCAAAGATGATGCTCAGATAGGTCCACACACATCGGTGTGAACTAGTTCAAGTTTTTGATTGCCCTCCGTAGCACTTTTAGGAAATGATTTCTGTGTACCTTACCCATCCGACATGACTCACAAACTTCTTTAGACGGTGAAATCTCGAGTAAATCCTTAGTCAAGCCCTTTTCATACATAGACTTTAAAGTAGCATAGTTAAAATGACCATATCTTTTGTGCCACAACCATGACTCATCCTTACTTGCAAAATTTGCACTATCAAACCTCCCATCTAAAGGAAAAGTTTTATCCACCATTCTTACTTTAACAATCAAACTATCTTCGGAGTCAAAAATCAAACAATGTTTATCCTTAAAAAATAAGGAATAGCCTTTAGACATCATTTGAGCCACACTTAACAAGTTACATGCTAAAGAAGGAACATACAACACATCATGTATAAACTTTGTACCTTGTGTAGTTTGAAAGGCAACTGAACCCTTTCCAAGTGCATCTACCGTCTCACCATTTCCCATCCTTACTTTAGTTTTGATTGACTTGTCAAGTGTATGAAACATGAGCTCATTGTGTGACATATGACTCGTACATCCACTATCTATGAACCATGAGGATTTGTTGGTTGTGTTTTCTTCATGAGAAGCCATAAACAAGCTTTCTTCTTCATTTTCAGATTTTTCAACAAAATTTACTGCTGCACATGGTTTTGTTGTGGTTGATTCTGCTGCCCTGCAATTTTTCTCAATATGACCCATCTTTCTACAGAATCTACATTGAATCGGTGGCTTTCCTTTGAACCAACAGTCTTTTTCTTGATGATTGGTTCTTTTACGATGTGCAAGGTGGAAACTTCCCTCTTTGAAGATTCCTTCCTTGGTTTTCCTTTCTAATTTATCTCCTTCCATCCTTCCATTGTCCTTCATAGGTCGTTTGCCTTTATGTTGTGCTTGAAACGCCGCTCGCTACTTCTTCATCTCTTATACTTGATCTTTGTTCTTGGGCTTGCAACTTGCGATCGATTCCGCCACGATAAAGTCTTCAAATCACAAGATTCTTCTATTGCTGAAATCTTGGACTCAAACCTTCTTTGGTAAGCTTACCATCATCTTCTCCACCACCCTTGAATGGAAAGGTTTCACCAAACAACCTTACTTTGTTTACAATCTCCATAAGTTTGGCGAATACTCTTTCACAAAGATCACCTTCTTTCATCCTTAACATCTCAAATTCTCTTTTGAGAGTTAAGAGTTTGACACCTTCACTCTGTCACTTCCATCGAACTCCTCTTTTAGTTTCTCCCATACTTCTTTAGGTGTTTCACAAGCCATTATTCTTGTGAAAATCACATCTGAAAGTGCTGAATGAAGACATGTGAGAGCCTTGGGTTTCCTTGACTTTGCATCTTCATGATTCTTCATTTGTGCAACAGTTGGATTTGGTCCAAGTGGAAGAGGATCATCTTCAGTTTCAATTGTTTCCCATAGACTAAGAGCTTTGAGATAAGCCTTCATCTTTATCACCCATATGTGATAATTTTCTCCTGTAAACATAGGAGGGCCTGCACTCCAAGAAGGTTGGATGCCATGTTATCACTGCTCAACTCTCACCTTAGAAGGAGAAAAAAACTTTAGCCTTCTTGCCTTCACAGATCCCTCAAGAAGAAGGGCTCTGATACCACTGTTAGGATTTGAAACTTTTAGAGAAAAAAATAATGTTCAGCAGCAAAAACTTTCATTCATATATTTCTTTTTAAAGCATACACACACACATATCTACATAAGCTTTTCCAAAGTTAGTAGAGGACCATACATATCCAACCACTATTGACTTTCTTAAAAAACATATTCCATAAAACAAGGACTACCTTTCCTTTACATACTTAACATAATATTTAAGAAAATAACAATTAAACAAAAAGACATCTAGAAATATCTCATTTTCTAACAATGCCTTCAGCTCTTCGACTATGTACCCTCTCGGGTGTGACTAAAGGACTTTAGCATTTGTACTCTTGTTCATGAACTCTGCTTTTTGATCTCGGTTTCACTACCTCCCAAATGTGTTTAATCCACAGGTAGCTGCTGCAGAGCCTACCTCACCTTCAGGCCTTAGCACATCAGCTCAACAGCCGATCCTCGGATTCTTCCCATCTGCAAAGGTGCAGTTTGATCGAGAAGGAGCTCATGGAAATGACTTTCGTACTGAAGCAGAAGGAAAGTTGATTTGGAACTGAAGCTATAGAAGTTAGTCCGTGTCATATGTTTGGAATATCCTGGTGAGTAAGGCTCGTGTTAGAGGTGTGTTGGGGCTTTAATTCTACCACATGATAGAGAATGTTGCTTCGAGTGATTGTCTTACCATATATAGGGATAGTTTGTTGATAACTTCATATGCATGTTGGTGCATGAAAAACATTGTGATTTGGGTTCTATTTGATCTTGCTAGGTTCATGTATTAAGGCTGTGTTGCAAATTTTGGACCTAAATGCTTATTGTGAACTAGTTATGGATATGTGAGCCTTTTAGAAAAAACAAATACGATTCATGAGGTTGGGAAGATTACAAATTTGATCACCGGAAGTTGACAACATGAAACTAGAAAAAAATGAATCGAATAAGTTTTATTTGCATTGCAATCCAAACTTCACACAAATAAGCAAGTAATATTTGATAAAAATGAGCAAATAAAAATAAATGTACAAGACTTATGTGAATTGTTACACATCAGCTACTGAGTTGGCTCAATCCAATAGTAAATGTACAAGATTAAACATATTCTTAATGTCTATTTATATAAGATGTTTAATGAATAAAATTTAATATAAATTTATCATTAATGATTGTCCTACCATTTATGGGGATAGTTTGTAGATAATTTCATATAATTAATCATAGAAGAGAGGTTTCCGCTTTTTAATTGAGTTCTTAAGCTTTTCAGTTATAATAATCAACAATTTTGATAAATATGGACATTTGGGTTCTTCTGGATCTGGCAAGATTCATGTACTAAAGTTGTGTTGCAAATTATGGACCTAAATGCTTATCGTGAATTGTGTGACCATCTCATTTAAAAGTTCAAGTTGTTAGAGAAATCATACTTTTAATTACTTAATTATGTCTTCAACACACCCTCTCACGTGCATACCTGATTCTAATTTATGGGTCAAGCACTTTTGAAGAATCCAAGCAACATAGGTTCCCACTATGAGATACATGAGCAGAAAATAAAATTAAAAAAATATTACTTTAATATAGCAGGTATATTAGGCGAACCGTCTTCTTGGAGGAGTATGTTCCTGCACATGTTTTAGTATATTTACTGCTTTATATTCTAGCCTTCTCTTCTGTATAATTACTTGTGGTTTTCAGAAAGCTTGCAGTTTTGATGGAATATATGCGTCCACTAGAGATTACAGGACCGGGTCCTTTAGTACAGTTTGAAAGCTAAAAGTAAATAATTGGAAGTAAATGAACACACGAGATTTTACGTGGAAACCTCCTTGCTTAAGGGTGTAAAACCACGACCTGTCACACAGGATTTTCAAGTGTTTTCACTAATCTCCAAGCAAAAGTGAAATATAGATTTCAACTATAACAATGAGGCTAAACTCTTAATCTCATGCTAAGTAATACACCTATTACTTACTGAGCCAAAGCAATGCATTCATTGCCCACTATATTAACTATCGCTAATCAATATAGACTTCAATAGTAAGACACAAAGTTAACTCTAACAATGTTCTTACACTAACTCACACAAAGGTTTGAAATGTTTCTTAATAGAGTGAAATGAATTCTACAAGTTCAGCACAATACAAGCATTCAAAAACAACAGCTTACACAAAAAGCACTCTTTTAGTTGATCAGGCCCCTTGCTGTATTTTTGTGTTTGAAGCTTGATTTCTCTCTCCTTTTGTGAATGAATCTTACAAGTTGTTTGTTCTTTGATTATATCAATCAAGAGGAATTGTTGACCATTAGACAAACAACCTCGTCCATTTCTATTGGTGAAGTACGCTGATTGTACTTGGACGAGAACACTCTGTTGGGGATCGGGTCCTTGCATTTTTGAGGATCATCAAAATAACTGAAATACATCATTTTCTACTTTTTGATGATGATAAACAAACCACCTCACATGAGTTACATTTATTCAATTTCAATTCCCCCTATCGCCAAGTTCCCATTGTCACAGTTTTCTATTCTACAAAGTTCTCTATTCCAAACAAACCCCCAACAATTATTTACAATATTCACCCTTTTGACCTCATTGACATGCAAAATTGTAAGGAATTCAAAGCCATGGGCAACACAGTACATGAGTATACTGGCAAATAGAGAAGATAAAAGCACAACATAAGAGGGAAAATTAGATGTTGATTTCATATCACAAAATTGGCCACTTAATCTAGCTAAAACAGGCCATTGCCACTACAACTGATGACAGGAGAAAAACAAAAGGCACTTTAAAACTTAATGACTAATACAACAAACACTTTAGGATAGAGGGGGACAAGGAGAGAAGGATTGAAACACAAGATTCAAGCGAGAATTAACATCAACATGCGCCTGAAGGAGTTGCTTAGTAAGGGACTTGACTTCCTCACTGAGTGAGGCATTTGACTCGAGCAGCAGCGCATTTTCAACCCTCAATTTTTCAACTTCTTCCTTATTGTCAGAGCTAGTACCAGGTCCTTGAGAAATAGCTTGTTGAAGTTGGGCCCTAAGTCTAGCAATTTCCACATCCTTTCCACTCAAAGCAGCCGTGACATCCTTCAACTCACGCTTGAGAGTGTATTATTTCTCAAAACACTCAGAGACATGGGTCTTAGACTTGACCTTACCCTCTACACACTCACATTCTAATAGTGTGGCTGCAGAAAAAGTTTGTTTTATTGTCCCTGCAACTTCCCTGCCAAGAGACACCCCAAAGTGTTTGAACACATGGTTTAGGAGGTATCCATAAGGTATTCCATGCTTGGCATTCTTGGTCATGACTCTATGAATATGCTTAAGCATGATATCAGGGATGGCTTCTAGCTCGTCCAGCTGCTCCATGAGAAAAAGATCTACTGCAGATGCCACTGTTCTTTTTTCACTTCTGGGCAGGAGCACCTTGTTGAGAAACTCAAAGAAGAGTTGATATTCTCCCTTTAGAAACATCTTAGGCAGCCTAACACATTTTACATCCTTGTACTTTGTGGCACGCTGAACATACTCAGAAGAGGGCTTGCACCCTTTAACGGACCTGATATCTTGAGAGGGAACTCCCAAGATAATCCCAAACTCTCTTCACTCAATGTGATTTCCACTTCTCGCACAGTTGTCTGAATCCCACCATCATCAAGGAGTTCTATTTTATAGTAGATTTCACGTACCTTTGGCTCATGTAGGTATGGCACAGGACACTCAAAAAAATACTCCTAACTTTGCAAGGAATCAGAATCATAGAGAGTGCACATACCAGGTTCTGTGAGAATTTCATAATCAAACACCCTCCCATTGAGTACTTTCTGCTTCTGAAGTTCAGTAATGCGTTACTCCCTAGTCATGACCTATTCTTCATCTATTCTTTATGCAATCGGACCTGGTCCCTTAACAGACTTGGATTTAGAAGCAGCCTTGGTAGTGGCCCTTGCCCTTTTGGCTGGTGATTTCTTGCTAGATTTAGTGTTCATCTGAGCTTTAACACGTTGCTCTCCCACCTCTTTGCGCCTTTTTGCCACAGCCCTAACAATATCTTCAGATTCAATGTCACTTGAACATGTCTCCTGGGTCAACAATATGGGGCATTCAACAGGCACACTGTCAATCTTTCTTTCCCTTTGATTTCTTACGGTTTGAGCCTTATTTGCTACCATTGCATCCCTAAGTAGGTTTTGAAAAGTACCCCTAGTTACATACTTCATGTCTTCTCCCTTTTTAGTGGATTCAACTACCTTGCCCTTGCCTTCCCTCTTTCTTTTCTTTTCAGACTCAGATGGCTCTTCAGTACTCCTGGCCTTAGGAGCAGTTTCAGTTCTTGCAAGATTAGAGGCAGACACAGTTGGAGCATTGACTCCTCTAACACCTTTTCTAGACCAAACGAGAGAGACTTCTTCATCATCTGCTTTATTAGTGACTCCTACTGCTTCAGGGGTTTGGCTAAAGATAGGTCTAACCTTGTGGAGGTCCTGCTCCGGCAACCTACATTCAGCCTCTGATGGGGTCTAAATATCCCCTCTTAGTGATGTCAGACTTTGAACCACTAATTCCTCTGTAGCAGCAAAAATATTAGACTATGTTCCCTTACCTTCGGGAAAATCCCTATCAAAAAGCCTTTCAGACATAGTGGAAGATACAAGGCTTGGTTGAGACACAACATCAACTTTTTCAGTAGGTACCTCAGCAGCCGGCTTGACCACTGACTGAGCCTCAGAGTTCTAAGAGTTTTTCCCTGATAAAACTAGTATAGAGGAATAGGGTAAAGTCTCCACAGGCTTGGTTGAGGGAGGTTCCAAAACTTCAGTGTGGGGAGGGGAGATTCACCAGTTTCATCTAATCCACACACCGGAGTAGATGGAGAAGCCTACATGGGAAGAGTTAAGAAATTGAAGGAACTGGGTTTTCAATTTGTAAGGAAAGAGGAGTTTTGGAGGGAGAGGACGAATTTGAATTTTTTCAAGAAGAAAGAAAAGAGAAATCAAAGAGGAGGAGAGAAATTCTGAAAAAAGAGAGAGAGAGAGAGAGTATTTGATTTGTTTGGATACCACAAAATTGAAGAAAATGACTTATTTATGCATGGTATCGGGTCCCTGAACAGAGGCGACCTTTGGTTTTTAAACCGAAAAGACGTTTGTAACTGACACAAGAAACAGGGGGATGACATGTGGCAGTGATCGTTGACAGAATACAGTGTAGTGAAGTGATACTAACCTTGCAAGAGGACTAGGTCCCTTGCTATAGAAAGCCCTGACTATTATGATTAGATCTTCCCTTTAACTAGAATGCCATGAGTGTCTACTTGCAGTGAGGTATAAAAGATGAATTCACAGACATTAAGCAATACAATAAGTGCAGATACTTGCCCTCCTTAGCATAGTCAGAGTGGAGGTAGCATGCAAATCTGTTGTGAAGTCAATTTAACTTGTGCATTCCCAGGGTTAATCTGTTCTTGATAAAGTGTTCCTTGCATAATGCCTTGGTGAAGATGTCAACCACTTGGTCCTCTGTTTTACAGAATCTTATCACCACATTTCCTTTGTCAACATTGTCTCACACCAATGTGTTTTGTCCTCTTATGCTGAATAGGATTCTTTGCCATGTTCATAGCACTTGTGTTATCACTCATGAGAGAAATAGTATCTGTGAGGACACCAAAGTCTTCAAGCTGTTTCTACAAGACTTGAGCACAACATGAAGCAACAACCACATATTCAGCTTCAAAAGTGGACAAGGTTACTGAGTTCTGCCTTTTAGTTCCCTATGAGATCAGTGATGACCGCAGAAAATGTGCCATGCATGAAGTGTTTTTCCTGTAAAAAAGAAAACCTACATAATCAACATTAGCATATCCAATTAAATCAAAAGAATCGCCAGAAGGATAGAATAGGACTAGGTCCTGAGTTCTCGACAAGTATCTTAGGATTCTCTTTGCTGCCTTCAGGTGTGACTTTTTTGGAGCTTCTTGAAACTTAGCACACATCCCCACACTGAATACTATATCTGGTCTGCTAGCAGCTGGATAGAGGAGTGAACCAATGATTCCTCTATACATTGTTTGATTTACATCAATGCCTGCATCATCCTTGTCGAGTTTGACATTTGTGCTCATTGGAGTATCAATTATCTTGGCCTCCTGCATGCTGAATTTTTTGAGCAATTCTTTAATATACTTCTCCTGATTGATGTACCCTGAGGGGACTATTTGATTTGTAGACCCAAGAAGAAAGTAAGTTCTCCCATCATACTCATTTCAAATTCTTTACCTATCCCAATCTTTTATGCCAAAGATTTGCATTGTTATATTGAGCACTTAGACATGTGAGATTATCCCCTTCTATAGAGTCAAGGTCTGCAACATACATGTTCTTGACCCTTTTGGTAGTGAGAGTGACCTTGTTGGAAGCAAGATTCATGACTATACATCGATACACAAATCTCACTTCATTCCCTTTGTCACAAATCTGAGACACACTAAGTAGGTTGTATTTCAACTCATTCACATAGTACATATTATCTATGGAGTGTTCCACAGATCTTCTAATCTTTCCAATACCAAGAATGAATCCCTTTTCACCATCTCCAAATGACACACCACTACCTTGGTGTGCTTCCAAAGAGCGAAAGTTTTGAGTTTCTCCAGTCATATGCTTTGAGCAATCACTGTCCATGAACCAGCATTGACTACTTCCTCTCTTCTGCAAAAGAATCACTTGGTAGATTTAGGAACCTACTTGAGATGGAGTTCCCAAAAACTATTGAGAGGTTTGATAAGAAACCTTCCAGTCCAAGGAGGAAAAGTGTTATCTGCATTGCAATCCAAACTGCACACAAATAAGCAAGTAATATTTGATATTAATCGTAGCTGATTTGTGGAAAAAAATGAGCAAATAAAAATAAATGTACAAGACTTGTGTGAATTGTTACACACCTACTGAGTTGGCTCAATCCAATAGTAAGGATTAAACATATTCTTAATGTCTATTTATATAAGATGTTTAATGAATAAAATGTAATATAAATTTATCATTAATGAAAAATATGTTGGTGCATGAAAAACATTGTGAAGTGTGAATCACAGAAGAGAGGTTTCCTCTTTTCAATTGAGTTTTTAAACTTTCCAGTTGTAATAATCAACGATTTCAATAAATATGGATATTTGGATTCTTCTGGATCTTGCTAGATTCATGTACTAAGGTTGTGTTGCAAATTTTGGACTTAAATGCTTATCGTGAATTGTGTGACCATCTCATCTAAAAGTTCAAGTCGTTAGAGAAAGATCACTTTTAATTACTTAATTATGTCTTCAACATGCCCTCTCACGTGCATACCTGATTCCAGTTTATAGGTCAAGTACTTTTGAAGAATCCAAGCAACATAGGTTCCCGCTATGAGATTCATGAGCATAATAAAAAAAAAATATTCCTTTAATATAGTAGGTATATTAGGCAAACCGTCTTCTCAGAGGAGTTTGTCTATGGTATGTTCCTGCACATGTTTTTGTATATCTACTACAAAATACTCATGTTTTATATTCTAGCCTCCTCTTCTGAATCCATGGATGGAATATTTGTATATTTACTTGTGGTTTTTAGAAGGCTTGCAGTTTTAACATATTAAGATCACAACAAAATCATCGATAGGGAGAAAACTATAGGGGCACGCAAGAAGATCCGTTAGGAAATGACATTGTATATTTAATGTCGAAATTAATTTACATATGTATATATAGTAGATATTGTCTTCCCTTGTCTTCATCATGTATACACTCCAACTTCGCCTCAACCGGCAAGTAAGCACTCCAACTTTGAAAGTGCACATTTAGACACCTCAACTTGGTCTCAACTTGCAACTAAACACTTCAACTCGTCCCCATTGTGTCTTGTGAACACCAGATACTGATGTGCACATAATTTTTGGAGGTGTCTAGTTGATCATTTTGTGAGTTGAAATATTTAAATGACACAGTGGAGATGAGTTGAGAGGTTGAGAGGTCTAGATGTGCATACTCAAAGTTGGAGTGCTTACTAGTTAGCTGAGGCCAAGTTTGGTCTTTGTTTAGGTATTATGCCCTTCCTTATATTTTAAATTCTATTAGTGAAATGCATTGATATCAAGATTTGAATTACCTGGTAAAAAATATAAGACAGTAGGAGTAGAATGGAAACCATAAGGCATAGTATGATGAAAATTTGTTCTGGGATTGTAGATAAGTGCAGGACTGTTGGAACTAGGATGATTATGAATGGAATCACATATAGAACCATCATAATGTAATATTCTTAAATCAAAGATATGTAGAATGTACTAAAAATATCTTTTAATCTTGTTATCTTAAACATGTTAGGTGGAAAAATGAAATTAAAGAATAACCAAAAATGAAAAGAGACATTTTAAAAAAAAGAACAGACTAAAAAAGGAAAGTACGTGCACAAACAGATTGAAACGGAATGAGTATAAACTTCTCAAGCTTTGATGGCCAAGAACATAAAATGGCTAATATTAGAGCTTTCAAAAAAAGATGAATCTTTAAATATCCAATCTTGACTTCATGACCTGCTAGATTTCATGTAATGAGTTGATTGAAATTTAATTTTTTTCCCCTTAAACCTTAAATTTTCCATTGGAGATTTTACCAAAAAAACTTAGGCTTTTTTTGTATCATTGAAAAATCATAGTCTTTTGTGCAGGATGGATTTTCTTTCCATATATATATATATATATATATATATATATATCCCTTTGGCTTTACTATAAATTTTGCTGAACATTTGATGGTCAAGAACAAAAAATGGCTAATATTAGAGCATCAAAAAAGATGAATGAGAAAAAAAGTCCGACAAAGAGGACTTGGTATTGCTCAACTTGAGAGGATTAGATTAGAGGAACAACATAAAAATGATTCCATTTTTCAAACAATTCAATGCCCCAAACTCATACCAACATCATCAAGAATTGATTTTCTTCAAAAGATTGTGTCTTTACACCAAATCATCATGGTGTAGTTTTTGGGCATAATTTGAATCTTCCTAGTGTGCTGCAACAAAGATGTCAACACTATGAGGAAACTAGAAGTTCTACATCAATTGTAAGTCTGCTTCTTTGAGTTTTAAGTATTCCTTTGTACTTAACTAGATGGGGAGCCTTGGCTTAACATATATTTGTTGTCATGGCCTCTTCTAGAAATGTAGGGTAAGGTTGTGTAGAATGAACCTTTGTGGTTAGGCCCTTTCGCCAATTCATGCATAGCAGAAGCTTAACGCACTGGATTGCCCTTCTTATATACTTAACAAGGGGTCTCGAGTTAGAGCCTTGGGTATGAAGTCACCCTTGTTAGGGAGTGTTTAACCTACCAATGTGGGACTTTCTGTCATGAATGTGTATCTGTTTGGACGCCAGGTGGGGAATAAAAAGAAAAGTCAGCTTTATTAAACATTAAATTTGGAGATATATATATGTGTGTGTGTGTGTGTGTTATTGGTTGCTTTTGTTTTTTTAGTTGCTAAATGTGTTCTCTTCTTGATTGTTTTTCAACATGGCTTCTTCGCATTGTATTTGCTTTACATGATTTTTTATATGCTTACTCAAGTTGAGGGTCTATTAGTTAGTTGCTTTAGGATTGCAGTGTCTATTTTTAAGTTTCAAGTATTTCTCTTTTCAGTTATTTTAAAAGTAGGACCAAGATCTATTTAAGTTTCTTCAATTGTATGTTTATGTATTTTCGGTTGTTTTTTTACAGAATCAAGAACTCTCTACATAAGCTTTTCTCTCAGTTATCTTCACTTTAAATTCCCTGTATTCACTTGCTTTCCTTTCTATAGCAAACTAGACATTGTCTTCATTGTGCTATCTGCTATCAGTCTTATTAAAACTTACAGTTGGTATCAGAGCTTTCATCTTAAGGGATCTGTGATCGAGTTGGAGAAGCCATGGATGCTGAAGTAAGTTTCTCACTAATTGTTCAGCCTATATAATTATCAGATTTGGCCAGTACGAATGGAGACGTACTTGGATGCTTTGGATCTCTGGGAAGCTATGGAAGAGGATTATGATATCTTAGTCCTACTAAATAATCCTACCATTGCTCAGATTAAAGCACACAAGGAAAAGAAGACAAAGAAATCGAAGGCCAAGGCATGTTTATTTGCTGTTGTAATGTCAACAATTTTCACGTGAATAATGTCTCAGAAAACTACTAAAGAAGTATGGGATTATCTCAAGGAAGAGTATTCTGGAGATGAGAGAATAAAAGGAATGCAAGTTTTAAACTTAATTAGAGAGTTTGAATTGCAAAAAATAAGGAATCTGAAACAGTGAAGGAATATTTAGACAGACTTCTAAATATTGCAAATAAGGTGAGGCTACTCGGTTCTACATTTTCAGACTAAAGAATTGTTGAGAAGATTCTTGTAACAGTCCCTGAAAGGTATGAAGCAATAATTACGACCTTATAAAATACTAAGGATTTGTCAAAGATTAGTTTGACAGAGTTGCTCAATTCCCTGAAAGCTCAAGAGAAAAGAAGACTCATGAGACATGAGGTTACAATAGAAGGGGCTCTTGTTAGTAAGCATCGGGTTAACAAAATTCAGAAGAAGAAAAAAAATCAAGCAGTGTGTGAATGAGAAACATCAGCCAACAGCAAAAGTAAGGGAGGAAGCGCGAAGAAAAGTTATTCCCCTTGTAGCACCGTGGAAGAAAAGTCCATCCACCATTCAAGTGCTGGAGGAAACATGATGCTAAATGCAAGAAATGGAATAAGCTTGGACACGAAGCAGTGATTTGCTAGAATAAGGCCCCGCAGCTGGAAGAAAGTGTTCAAGTTGCTGATAGGAAGAAGCGGATCATTTTTTTGTTGCAACGTGCTTTCCAAGTAAAACCTTAACAGATTCTTGGTTAATTGATAGTGGTTGCACTAAACCCATGACTCATGACGAGAGTTTATTCAAGGAGTTGAAGCCCACTGAAATTTCCAAGGTTCGGATAGGAAATGGAGATCACCTTCTAGTCAAAGGAATTGGAACCATAGCTATCAAGACGAGCACTGGCACAAAGAAAATTTCAAAGGTTCTTTATATTCTTGAAATTTATCAAAATTTGCTAAGCGTAGGGCATCTGATGGAAAAAGGATTTAGGGTTTTCTTCGAAGATCATCACTGTCAAATTAGTGACACTACTGGAAATGAAATTTTCAGAGTGAAGATGAGAGGAAGGAGTTTTTCCTTTGATCCAACTGAGAAAGAGCAACTAGCTTATTCCATGAAGGCAAGTATAACAGAAACCTGGCACAAGAGACTTGGCCATTGTCATCTACAAGCACTATTGTTGCTGAAGAAGCAAGATATGACAAGAGGACTACCAACTCTAGTTGATCACTTGCCAAGTTGTCAAGCTTTTCAATTTGGTAAGCAAAATAGGAAGCCATTTCCTAAAGCAACATGGTGGACTTCTCAAAGGTTGCAACTGATTCACACAGATGTTGCAGGACCTCAAAGAACACCATCCCTTAATGGTAGTCTATACTATGTTATATTCATTGACGACTATACAAGATTTTGCTGGATTTTTTTTATGAAATATAAATCAGAAATGGCTGGAGTTTTCTTGAAGTTCAAAAAGACGGTGGAAAATCAAAGTGGTTGCAGAATCCAATCCCTGAGGTCTGATAATGGAAAAGAGTATAATTCGAAAGAATTTAACAAATTTTGTGAGGAAGCAGGTATTACTCATCATCTTACTGCTCCATATACTCCGCAACAAAATGGAGTTAGTGAAGGAGAAACATATATATAATGGAGATGTCGTGGTGCATGTTGCATGAAAAAGAGTTGCCAAAATGTTTTTGGGCTGAGGCAACTGATACGACAATATTTCTCCAAAATTGGCTTCCTACTAAAGCATTGCTGAATAAAACTTGATTCGAGGCTTGGAATGGATTCAAACTATCACTAAGATTCATTAAAGTATTTGGCTGTGTTTGTTTCTTTCATGTGCCACAGGTTAAAAGAGACAAACTTGACAAGAAGGTACTTCCTGGAATATTTGTGGGTTATAGCTCATCCTCCAAAGCCTACAAAGTACATAATCCACAAACAGGGAAGATAGTTGTCAGTAGAGATGTGCACTTTGCTGAGGAAGAGAAATGGGACTGGAAGGACAATCAACTTTCAGTCAAAGCTTTATTGGAAAATGAGTTGGTGAATGATCTTCCAATTAGAGGTACAAGACTACTCTCTGACATCTACCAACAGAGTAATGTGGCAGTTTGTAAGCCTACAGGGCACGATGAAGCCCTTTAAAATAAGAAATAGAGAAACGCCATGGAGCAGGAGATGCTAATGATCAAGAAAAACAAAACTTGGGAGTTAGTTGACCAACCAAAAGATAAGAAGGTCATTGGAGTAAAATGGGTGTTTAGAGCCAAGCTCAATTCCGATGGTTCTATCAATAAATACAAGGCTAGGCTTGTTGTCAAGGGATATGCCCAAATATTTGGCATTGATTACTTGGACACCTTTGCTCCAGTAGCCCGATTCGATACCATTAGATTGTTGCTGGCAATAGCAGCACAAAAGGGCTGGAAAGTGTTCCAGCTAGATGTGAAATCTGCCTTTTTAAATGGTGTACTACTGGAAGAAATCTATGTAGAACAGCTCGAGGGTTTCTTTGAACAAGGAAAAGAATAAAAAGTGTGTCTGCTTAAAAAGGCTCTTTATGGCTGAAAACAAGCTCTAAGAGCTTGGTATACCAGGATTGATGATCACTCTTTATGTCAAACATAAAGGAAATGATCTTCTCATTGTTTCCCTTTGTGTTGATGATCTCTTGGTGACAGGAAACAATGTGTGGCTGGTTGAAGAGTTTAAGAAGGAAATGATGCAAGTCTTTGAAATGACAGACTTGGAGCTAATGACATACTTTCTGGGAATGGAAATCAAGCAAGACTGTAAAGAAATTTTTATCTGCCAAAAGAAGTATGCAGGAAAGATACTTAAAAAATTCCATATGGAAAATTGCAAGGCAACAATCACACCAATGAATCCAAAGGAGAAGTTAAGCAAAGAGGATGGAACCGATCAAATTGATGAAGGAAATTTCAGAAGCTTGATCGGATGTTTACTGTATCTCATTGCTACAAGGCCGGCCGGATATTCTATTTGTTGTAAATCTTTTTATCTAGATTTATGCATTATGCTACTGAAATGCATTTGTGAGCAGCAAAAAGAATTATAAGATACATTAAAGGTACTGTTGAATATGGTGTCAAATTCAAGAAGTGTGAGAATTTCAAGTGGTATGGATTCTCAGACAGTGATTGGGCTGGATCCATTGACGACATAAAAAGTACATCAGGATATTGTTTCATGGGATTAGGGATTTTCTCTTGGTGTTCAAAAAAGTAGGAAAATGTGGCACAATCCACGGCAAAGGCTGAATTAATTGTTGCACCTGTAGCAGTAAATCAAACCTTATGGCTAAGAAAAATATTTTCTAATTTGCATATGCAGCAAAATGTTAAAACTGAGGTTCATGTTGATAATCAAGGTGCAATAGCCATTTCGCATAATCCGGTGTTCTATGGGAAGACTAAACACTTCAACATCAAGCTTTTTTTTCTTGAGGGATGTGCAGAAAAAATGAGAAGTGATTCTTGTTTATTGCAAATCTGAAGATAAGATAGCAGATATATTTACGAAATCCCTTCCTGTTAGCAAGTTCGAGTTCCTAAGGCAACAACTTGGAATTTGCAGTTCCTAATGCAAGGAGGAGTATTAGTTAGTTGTTTTAGGACTGCAGTGTCTATTTCTAAGTTTCCTGTATTTGTCTTTTTAGTTATTTTAGGGGTAGTTCCCATGGTTAGCACCATGACTTAAAAGTAGGACCATGATCTATTTCAATTTCTTCAATTGTATGTTTACGTATTTTTGGTTGTTTTTTACAGAATCAAGAACTCTCTGATAAGATTTTCTCTCAGTTATCTTCGCTTTAAATTCCTTGTATTCTCTTGCTTTCCTTTCTGTAACAAACTAGGCATTGTCTTCATTGTGTTATCTGCCATCAGTCTTATTAAAACTTACAAGGTCCATCGGAAATGTTCTCTCTACCTTCACAAGATAGGTGTAAGACTGCGTATAGTCATCCTCCCCAGATCCCACTTATGGGATTATACTGGATATGTTATTGTTGTTATATATGTATTAGGATTAACATGTGTATAGTTTTTTGTTTCGTGTGTTTGAATTGCTTTTGTGGAAATTATAGGTGAATATCTCATCACCTGTACAAAGTTTTTAGATGGAGCCCCCTTCAAACCAAATTTATTATGGCTGTAAATGTTTACCTTATTTGCCTGAAGATGTTAAGGTAATTCTATTAGTTCGTTTGATAAAATGAATAAATTTCCTTGGTCTCCATAAACTAATAGTCCCTCCATTTCAATTTGTTTGTCTTACTTTCCTTTTTAGTTTGTTTCAAGAAAAAAAAATTCCTTTTTGTCAACTCTCACTACAACAATTTAGGGCTATGGCCACACTAAATCTGGACAATGCTTGTAAAGTGTTGCCTAAAATACTTTTGGGGATGCTTTTAAAGCGTAGCCCAAGTTTTTAACTTTTAGCTTCGATAATATTGGCAACACTTGTAAAGTGTACTCTTTAAAGGTATAAGCTGCACTTTATAAGCGTTGTTACAATATTATATAATTGGCAACAACTATTTACATGTATGACCACACTTTTAAAGTGTCCTATTTTTATAATTGTAACCTTAATGTTTTCACTAAAATATTATATTCCCTCCAACATTTTTAACCGTCACCCTCCAACATTAGATTTGCTTAATAAAATTGGACCATAGCTCCAAATTTGATTTTTAAAAAAAATCTTTTATTAATATCTATACATTAAAAATAATGAAAAAAAATAGGTTCTTAAAAAAATATTAGCAATATTCCAACATGAATCTGATTATTTGTCATTATCACATAACTCTAGAACCTCTAATGGATGAATTATTCAGGAAATAATAAATTGTTCATTAATCAACATTAAAAGGAAAATAATAATATATACAAAGGCATTTCGTAAGAAAAAAAATACATTTAAGTTGCATAAATTATACAATTGTGATATATGTCTCGGGAAAAAATTCAAAAAATTGTTAACAGATGAAAAAAAAATTTACGCTTGAACATGAAAGCAATTATAACTTTTGAACTTGCATAATGAATTTCTTCAATTGATAAGTGAGAAACTTCATATCTATGTAAAAATAGATAATATGTAAGCTTATAAATAGCACTTTTAAGTTATAGAATTTTATATAGAATATCAAAACATGAATTATTGAAACTGAGTACCATAACTATTTTTTGCACAATGAAAATACCTACTATATGTGTATATTTTCAATATAACCAGAGACAATAACTTTGTAGAAACATAAACAACAGAGTTTAAAACATGTACTCAAACAACAATTAATATCATAAGCATAAATTAATGACCGTAAAAAAACATACCAGGATCTGTAATAACAAAATTGAAATAGAACAGAAAAAATCGAGTCCACTAAATGCACAGTGTTCCCTTAAGAAAATTATTCCCCTCTAGTACCCGAGGTTTAAAGAAATAGACCCTCTCAGGATGGAATGATTTTATTCACCAGCGTATTGATACAAAAACAATGGTGTCAGTAAGCCACTCAACATGAGCAAAATATCACGAATATTTAATTGTGCAGAAGAAGAAGAAGAAGAAGTTCAGAACTTTTGTTGTTTTATAATGAGAGGAAATCCCTCTATTTATAGACAACAAAGAGTAGTGTGAACAAATGTCTATTGCGCCTTATCAGAGAAGTCACAACTCTTTGGAAAAGTCACAACCTTTCATAAACGTCACAACTCTTCATAAAAGTTGCAACTCTTCATAAAAGTCACAACTTTTCATAAAAGTCATAATTTTTCATAAAAGTCACAACTTTTCATGAAAAAGAAAGGCTAGTTTTGGAAATAAATAAGTTAAAAACGGAATCATGGTATGTGGTGACGCCACGTAAGCGGGCCTAGGGTTCTCTTATATATGTGTGTGTGTGTGTGTGTGTGTGTGTGTGTGTGTGATAAATGATATTGCTTTATAAGTATGTGTATGTACACAAGACATACTATCTTTTGAAATTTATTGCAAATCTATATATTTGAATTACTTATTAGCTAATTTAATGCTTGAGATTATTTATTGCAAAACAATATTGGTGTTTTTAAATAAAAAATTGTGGCATAGAAATATTTTATAGCCAAAATAATATTACCGCACTTAAAAGTGTTGCCATAGGACTGTCAATTGTGTAGCATATGCAATGTAAATTGTGATATGCATTTGGGCAAGGACTATACTTCAAAGTGGTGTCATACCTAAGATAGAAAAGGCTACACTTAAAAATCGTGGGCAATAAGGAAGCAAAGGCCACACTTGAAAGTGCAGTTGTATGAGATAGAAATGTTGCTATATGAGGTACTGCAAAGTGTGGCCTTTTTGCTTTTTAGGCTACGCTTTTAAGCGAAGCTGAGAAGGCAATACTTGAAAGTGTCGCCTAAACTCTAAGGTTACACTTCTTTCGGCCACCCCTGAAAAAGAGTCGCTTAAAGTCAAAAAGTGTGGCCTTTTATCAAAGGCCACACTTTTCTAGGGTGGTTGTAGACATAAAATGTTGTAATTTCATTTAAACTTTTGACTTGACATATATTTAAGACCATAAGATTAAAGGAGAATTGGGTCTATGCCAATTCTTCACTGCCTCAATCTTCTGAGAGTCAACAAGAATACCCTCATTGGGAACAATATGCCCAAGAAATGCAACTAGGTTTAACCAAAAGTCTCACTAGAGAATTCAATGAACAATTGACTATCCTTGAGGATTTGAAGATTAATTCTAAGGTGATCAATATGCTCTTCCTTACTACGCGTGTAAATCAATATATCATCTATGAAAAAGATAACAAACATGTCACGGTACTATTTGAACACTATATTCATGAGTTCCATAAAAGTTGCAGGAGCATTAGTTAGTCCAATTGACATCACGATAAATTCATAATGACCATATCGTGTTCAAAAAGTTGTGTTTGGAATGTCACACTCGCTAACCTTTAATATATAGTATTCAGATCTAAGATCAATCTTAGAGAAACATATGGCACCCTAAAGCTGGTCAAACATGTCATCAATTATAGGAAGAAAATACTTATTCCTAATTTTGAACATGTTAAACTGGCGATAACTCACACATATTATGAGAGAACCATCTTTCTTATGCACGAAAAGAACTAGAGCACCCAAGGTGTAAGACTAGGTTTGATAAAACCCTTATCATGGAGGTCTCTTAATTGCTCTTTTAATTCTTATTACTCTACTAGAGGCATTTTGTATGGAAGAATAGATATGTGTTGAGTGTTTTGAAGAACATCCATTGTGAAGTCTGTTTCCTTATCAAGAGGAACTCCGGGGAGATCTTTAGGAAAGACCTTGTAGAAACTCATTATCAACAGAAACTTACTTAATGGATGGACATCAATATCAGAATCTTACTCAATGGATGGAAATCAATATCAGAATCCATGACTCAGAATAGATGATATATGCAACCTTTGAAAACCATTTTTCTAGCTTTAAGGTACGAAATAAACTTACCTTAGACACTACTGCACCCCATTTCCCATTCCAAGATTAGCTCAGTTGGAAATTGAAACTTTACAATTCTAGTTCGATAGTCAACTATAGCATTACATGAATATAACTATTCCATAGCCAGAATGACATCAAAATCAATCATCTCCAACTCAACCAAATTGATCCTAGTACCTCTATGACATACAGAGACTATGCAATTTCTATAGACTCGTCTAGCTTTGACAAACTCACCGACAAGAGTAGAAATAGTAAAGGGTTCATTAAGTTGTTCGAGACTCATTCTGAAAATCTCAGCAACATCAATCAATGATTAATATGCATAATATTCCACTTACGAGATGAATAGTAGAAACCTAAAATCTTAAATTATAACTCAAAGTCAATAGCCAAGATCAAAGTTATGATTTCTCTCAAAATTCAAGAATAAATCAAATGAGTTCTTTTCTTTAAGTATCAAACCAGAAAACAAGAAAAAAAATGTAATAGAAAACCTAGGAAAGTATTTACAGTCATTAAAAATCTATCCTAAACAAACTATGAAAACACTCTTCGACAACTTCCAAGGACACCATCTATGGATCATAGATGGTTTCACAGGTCGTGGACTCCTCTCGTAGAAATAAGTAAAATCTTCAAGGATGGGACTTTTTTCACAGACAAGATCTATGATCTGTGGAAGCTTATATGGATTGTGGTCCTCATGCGTAGATCAAGTCTCTTTTGCACACCTATTGTATCATGCCTATGTTCACCATTTACGATTCGTGAACATGTTTGCAGCTCATGAGTTCCACTTGTAAATCTCAGGACTTTTTTGCATACTTTATGATTCTCGTCTATAATCTCTATCTACGACTTGTGAAAGTGTTTATGAATCTTAACTTCAACTCATGAGAATCATATTTTTTTAATAGTCTCTGATTCTCATCTATGAGGTCATCTACAGCTCGTGGTTCAAACCACAACTCATGGAATGTCTTTGTGAATTCCAAAAACTTACTAACATCATCTTATTTTTCATACAAAGCTTTCAAATCCTATTTCCATGCATCAAATCTACTAAAAACACAAAAGAACTTACACCAATTCTAAGCTCTAAGCATCAAAAGTGTCGTAAAATCCTGACACATCACTTCTATATCAAAATCTCCCATCTAAGTACTTGAGTTCATTCCAATTGATTTCCAATCATGCTAAAGGCCAAATTACTTAATTTTTTAGCTCAAAAAGACATAAAGCTACATAAATATGAAACAATTTGGAAGGTGTTACAGAAAGTTGAGGTTGAGACTTTATTTTTATTTTTATTTAATAACGTCTGTATATTATTGTAATTTTTATATTTGGGTGGCTGGTTGGCTTCCCTATCAGTGGGTTAGGATGTGCGTGATCAAGACCTTTGGGATTTTGGGTCAAACAAAAGTTATTTTTCCTTGTAACCGAAAATGTTTCCTTGGAAATGATGTTTAAGAATCTAAAACTAAAGATATTTTTTTTCAAGAAAACATCGCCCTTCATACTAAACTCGTGAACGAAATAAATGACAAAAGTATACATGGTCTTGACTTAAGAAAGAAAAACAGTAATTAATAGTCAAATAAAAATTTTAAGTAGGAAAAATAAATATATCTTGGTCCTTGAGTTATAATATATTCTAGTGTTTACCCCTATAAAGTTGACTAGACATTATTAGCCTTCAATTAAATATATGTGCAATTTTATTCCCTCACACTAATAAAAGTTTAAATGTTGACGGAATTAAGAATAAATAAATAAAAAAGAGAAAAAATAAAATATGATCCAAGGATAAATGCTCAAAGAGTCATTTAATTTGTCTCAAAGTTCTTTCGATCTTCAACATAAAAATGACAAGTCATTTACCGATGTCCGTCATTTTCCTTTTACTTCGAAGTCTTAAGTTAATGTTTTCAACTCTTTTTGTAACTTTTATATTTTCAATTATTTTGGTTGAACTAATTCCTCTTGTGAGTTCTTAAATCTCTACATAATTAATAGAAATTTTAAAATTAAATATCGATAAAAAAAGATAAGAATACATCAAATCTATTAACTATTGATGATCATTAATCATGACATTTTTAATTGATAATCAGTAGAAAGCTCCTCTTGATAAAAGCCCTTAACTAAACTGAAGCATTGATGTTGGTCCAATGTTTGATAGAGCTAGAAGACAAAGTGTTAAAAAATACAGATCTTGAAGAAAACACATCAAACAGAGATGAAAGGAGATGGAGAGTGAGAGATGGAAACAATGTTTTTCAAATCAATTTGATTAGGATATGCATTAGATTAGATGAGTTGATATCTCTGTCATTCTTATCAATGGAGGCTATCCTTGGAAAAACTAACCTTCATTTTTTAATTTTTTTTTGTGGTTTTTTAAAAATAAATGACTCCATTAAATATTCAACTTTGATTAGTATGAGGATCAAAACCTAATGAATAATGATTATACTAATTAAAGATAAATTATGAAAAAAAATAATTATAAGAGAACTAAAAGTAGACTAAACCTATAATATAAGGACTAAACCACTATTTAAGCATACTTACTAACCATTGTAATTAATATATAATACCCCCCCCCCCAAAAGGGTTAAATGTGTCTCCAATAAATTCAAGCTTCTATATAGAAAATTAGTATTTTGTATCTCCTCTTCTCAAATTGCTGAAGGAATAGAAATTCAATGGAAACTGGTTATTATGGTATTATAGATGAAGTGCGGGTGGTGCTAGTTGATCACGAAATAGAGAATGTTACTAAAATGGTAAATTTGCTGAAGTCTTATGACTACAAAGGTGACATCTCTACAAAATATAGATTCAACTCAAAACCTTTGATTCTTTGATATAAATAAATTTGGTTTGATTACCTTTTCAAAAGAGATCTAATTGATATGATGCTCGTTGTGATTGTAACATCGATTTTTTTTTTAGATTATATTTTTTGTCTAGTAAATTTTGAATTCATCTTTTCTCTGTGTCATAACACCATTTCTATAATTGTTTATGTTGTTTTATTAATTAATAAATGTTTTTATGTGTTTATAGAAGAACCAAATTTGGCTGTTTAGTCTTTGTTCTTGTTATAGGCATGTCATACACTCCATAAGCTTCCTCCATAAAAATGCATATGATTTTTCAAGGGGGGAGGGGGTGGAGTTGATAATCTTATGTTAATATTTGTCTCGGTCCAATTTCATTAGATGTTCTAGAAGTGCCACAATTTTCTGTTAAGTTTAATTATTTAATCAACTTGTATATATGTTAGAATAAGGGGAAATCTATTCTTTTATAATTGGTCGTGCTGCATAAAATCGGAGGAGAAGATTAATTAAATTCATCAAAAATAATTTTTTGAAGATGTAGATATTTGAATTATATAAATCTATCGATCACTTTAAAATATATTATTTGTGTGGAGGAGGCAAAACAAAATTAGGGTAACAAAGAGGGAAGAGAAAGAGCAAGATAGGAAGGGATATGATTATCATTATTATTTACCTTGAGACAACTTCTTATTTTATTTATTATAGGTAGCCAAAAAAGTGAGGTTGTTTGATTTTTGTTAAAAAAATATTTTCCTTCATATTTTTTTCTTTTATTTTTTAATTAGATAAGGGCCAAAGCTACCTGAGAGCTATTCAAAATGAAGCAAAAATATCCATCGTTTGTTGTTTGGCTCAAAACTACCCCTCACTTTATTTTTTAACTCACAAATACCCCTCACTTGAACGGAGTGCCACTGATTGAGTAGTTATAAAATCCGTTATTCACTACGTGGTATATGGAAATTGACGGTAGAATTCACGCATAGTCTTTTGTGCACCGAAATAAGATGTTGTACTTGTACCCTAGGTATTCAATCAGACGTAAACCGTAAGAGAAAGCCTTAATCGATGAACTAGGGGTAGGTGATGGTTGTGATTTCATGTTGGTGTGATGTATGTTAGTAATTACTTCATTATAATGCATGTATGTATGCGAATGTTGCATTATTGATCACACTAATCGTAAATGAGGATGATTGATAATTGTATGTCATGAATCATGATTTGATTGTATGATTGTGAGAATGTACATTGTGATTGTGATTGTGGCTTGTTGAATGGATTTGGTGTTACATTCCAACACACTAACTTAGATCAGGTGCCACGTTCCGGAGCATACATGGGATCGGGTGTCACGTTCAATGCACTAACTTGGATCGGGTGCCACGTTCCGGTGCATATATGGGATCTGGTGTCACGTTCGACACACTAACTTGGATTGGGTACCACGTATCAGTACACTAACAGTTTGGGTATGGGTTCCATGAGAGGACCATTGACTTGTCATATTTGCGTAATTTCTTGGGAATGATAATGTGGAATTTAACATATTTCCTGAAATGATTAGTGGATTGTCATTACGTTCTTAGGTATGGGGTTGCGACGTTGTAAGTTATTTGGAGATATTTGTTTGTGTAGGAAATTGTGACTGGTAGGGCCCTAGATTGGGTTGTGGCATGGTAATGAGGAACTAAAGGTCTCGTTGCTATCCTAGTTATTCAGAATGTGGCCATGGGTATTATTGTTGAGGTAGGGGTAGTAGTAGTATATTCGAAATTTCCTCCGAGAGACAAAATGGTTAGGATGCGATAAAAAATGGAATGACTAAGGGGTTAGATTCAAGTGTACTAGTGGAATTTAAGTATCCAGATACGGTAAGGATAGGGAACTATAAAGGTGAAGGAATGAAAAGTCTTATTCCATGTTTCGTCAGTTGATTTTTTATATTATGCGGTGGTATTCGAGTTAACCGATGATGCCTACCAGTACATGTGGTTGTACTGATACTACTCTTGCTATGATTTTTTGGCATAGTCTGGTTGCAGGATCAGTGATGTTTCATAGATAAAGGCGAAGGCAATCTCCAACAGCTTTTATTTTTCCTTCCGCATGGTGGAAGCTATGTCTTTTCGTTATTTTGTTTCTACTTTGTACTCTTAGTAGCTCTTGTACCTGTTTAGACTATATCCCTAGGGGTTAATTACTTTACAAGTCTTAACTAAAATTGTATTTAAAAAATTTTATTTGTAAATTACATGAATTTCTTTTATTCGGAAGTTTTCCTAATTTTCCGCATTTTTGAAACATTGGGATATGCGGGTTCTCCTACTTAGGTGTTAAAGTAGGTGCCCTCACTGCCCGGTGGGTTGGGTCGTGACAAAAGTATTATGAAACTTTTAAGTAGGCAGCCAAAGAAAGAGGGTTATTAGAATCGGATAACAGCATTTCAGAATGTTTACGCGAGGCTGGCACCTTCAAGATGCCCAACACCCTTCGATGTTTGTTTGCTACAATCTTAGTTCATTGCAACCCAACAGATGTCAGATGTCTCTAGGACACCTATTACAGTGATATGTCCGAAGACTTTCAAAGGAGCCATTCCAGCACAATTGAGGCACAAATCCAATGTACCTTGAAAAGTATTAACTATTACTTGGAGTGCATGGGACAAAGTGTGGACAAATATGACATCTCTCAAATCAAACAACAAGTACATCAAACTGGTCCACATGAATGTAGAGAAATAATAGAAGAAATTTTTGTGAAGGTGCCAGTTGAAGATGTTGACGCTCAATCAAAGTTGAATCAAGAACAAGCACAAGCTTTCAATACCATTCTCGAAAGGGTCAACTCAGAACCACCGGGGTTATTCTTTGTAGATGGGCCTGAGGGAATCGGGAAAACTTTCCTATATCGGGCATTACTAGCAAAGGTGAGACCAAAAGGTATGAAAGCATTGGCATCTGCAGCAAGTGGTGTAGCGGAAACAATATTGCTTGGAGGTTATACAACACACTCAAGATTTGGCATGCCACTATAAGCAAATGAGACAACAATGAAAAATATGTGAAAACAAGGTGGGGAGCTAAACTAATTAGACAAGCAAAGTTAATAATATGGGATGAAGCACCCATGGCTAAGCGACAAACAATTGAAATAGTCAAGAGAAGCTTTCACGATATAATGGATAGTGCCATGCCTTTTGTAGGTAAAGTCATGGTATTTGGAGGGGACTTTCATCAAGTTTTGCCTATTGTACCAAAATCTACACATGCAGAGATGATAGATGCAAGTTTGGTTAGGTTGTATTTGTGGCCTTTAATGGAAAAGATTCAACTTTTGACAAATATGCAAGCAAGAGCAGATACAACTTTCAGAGACTTTGTGCTTCGTATTGGAAATGGAGAAGAAACCATAATAAAGGATAATTTAATAGCACTTCCAGAACAAATGACTGTCCAACTAAGTCAAGATAGTAATCCAGAAGAATCATTGGTTAGGGAAATTGTAACACCTCAAAAACCAAACCCAGAAGTTTTTTTTGCAGAAAACTACCTGAAGCAGTGAACCACGTCATGGTTCACAGACCGTGATAGGGTCCATGGTCCATTGACCTGCCCGTGGTCATGACTTAGAAGTCACTAGGCCCAGACATCAAACGAAGGGCACCTTCACGGTCTGTGGCCTTGATAACCGACTGTGGTAGCATCCGTGACATCTAGGCAGTAGCCTCCCTAGCCTAGGCCTCAGACACCCCTCGCCCAAGTAAGGACCACGGGGACCTTCATGGTCCGTGGTCCTGAAGATGGGTCGTGGGGGCGTTCATGAATCCTAACCAATAGCCCTTTAAATCCTGAGCCACCAGACCTCAGTCTAAGTGAGGACCACGAGGACCTTCAAGGTCCGTGGTGCCTCACACGAGCCGTGGTAAGGCTCGAGAGACAGACCCTCAGCTTAGTAGTTACCAAGTGAAGACCACGACCCTCTTCACAGTCCGTGGTTCTTTTCATGGTCCGTGAAGGTGGCCGTGGTCAGCCCCGTCAGCAGTTTAAGTCAGGGGTCTTTTGGTCTTTTCCTATTTCATTGGACCCCTAAATTACGTCATTTTAACCCTAAACTATGTGGTTTTGATTAGTTTTAGCCTAGAAACATAACTATAACTTATCTAAGTCAAATCTTTCATCAAACTTAGAAAATTTGGATGTTAGAAGAGAAAGAGAAGAAAGAGGTGAGCCAACCCTAGTTCTAGAACGTAACAAGGTTCCATCAGTTCCAGCCCCGAAATCAAAAGATCTCTCCGTGGAATTCATCACCAAGTATGTGGGATTTCACTAGTGGGTTCCTTTCACCCATTAGATCCCTAGAATTCAGTCAGATTCTTGATTCCCTATTATTAACTAGACTTAGGGTTTCTAGAACTTTAGCAGATTATCATGAATTAATTATTTATATGCTCCAAATCAAATTATCATGTTATTACTTCATTTCTTGCATGAATTGCAGAACCCTAGCTTGGTAGTTCTTTAGTTCTTGAATTACACATGCTAGCTCAGATATTTTAATATTTCAGATATACATGCCTCAATTTTCAAATGCATTACTTTCAGTATATTAATTTGCATTCTCAGTTTGCATGCAGTTTTGAGCTATCCAGTATATTACAGAAACTTAGTCATAATGTGTTAATCATTTAATCTATTGGGAGTAGTATAATACCAAGTTGGACTAGGGACAGTCACCCATATAGTCCTAGAACTACGAGCCACGTAGGTTGTAAGTCCCCTCTGTGGGCATCATTTTAGTGATCATGCCAGAATGCATCTACAGCTTTGGCCGGGTGTATTGGGTCCTCTTGATTAGGCGTATACATCAGACTCTACATTTAGCTCATGTGGTTTTATCATCAGTTATTAGTATCTCCCACAGTTCAGTTAGACTCCATTGCATTGACCACATTTCAATATAATCAGTATTCAGCATTAGCATGTCTAAATTTGGTCATTGCATCCAGTTAGCTCACAATATTTAGTATCTATATCATGTTCAGATTATACTCTTGCTTTATTGCTTGTTTAGCGATATGTTTATTTCAGTTGTACTCTATCATGCATGCTTAGTACCTTTCAAGTACTGACGCATACTCTGCGCTACATCTTCTTTTGATGTAGGTTCAGATTCTCAACATCCAGATCACACTTAGATCGATTCCCGATCTCTAGGTCATCAGCATTAGTGGTGAGTCCTCATTCTTCGAGGACAATAGTCATGTTATCTTTTTCATTATTTCAGTCTTTTAGTTTCAGTTTTGCTAGACTTAGCTGGGGCATGTCCTAGCACTTCTAGTCAGTTAGAGGCTATTTTCAGACATAGTCAGATTCATCTTAGTATTTGAGTTTGATGTTTCTTTTGTATTAAGCTCTTAGATTTGATATTCAGTTTTAATATATGGGTATTCCCCATCATTTTAGATTTATTTATGATTAGCTTCCGCACCAGTTTTATTTCTTAGTATTATCTTTAGTATGCTCAAGATTATGCCAGCAGGGTTAGCTTGGGGTCACTTGTGAGCCTAGGTCCCGTGTTCGCATCTCAGGCGTAGCTCGGGGCGTGACAGAAATCTTTCCATCACTTCAACAAAATTACAGATTTGCTGACTATATAACAGAATGAGCAATCTTAGCAAGTAGAAATGAATTTGTAGATAACCTAAATGAAATGATGATTGGGAAATTCCTTGGAGAAACCAAAACATATATCAGTTTTGACTCAGCGGAAGATGATACCAGCAACTACTATCAAGAAGAATACCTCAACACCTTAACACCAAATGGACTCCCGTTGCATAGGTACATTATCAAATCCTTCTAAACTTTTACATATGTCTTATTATGTTACTTCGTAGTGCAAAAGAGAAGTCAAAAATTACGTGCTTACAAATACATAATAATTAATGAATCTTAACATTATACAAATCAGGTTAGTGCTAAAAGAAAATGCGCCCATCATGATGCTGAGAAATCTAGACCCCTCAAATGGATTGTACAATAGGACACGATTAATTTGTAGAGGTTTCGACAAAAATGTCATACATGTCGAAATAAGAACAAGACAATATGCCACAAAGCAAGTGTTTATTCCAAGGATACAACTATCACCACCCGACAAAAATACATCTATGTTTTGTGATGACAACAAATAAAGCACAAGGCCAAATAATACCAAATGTTGGATTTTACCTCCCACAACATGTTTTCTCACATGGCCAACTGTACGTAGCACTGGCTAGAGGAATATCTATGGCGAAAACAAAAGTTTTGGTCATGACTGAACAACCAGATCAGCACAAAGGGACGTACACAAGAAATATTGTGTACAAGGAAGTTTTAGGCGAGATTTGATTACTACTAAGAATTGGAAGAAATCAAACATGGAAAAAAATACACACAAAATGAAGCAAATGAATGATTAATTGGATGTATTCAAAAGTTTGGTGGAAGAAGAGACTATATGAACAACACCAGAGAACTACCAAATATGACATTACTGTTGTGTAGATTCAATTACGTAAATAGAAAATTAAATTATTATACACTATTTAAAGGGGACATGTTTTTCATGACATAACATAACTAACAACCCAAATGGTTAAGTCCTGCAGAATTATTGGCAAACAAATGTCGTAACAACAAATTTATAATACGACCCTCGCCCATACATGTGTTACACCACAACGCAAAAATGCGTGACACATCAGTAAGTATGGCCTACTGAAAAATAAAATACAAGGTCATATTATGTACAGCTGAAATACACATTATCGATAAACTACTCCATGTATAGGGATGTCAACACTTGGCATACACGTCGAATGTACGACCCCCTCACATTACCATACACCTTTGCCCATTATCAAAATATTTCACAAACAGACATGACTTCCAACAATTACATCATGGACAGTCACCAGCAACCATCCACCAATAAATATACCTACTCGCTAACCTCTCTTTAAATCAAACCAGTGCACATTCAGCAACAAAAAAACCGACAGTATCAGAACAAACATCCAAATTCACCAATAAACAAATAGATATGCCCTGTTACTGCCTTAGAATATTAGACCATCCAACTGGCGTTTGCGAAATTCAATAACAGATCTTCAAATGGTCCTAAAACACTCACAACGCCACAAGGTTTGTCAAACACAACAGGACAATATGTGCCTACTACTTTATACGATCCCACATCTCTAAAAATACAGCCGCCCCTGCAATAGTCAAATAATATATCCTTGGACCTGCAAAGAAACGGTTCCCACAGAGAAGTTCGCACATGCGACTAAAACACTGCCATAGTGGCAGACAAGTTACAGTGAAGCCTAAAGCTGAGTATGAAAAATAGATTAGGAATACATTTTAATGGGTGTATCAACCTCAAGACGAGGCGACCACGTGCAACGCACATGCGGTAAACCTAGTATTACTAAAAGTGGGAAGCTCCAAAGATGAAAAGTTAGATTACCATTTTACCCATAAGCTAAATTAAACATCTAATTAATTAAATATTAAATAAATAATTATTTAATTATATTTTTAATTGTAAGTTATTTATTGGAAAGACAATGAAAGAATTATTAATAAATTGTTAGCTACAATGAATTGTTTAATATACTTATCATTTTCTCCTATACTAAATTAAAATTTCAATAAATTAATTAAATTATATTTTGGATTATATATATATATATATATATATATATATATATATATATATATATATATATATATAAAGAAGCTCCTATCTTCAAAATTTAATTACCATTTTCCCCCTATTTTATATCAAAATATAATTAAAACATCTAATTATCTATCTTATTCATGTAACTTTTATATTGCAATTAAATTCATTAAAAACTAATTTTATTAATAATTGTTCTATTACCTTTTCTAAAATGCATGTCTGCTCTTTTTTTTTTCTTGAAAAAAATAATTAAGTACACCAATTTTTTTTACGCAAGCATCTTCAGGTAAAAACTCACTTTTATAATTTTCATATATTTGATGTTCTTATTTTTATTTCTTAATCTTGACCTTTCAAATTTCTCACACAAATAAAATAAGAATACAAATGAGTAATTATTCCTTGAAGACAAGAAATTAAATTAGATACATGTATCTTTCAAAAGTTAAATTTCATGCTCTATCTTTTTTATATTTATTTTAATAGTATTTGACCTTTAAAATTTCCATGCGACTTTTCATGTTTATGCAATTTTTGTCTATAAATTTAACTTTTCCAAGAAAGACTTTTATTTACTAGTTCTACAATTCTTGTGTGTAGGAGCTCTAAACTGGTGAAATAATGTCACAATTTGTGGTGAAAGTTGTGAAATCCCCTTATACAGTCACGAGACTAGACAATAATTCAATTATTGAAGTATCGGAGTTTGGTGTGTTAGTTATATACTTATTTGTAGTAATTAGAATTATAATAAGACTTTTTGTCTCTCTTTATATAGTTGAATTGTTGCTTTGTTAGCAACTTATTTTAATTTCAGATTTTTATTTTGTATGCTCAAATATAGACTATTTGTTACATTAATTTATGTTTCAGTTTTTATTATAGAGACAAAAGAAAAAAGGAATGCCTAATTGTCTTGCTCTTGTGTATCTTTCTCTTTTTTTTCTTGTTCATTGTCCTACTAATTTTACATGTACATTAACTTTCATCTTTAAGAATGAATGTGATAGAATGTTTTCTCTCCTTTTTTAGGAAAAAAAAATTGGAAAAAAAGAAAAAGGAAAGGTGAAACATATAGCATTAGATTAATGGTGGATAAGTTGAAACAATTAAATTCTATATAAAAATAGTAAGTTATGTTCATAAATATTTTGATTTTCAAAATATAAATCATAAGGCTTTTTACATCTTAATTTTTAATATTTATAATTAAATAATTAGTTTAAAGTGCTTGTGCATAAAAATCTAATACAATACACATTCATTATAATTATCAGGAGATTCAAAAGGCAAAGTAAGAAAGTTGAAAGTTTTTTTCTCCTTTCCGTCAAAGTTAATCTTACACCACTTTTGGTTCAAAAAGTATATAATCTCCTATCAAACTTTTAATAGAAGAAACATTAATATTGCACTACAGTTGGCAAAGGATTAATCTCATGCAATATTTTGATTTTCTAACACTATTCTACCAACAAAAAAAACTTTTAATATTATCGAGAAATTTAATTTAGATAGTTGTTATCTTTTCCCTTTTGCTTTACAAACTCATTTTTTGACTAATAAATAGAATTTATTTTATTAGCTTCTCATATTATTAGCTTGATGCATTCACTTGGAGGTCATGAAATTGGAGTGTCACAATTAGTAGTAAGACAAAGTAAGAAACCTCAATAAGACACATTATATATATATAAAGAACTCAAATCATATTCATCAATAATATTTAATTTTTTAAGTTAACCATATACATATTATCTGGGTTATCTATTTAGATGTAGGTAAGGCTCTGATACCAATTGATGGAAAACTATATGCACATCAAAAGCATACTAGAATCTTAGTGCTTACATGAATAATAAATTACCAAATCGTTTATGCTAGAACACATATAATCATATGCTAGAACACAGAAACTTGTTGAAGTTTAATTCAAGAATTACCTCCAGAAGTGTGAGCAGATACCTTAAAGCGAATCCACAAATTAGACAGACCTTCGAGTGAATCCACACGATAGAAAACAACTTTGTAGTCTTCTATAATGATCCCAAGTTCACATTCGAGCTCTCTCAATACTTGGGTGGGCAAGTATGAATAGAAAACCTTTTCATCTATTTTCTAGTTTAGGAGAATCTCTATTTATTGAGATTCCTTCCCAATCCAAAAAGGAGTAGAAACCTAGCTTTTTGGAAAACCAGAAAAACCCACATTATTCTTCCTTTTCCCATAGAAATAAGATTTTGAGTTCTAGTTAAATATGGGAACGGTAGGGACCACATAATTAATTATTGAGGCTTCCTATTATGGAAATAATTCCAAATAATTAATTTGAATTATTCTTACCATAATAAATTACAAATCATTCCACTAGAAATTCGTAATTGTACTCCTCTATTTATATTTCAAAATTCCTCATTAAATACCTATGTAATTCCCCATGTTAAGATTACAGATACTATGAGGGCACGTTGAAACCCTAGTCCACTTTGTGCTAAGCATACTCCCAACTGAATATATATATGATACATTATGACTAAAATAGTGAAATACTGAATATCTCACAATACTGACATGCAAATACTCATACTTGAAAACTCTTTCTAATAAATAATTCAAATTAATATAATAATATTATGACTGATGACTCAGGAAGTCATACTGCATAAACATTAATGGTATATCCAGATACCATACTGCTTAAACGTTGATGTCCTACTCGATTGTCATACTAATCATGTTTTAGAAGCTCTTTCTCAAAACTCAGTTTAAAACTCAAGTGTTGGCTTTAAAAAGTTTCTCAAGATTTAAAACTCAAAATAGGATTCATTCTAAAATATACTGATAATGTGACATTCGAAACTGGAGAATGTATATCTGTTTAACTGACCTAGCATGTGTAATTCATGAACTAAGAGAATCTACACAGCTAGGGTTCTGAGTTTCATGCAAATAACTAAGCAATGATTCTACAAAAACATGATAATCTGATTAGGAATACTCTAACAGCTAATTCACAACTAATATCTAAGGTTTTAGAAACCCTAGGTCTAAGCAAGATATAGGAATCAAGAATCTGACTGAATTCTAGCAACCTACTAGGTGAAAGGAACCCACTAGTGAAATCCCACATACTTGGTGACGAAATCTATAGAGAAATCTTTCAATTTCAGGGCTGGAACTGAAGAAACCGTGTTGCATTCTTGGAAGGGTTTGGGTTCACCTCTTTTATCCTCTTTTGTTCTAAGTTTGATGAATTTTTAGTGAATAATGGTTTAGGGTAAGTTCTAACTAAGTTACTAGGCTTAAAATGAGTAAAATGACGTAGTTTAGGCATTAAACAACAAAGTTTAAGTGCCTAACGCATAGGGGAAAGGACCAAAATGATCCTAACTCAATTCTGATGAAGCCCATGCACTGAGGGACCTACGGTCCGTCGTTTGACCTACTGGCCGTTGTTTGGGTTTGTTGGTCAAGTTTGCCCGATAGGGCTTCACTAAAATTAGCATAGCTTTTTACTCGGAGATGGGATTTTAGCAAACTCGATTGAGTTGGAAAGAGGATTCAATTATAGGTCACGGGCCACCTAATTCATTTTGTGCTAATTGTTATGACCGTTTGAAGTTGATCCATTAGCAATTTCCCTCCAACTAGCTACTAACCCCTCACCAACAGTCAGACCTATGGTCTGTAGGTCCAACCACGAACCATACTGGTCGACCATGGGTGGTATCAAAGACTATAAAGATTTAGGCCTTAACAACGGAACCCCACCTACGGTTTGTGGTCCCACCTGCGTACCGTGGGTGGTTATGTTGGTACTGGCACCAGATTTTCTAAAAATTAGGATTTTATTTGTTTTGAAATCCGAGGTGTTACAATATCTCCCCCTTGGGAACATTCGTCCTCGAATGAAGTCTAAACTAGCTGGGTATGGAAGGAAGGAGCTGCAATCCCTACCACTAAGTACTAGAAATTGATATCTAACTGAACTGTGTTCCAAGAACATGCAAATATGCTAGAAAATTCAAGAACAACTAAAGGAACAAGGTACTAAGACTTAATTTACGCACAAGTAAAATGAGAGACTAGAGAGGAAACTATTATCTCAAGCTGAAATGAAATCGAAAGGAAAGAGGTGAGGATACTTGACCTTCATGGCTGCTTCTACTTCCCAAGTAGCTCCCTCCATGGACTGACTCCTCTAAGTTTGAAAAATACCATCACCCCCTTCATAGGTGATACTTTAAGGAAAACCCAATCATCTATCTCAAAATCTAAGTTCCTTTTCCTTACATCCGCATAAGACTTCTGTCTTAAGTCTATTTCTGATGAGCTGAACTTTTTTCCATAACATCATGAACCGAATCTGGCTCAATCGAGGTTGCTTCACCTACTCATCCCCTTAGGAACTCATAAGCTACCATCTCCCCCTTGGGAGAAAACCTCTACTTTCTATTGATGAACTGCACCTTCCAACTGAAGTAGTGTAGGATCACTATCTTGTTTTCCCTTAACCTCTGCTACCAATGAAGATTCCGATCTATTCTGGACTATCACACCACTGTATGACATGCCCGTAAGACTAACTCCTAAGCGAGCAAGCCAATAATGTCTTTATGGTAATTCCATCTTTTCTTCCTCAACATGTGCTACACTACCCTTTAGAGATCATCTTTCTGGCCTTAAGGTAAGAGATAAATCGACCTATGGGCACTAAGCTACTACTCTTATATTCTAAGACTGACTCATTTGGAAACTGAAACCTAGTTCTACAATTGACTGAGGCATAACATGAATGTAACCAATTTATGCCTAGAATGATACTGAAATCTACCATTACTATTAGTAGGAACTGGAACTTGCTCATTGTTCTGGTTAGTCATACTCTGAGCCAAAAGCTGAATCACATTCCGAAACATCGCATTCGAAACCTCATGGTTTGGGACTGGAGGAACTGCGTTAGTATTGCATGTATTAACATTCTTTGGCTAAGCTCTACGAGGATGCATGATATGAAATGCATAATATCGAATTAGAAATGAGAATTTGGATCATACCTTACTCACAATAAGAGTAGCAAAGAAAGTGAAGTTTTCCTAAAACACTTCGTAGCCTCCCTCTCATTAGATATAGTGCACTTCACACCTACGAAAATGACTCTACTTAGTGCAGCTTTCAAACATCCTAGGACACTTAAACCTATTTCTTTGATACAAAGTTTGTCACACTCCAGGCAACCCCCTAAACATAAACACGGGACTTAGGATCACGAGTGACCCCAAACTAACCCTGAGCTGGCATATCATAAGCAAAATTGAATATATCTATGAAAGATAAACTAATATAGAAGCTAAAATCTGATATAACTAGATTATGGGGAATACCTAATACTGGTCTAAATATATAAAACATTCTAAGAGTTTAGTGATACCGAACGATCACTCAAAGACTAAAGCTGAATCTAATACTACCTCTAAAAAAGCCTGTAACTAACTAGAGTTGTTGGGACATGCCCGCAGCTAACCCAAGCAAAACTGTAACTAAAATAAAAGACTAAATCTGAAAACATGTCTATTATCCTTGAAGTATGAGGACTCACTACTGAAGCTGCTGAATATGGATTGGGAACCGACCTACGCGTGATCTAAATGCTGAGAACCTGAACCTACATCATGAAAAGATGTAGCGTAAAGTATGCGTCAATACTTGGAAGGTACTGAGCATGCAGGATAGGATAAAATCTGAATAAGCATATAACTAAACAAAGCATAACTAAGCAATGAAATAATTTGAATATGATGAAGAATACTAATATATACTAAAAAGAACTAAACTGAATGCAATGACCAAGTAATGAACATGCTGAGACTGAATACTGAAGTATAACTGAAAACTTGGTCAAATACACTAGAGTCTGACTGTGGGAGCTACTAGTAACCGACATAACCACCATATGAGCTATTTGTGGTGTCCGATATACACACCCCATTGAAGGGGCCGGTATACCTTGCCATGGGTATAAAGGCGTGACTGGCGTGATCACTAAAATTGATGTTGGGACTTAACCTACGGGGGCACGTAGTTCTGGGACTATGAGGGTACGCTAAAACCCTAGTCCACTCGGTTCTAAGCCTACTCCCGATTGAATATATATATATATATATATATATATATATATATATATATATATATATAATACATTATGACTGAAATACTGAATAACTCAAAATACTGATATGCAAATACTCATACTTGAAAACTCTTTCTCAAAAACAATTCAAAATTATACTATAATATGATCATTGATGACTCGGGAAGTCATACTGCATAAACAGTGATGGTATATCCAGATACCATACTACTTAAACATTGATGTCCTACTCGATTGTCATACTAATCATGTTTTAGAAGCTCTTTCTCAAAACTCATCTTAACTTTTTCAAAAACTCAATTTAAAACTCAAGTGTTGGCATTAAAATGTTTCTCAAGATTTATAAATCAAAATAGGATTCATTCTAAAATATACTTATAATGTGACATTCAAAACTGGAGCATGTATATCTGTTTAACTGACCTAGCATGTGTAATTCATGAACTAAGAAAATCTACATAGCTAGGGTTTTGAGTTTCATGCAAAGAACTAAGCAATGATTCTTGAAAACATGATAATCTGATTAGGAATACTCTAACAGCTAATTCACAACTAATATCTAAGGTTTTAGAAACCCTAGATCTAAGAAAGATATAGGAATCAAAAATCTGATTGAATTCTAGGGACCTACTGTGTGAAAGGAACCCACTAGTGAAATCCCACATACTTGGTTACGAAATATATGGAGAAAACTTTCAATTTTAAGGCTGGAACTGAAGAAAACATGTTGCGTTCTTGGAAGGATTAGGGTGGCCTCTTTTCTCCTCTTTTGTTCTATGTTTGATGATTTTTTAGTGAATAATGGTTTAGGCTAAGTTCTAACTAAGTTACTAGGCTTAAACTGAGTAAAACAGTGTAGTTTAGGCATCAAACGACATAGTTTAAGTGCCCAACGCATAGGGGAAAGGACCAAAATGACCCTAACTTAATTTTGATGAAGCCCATCCACGGAGGGACCTACGGTCCGTCGTTTGACCTACTGGCTGTCGTTTGGGTTCGTCGGTTAAGTCTGCCCGACCAGACTTCTTTAAAACAAGCATAACTTTTTACTCGGAGATGAGATTTTAGAAAACTCAGTGGCGTTGGAAAGAGAATTCAATTATCTTTCATTTGATAGGTCATGGGCCACCTAATTCCTTTTGTGCTAAGTGTTATGACCGTTTGAAGTTGACCCATCAACAATTTCCCTCTAACTAGCTACTGACCCAACCTACGGTCCATAAGTCCAACGAGGGATCGTACTTGTCGACCTTGGCTGGGATTCAAGACTATAAAGATTTGGGCCTTAATGAAGGAACCCCACCTATGGTTCGTGGTCCCATACATGGTCCATGGGTGGTTCCGTTGGTACTGACACCAGATTTTCTGAAAACTAGGATTTTCTTAATTTGTGTTGAGATCCGAGGTGTTACATCATATGTCAAATTCATAAATCCACTTGCATGGCTTGACACGATGAAAACTTATCAGTTTCTCAAAAGGCATATAAATTGATCTCTATAACGAGACATGGATTCCATCAACTAAATTATTATTTCACCAATATATATTATTATTATGCAACCTACTAGGCATATTGACCCATCTCAGAATCTCACCTTTTAATAAATCAAAACGATAATTAATATATACAGATCATAATAGTTATATAAGAATTAAGAATATAAGTACATTTAATAGTTTAGAGAATATGTTTTTGTCAGCCAGTCTAAAACAACTATATCTACTCAGTCCCGTTTAATACATACAAAAATGCTCTAGCACAAGAAGTTGGAACTATACCGTTCCCATAATCAAGATAAATTACATATAATCTTGTGCTACAATCGTACCGATGACATGTCCAATTTTCATCCGAGATTGTGAACAAAAAACTTTATACATATAAGAACTAATGATTTAATCCTCTGTGTATAAGCTAAAACTCTACACACTAAATCATCTACTATATAAGTAAACAGACACTATAAACGAATATATGATCTATTAAAATTGAATAAATATTTATTCTATAATAAATATTATATCTTTAACATATGGTTAATAGTATAAATCCCAACAATTTCCCTCTTCACCTATAAATATAGGCGGTTCATTTGAGTTGTTATTGTGCTCAAATAAGAAATGCTCAACTGAAGAGTGAATGCTCAATTAAGCAAACAAAATTGAGTCATCAGGTGAGAAATGTGAGAGCAATAAACAAGATTGCTAGAGTGTGGGTGAAATAAAATATTGAATGTAGAGATTTGCAAGGCCAAAGTTGATCTTCATATTGAAATAATAAAATTTAAGTTGTGAACAATTAATAGTACCGAAAAATGTTCAATGTGTTACTTAATTTGTGATGTGATCATTGTGATGTAAATGAGTGATCAGTCAAATTTGAAGAAAATCTCCATAGAGATTACCTCAAATCCAATTAGGTGCAATAAAAAAACGTATTTCATTGATGTTAATGTACACAAAATATTACGCTAAATTAAGATGAGATTAATCCCATAAATAATTGGTCTCACATATAACATTGAATTAATCAACCAAAAGGTTATGGAATGCCATGATAAGTGAATTTGATACTAAGCAAAATTATAATCCCAAATAAAGAAAATAAAGAAAGCATGTAATCTAATAATGATTATTAGTTTCAAATGGAAAGACAAAAATAAAATACCATTAGTTGCAACAACCCAAGTCATTTGAAACAAAATAGCCTCCACAAAAAAAAAAATGCAATTTTTACTCAAGAAAACAATTTGTAATAGCAAAGAGCCCTTATAAGAGTTGTCACTTATAGTCTCGATAACATTGGATCATCATATTGACAAATCATCAAAACAATTTGTTGTTCTTGGAAACATAATACTCAGAGTCGCTACAACTTGCATAGGTAGATTTAAGGTAAACTGTAAGATATTACATGTTTGACAAAAATTATTTCTTAAAAAATAATTCGGTGTTAAATGATCAAAGTATAATTTTAGGGAAAATGTTTTCAAAACCAAGTAGAAAATGATTTCTTTCATTTTTAGGCCAAAGTTGATTTGTTTTACAATTCTTAACTTCATAATACTCAAAAAATTTCATCAAAACATATTCAATTTGCCAAGGAGTCATTTAACTCAAAAAAAAGATATAAGAGATTGTAATCCCAATGAAACACCAACAAAATGGAATTTAATATCACATTCTATATGCATATCAAATCTAAAAAATTGCTTTAAATTATATTGATTTTAGCTAATACCAACAATCAAAAAAAAAATATGTATAATATCAAACTAGATTGAAGCACTAACCTAATCATCAGAATAAACTTGATCAAACTCACTGTCATATGAATTGGGTAAGTTAGCACCTGGAGGTCCAAGATTTTTGAAGAAATAACCCATATTATGGAAATTAGAATATGCATCACAATCTTCCTTCTCATTTGAATCACTTCCTTCTATATCACTCTTATATGTTGTTGCGATTATATTGCTTGGATAAGACATATTTGGTTCAGTAATATGTTGCTGAAAATTAGCATTTATTGTTCCAATTTCGTCACTAGTCGCATTTCCAACATCAATATCAGACATCGTTGTGCTACATGAATATGTGATTATATTTCCTACATTCACATTCAAGTTGTAGTCATTAATCGTTGTATTTTCAACACCTATATCAGGCATTGTTTTGCTACATGAATGTGTTGTTTTATGAGCTACATTGAGCTCCAAGTTGTACTCACTTTTAGTATGACGATTCCATGTGTTAAATGTCGAGCCAAGACTATGATTAATGTTTCCGATAATTGTGTCTTGTAGTCTTTGTGAACCAAACATTTCCAATAATGGTCTATGCCGATGTTGTTGAAGCACAATGCCAATATTATTTTGCACAGACAAAAATGAGTTATTTAATGAATTATCAATGTTGAATGTTGGGGTAGTGGGGTTGAACCTGAAATTGTGGAGGATAGAGTTTCTCTTGAATTGAACTCTCCCCTCTAGCAAAAATGTTGTTGGAATTGAGAGTTTAAAATGGAATCCCTGGTCCCCTTTGGATTTGATTAGGAATATTATTTTGAAGACGTGGCATTGTCCCATATTTTCTATTGCTATTTTTTTTGTTGAGAATCACTTAAAGATTCTTGGCCTGATGGATGATGGCTACTTTTGCGCTCTTCTGGGGATCTCCAATTTTTGAAACGACATTTCTGAGTGGTGTTAGAAGAAAAAAAAAATGAAAGGTGAGTTAGACCATGAATATATTCAAATTGTCATAATGACGGAAGGCATTTTAATGAGAAATATTTTTGGTGTTTTGTAATTTGTGAGAAATCAAAGTCTTTTATAATAACAAATTAAAGATTGATAATATCATTCTTTCATTGAATCGTCACTTAAAAAAATAAAATTATAAATGAATGATTAATATTATCACTAAAAAAAAGTAATTAAGGTCTATCACTAATCTTATTTAATTGGTGAGTATTTTGATAAAAAAAATCAGTACTTAATATTAATAATAGTGTTTGAATAGTTACTGACGGGATAAATATAAGACTAATTATTTTATTTTTTATCCAATATATAATTATTATTAATAGAGTTGTAGAATAAATAGCTTCTCACACAAGAGTTTGATTAAAAAAATTTCCAAAAACAATATTTTCTACTAACCAAACATGAGAAAATAACTATATAAATATATACTTTTCTTTGCCAAGTACCTTTTCACTTACCAAACACACACAAAAGGTACATGATTAACCACTTAATTTTTTTAAGGATGTACGTACCTGTAAATGACTCGCTACCTGCATTCTGGTACGACCAGGCACATCCATTACCTCCACTATATCCTTTGGGTAACATCCTACATGTTTCATAAGAATATAAATTTAGTGTCGCGCCCCGTTTTTCTCAAAACGGGTTTTGACGCACGACCTAACAACTCTTTTGGGTTTCGGGAAGATTGAAGAGTCGCCACCTAACGAATTATGGTGCGTTAGGGCACCTATCTAACCTAAGTCTAGCTAAGGTCAACGAACCAAAGATCGGGTAAGGGTTCAAGTTACCTCGAGGGGAAGGTGTTAGGCATCCCTCGAGGTCCACGAATGTGGGTCCCGGCCGTGTCTCATGCAATATGTGGGGGTTACAAGTAGCATTTAAGGTCACTTCATTATTATTTTAAATTAACATGCTTGCTAGGTGATAACAATAAATAAACATTTAAAATTATTATTATTTTAATTAAACATGCTTTCTAGATGATAACATAACAAGTAGATATATTAAACAACTAATAAAGAGACAAGCGAGGAGATAGAATTTATACAATTAAATAAGCAAACAAATTTTATTTTATTTTAAACTACCCCAAGTAATATAATTAAACAAGTAAAAGGGAAAAAGGAGAAGGGAGACTTTGAAGGACTTTATGGATCAGCACTCGACTTTTTATTTTTATTCTGATTGGCTTCCGTATAGGGACAGACAAAATCGAAGTTTGTCGCTTTAAGCCTGAGTCGGTGTCATCATATCCATAGGGCCTAAACTATCCCTACCCCCACCGCCGCATGCTTTTCGTCCTAAAAGGTGTCTAACGCCCCCTACTTAATGTCCAAGAGGCGTTGGACTACTATTGGATAAATTTAGACAAAAATAAAATATATAGGCCCACCTAGACACCAAATTAAAACACGTTGGACGAGCAATTAGCAAATAAAGTCTCAAGTTTGCCTCTTAAGTTTTATTAACATGCTAGTAAAACACACATAAAGTGGAAGGTCTCATGAGGAAAGATATTAAAACAGTACTGGTTAATGTTAAAAGGGAAGTTACTAAAGCACATAAGTCATTTAATCAGACTGTAATTAATTACGCATTCTAATTTGAGAGAGGCGTTACTAAACAACATGATGCGGGCGTAACTTAGAACCAGATTCGAAAAGGCATGCAGAAAGCAATTTTTAACTTTATATATTTTATAAAACAGCAGTGAATAACGTAAAAGCAGATGGATTAATGCCAATTAACATGTAAAAGAAGATGCTAATTTATTTAAGCATGCAATATTTAACAGTGAACAGAATATATTCAAAGCATAGGAGTTTCAGATTTAACATGCTAAAAGTTATTTTATTCATTTCATTTAGTTCTATAGGCATAGTCTCTAAGTGATAAGACATGCTAGACTTAATTTTTGACCTTAAGCATACATAATCATTTAACCTATATGCATATCCACTACTCTTTAAAAAAAAAGAAAATAGATCCTATAGGCATGTCATCTAGAATTAAAATTTATTAAACTTCTTATGCAAATACTACACATAGTAAGTCAAAGTTATTTAAATCCTATAAACATAATTTCTATTACATAATAAGATTATCCAAACGCCAAAACTAATATCAGATTACTTAGTATACTAAACTTGATGTTGAGTCCAAAGGCAAAGTTTTAAATGATAAGACATGCTATAAAAAAAAACCTATCAACACATAAAGAATATTTACATCTGACAAATTTATTAATAACTAAATTTATTAGAGTTTGAATTTAACATATAAAATTTAATATAGTCTAATTATTTTAAGAAATTAACTAACATGTATAAAGCTACTAAACATGATTAGTAGAATATGCTACAAGTATAACAAATACGGGCATGGATCTCTACACAGAATGATATGAATATTACCACATTGACATAGTTACCGATTTTAGCATGAAGGCGAACCTTAAATTTCACATTGACATATTTAGATTAACATAAAAAATAAGTCTAATAAAGGCTTGATTTTAGGTTGGTTGCTATGACACGTTTATCCAATTTTAAGTGATATAGATAGATTCTTATAACAATCACACGTAATAGAATAAACAAAACAATTAGCACATATTCCCTTCCCCCCTAGACGATCCCCCGAATATATATTATATATAGAGTTAAGAGTTTTACAAATTATTACAAGCCGAAACAATATTAAATATACAAAGCTCCGCTAAACAATTCCCCACCCAGGGTGACTCTTCAAAACTTCCCAAACCTTCTCGCAGACCCTGCTAGATGATAAATAACAAACAAAACACAATATCTATACAATAGAGATATAACACATAGGCAAAATCACACACATAAAACTCAAACAATTATAGGAAACAATGAACATAATATCACATCCAAGAGGAGAAAAGACTGACCCGTATGCTTCCATTATTCATTTTCGATCATACAACAAACATACAATATTCATGATGGATGATGCAAGATGATTTTAAACTAATGAAGGGAAACTAACCGATTATGCAGAATAAAATATCAGCAATGCAGACGAACTTATTTCAAATAGACCCGTACGCAGCAAAACAAAGTGGGCAAGTACTCCTTAGAATTCACCGGGATTTGTTTATAGAGAGCAGAGAGTATATATATTTTTACTATTGTTAAAGTTGTTTTTAGAAGTGTTGAAGTCTTGATTATTTATAGTAGAGGAGGGGCACGTAATAGGGAAGGAAATAAATCAAAGCATCAATTCAATAAAACTCTTCCTTAATCACAGCATAACTAAATCATGACTAAATCAGTGATATCCCTCTTTTATTCTTTTACTTTATTACCAAATATAAAACAAGCAATCTGCCTAAAATTAATAAGGCAAATAAAATCAGCCACAATCTCACGAGAGACAGAAACAAATAAGGAAATCTATCTACCATAATTAAGCAAAAAATAAATGTCAAGTTGCACAATTAACATATAGAATATATTATTTTTAAGGGAAAGGAAAGTCGAGGACAGCCTATTTGTGAGACACAATTTCAACAATTTTCCCAATCAACCTGTTCAACACTATAATAAAGAAATCAATTAAGAGATTACTATACCCCCTGAAAATTCTTTGACAAATTTACCATAAGAAAATAACCGGACATCACAAAGGTACCAATCAACATAAAATCAGCATCAAATAAAATGACTTAATTATATTGAGGCAATATCCATTTAAAAGTTATCCCAACCAAAATACCAAATCAGTCCATATTACAAGTTAATTAAGGGTGATTAGCAAATATCAAGGAAGAAAATCGACTGACTTAAGACAGAGAATCGGTACCAAGAGGCTAAACACTAGGCAAATAGAAATCAATTATCACATTAGCAGAAGTCCAAACTATACTATCATAGAATCCAAAACAATGAACACTTAATCAAGTTCTCCAATATGAGCACAGAGCAATCAAATTCTAACAGGACATTTAAATCGATTTCAACCTAGATCATATTGAAACTAAAAATGGACAAATCTCAGAAGATTAACAGACTTTAAGCAGGATGCATGTTGTTTGACTTCATTGGTCATGCTAAGAGATCAAATAAATAAAACCAGACGATAACAAACCTGGACGGATCTTAACAGATCCGTCTTCGTAGTCAATAGTGTATCGTTAGTCGGAGTTCTAATATTATTGCTGTTGTTGCTGTTTGCTCGTTGTTGGTGCTACCGGTGGTCTCGTCAAAGGGAAGAAGCGCAGCAGCGTCTGGCGGCAGCTGCTGGTTCCTCGCCGCTGGTTTCGCCTGAAAACAGGAAAAAGAAGAGAGGGAAGAACAGAGGGGAGACGGAAGAGAATGAAGAGGGGCAGTGCCGCCTTTGCTTCGTCGGAATTATTGTTGTCGTCCTTCTGCATGCTCACCGGAGACGAAGGGATGGAGCGACGAGGGTGGTCTTTCCAGATCTCGCTGTTGCGACTCGTTTCATCGAGCTACTGGCCGGAGTTCTCGTCATCGGCGACTGCTGGTCGTCTGGGTTCTCGCCGACTGCCTGCTGGTTGGAGCTGATTCCCTCACTGTACGTTGTTGCTTGTCGGAGCAGCTGGTGATGGGCACGGCGGCTGGCTTGTTCCGTTCGCCGGAGAAATAGATGAGAGAGAGAGAGGGGCGGCGGCTGGTTCTTGGAGAGAGGGGAGAGTGAATAATGTTGTAGGGTTTGGGGTCTTCTAGATTAAAATAGGAAAGGTTGGATGGATCGATCTCAACCGTTGGTTTAATAGGAGATGAGAGGATGAGATTAATTCGGAATGGAATGGAAGGTTGAGATGAAATAGGTCTTTGAGAGTTGAATAGGAATGGCCAAGATTGAAATAGAATTTGGCTAGATTTGAAATAAGTGGCTATAATTGAAATGAGAAATTGAATTGAAGTGGTTAAAATCGAAATGAATTGAATAAGAATGGCTTGAATTGAAATAAATTTGAATAGCATGGGCTGAAATTAAAATAAATTAGAGGAAATTTAAGAAATGCTATTCAATTAATAAAATTATACGTATTAAAATTTTCATAAAGTTAAACATAAATATGATTTTAAAATTTTTTGAGTAAAATAATTATTTCGAATTGAATATTGATAAAAAAAAAAATCATAATAAATATAATAAATTTTGAAATCATGCGTACTAAAATATATAATTTTAAGATGGAATTGGTTAAAATTTTAAACTAAAATTATTTTTAAAGAAAAATACGTATTTTAATCGAATAGCATTCTAAAAGTTACAGGTCGGTCAAAATTGGGTGTCAACAGCTGCCCCTTGGTTGCTTGGTAATGAAGAATGAATTGTCGGGCAACCAACGTTGACTTAGTAGCCGATTTTGTCCGACTGACGAGAGATGTCAGTGGGATCAGTTGAAAAGACAGAGTTGAAAAGGGGTACGACGAGATTTTGGTATTAAGCCGCCTACATATCTCTGGTTATACGAGAATCAGGTCGTTTGTAGTTCTAGATTTAGGAGCAAACGACACTCCTAAAGATTGAAAAGGCGATACGATATTCGACAGGAATGATATCAGCTTGAATGGATAAGATTAGAATAGCGAGAAAGGCATGACAGAGAGATTTCCAGCTTAAGCAAGGAAATCAGTAGGGCCTTCGTTGCGATAGAATAAGCATGATAATTGTAGCTGAGAGGGCAAGGTACCATCTGAAAAATGACAGTCTCTGCAAATCTGTAGCTTGTAATAGAAAGATTAGGGCATATATCAAATAAACAGTAAATGTAAACATGATGCAATTTCCCATATTGACAATGATGTTTGCCTTAAGACTATGAAAATGATGTCTTAGGCTATGATGTCTAGGGCCATGATACGCAAAAATTAATATCCTCAGGTCATGAAGATGTGTCTGCGGGCCATGAAAAATGATGCCTTTAGACTATGACACCTTTGGATCATGATATGCGAAAAGTAAATCCTTAGGCCATGATATGATGTCCGCAGGCCATGAAAATGACGCCTTTAGACCATGACGCCTTAGGAATATAAGTAATGAGTAAAGAAAACGTATCTGTAATTCGGGCATCGATTGATACTTGTAATTTGATTTGAATCTCTTCGGGCACCTGTAATTCTCGGGTATATGCAATATTGGAGCATAATGCAGTCTTCAAGCACGATGCAATTCAGGCATATGCAATCTCGAGCTCAACGCAGTCTTCGGGCTCGATGCAATAGCAGACACATGCAATAATGCAATCTCGGGCTCAATGCAGTTTTCGGGCACAATGCAATAGCGGGCATATGCAATAATGCGTTATTGGGCTCAATGCAGTCTTCGGGCACTATGCAATAGCGGGCACATGCAATAATGCAATCTCGGGCTCAATGCAGTCTTCGGGCTTGATGCAATAGCGGGCACATGCAATAATGCAATCTCGGGCTCAATGCAATCTTTGGGCACGATGCAATAGCGGGCACATGCAATAATGCAATCTCGGGCTCAATCCAGTCTTCGGGCACGATGCAATAGAGGGCACATGCAATAATGCAATCTCAGGCTCAATGCAGTCTTCGAGCACGATGCAATAGCGGGCACATGCAATAATGCAATCTCGAGCTCAATGAAGTCATAGCAGTTGATTGAAGGCATAAAACATCTTGGTCATTCACCTAGTTGGAAAGGTCGAGTGCCATTTGTTGGCGACTTTTGATTTCGGAGCATTGTAGCTTAACCCTTCGTCGTGGTGTGAAAGTTGCTTCTTGTATATGTGCCTGTCTTTTCTGCATTCAAAGAAAAATAATGAGTTTAAAATAGGGCGGTTGATCTGTTCCGACCGTTGTGCTTCCTTTGGCTCACCATCCAGACCTTTCCGGGCACTTTCTTTGGGAAAGAGTATAAATAAAAATGAGAGAGAGTTTTTGAAAAGCTTTTGAAAATATTAATTTGTAAAACCTAATGTCGAATCTTTGACCATGGCACAATTTGAGACTTCACAACATCTGACCCAACAACGTTCAAAATTTCGGTTCCAGTAGCCCTTCTGTCATTCTGATCATTGTCATAGATTGTAGCTTGATTGATGTGAATTTTTGAGATCCTCTCAAAAATTCTGCCCCAGTCTTGATTTGCCCAGAAATTCCCTATTGAAAGAATTTTTGAGACCCCCTCAAAAATTCTGCCCCAGTTACATAATCAAAGGGGCAAATGAAGTTTTTATTTATGGTAAGACCGAACTCCAAAGGAGCGCCTACGTATCCCCTCTTAAACGGGAATCAGGTCTGACGTAGTTCCAAGTTACAGAGCAAAAGAGAATGAAACAAACTTAAATGTAATATCTCTTCACAGCATCCGAATTGATAGGTTTGGGCCAAACTTCTCCATCCATTTCTGCAAGTATGAGGGCTCCTCCTGTCAATACCCGAGAGACTATGTATGGACCTTGCCAGTTCGGTGAGAATTTACCCTTTGCTTCATCCTGATTTGGAAAGATCCGTTTCAAAACCAGTTGCCCAGGTGAGAAATGTCTGGGTCTAACCTTCTTGTTGAAAGCTCTGGCCATTCTATTTTGATAGAGCTGACCATGACAAACGGCGTTAATCCTCCTTCCATCTATTAACGCCAGATTCTCTGACCTAGATTGTATCCATTTAGCGTCACTCAGTTCTGCCTCTTGAATAATCCTTAGAGAAGGTATCTCTACTTCAGCAGGTATCACAGCTTCATTACCATACACCAGAAAATAAGGTGTAGCCCCAATAGAAGTTCTAATAGTGGTACGATATCCCAACAATGCAAAAGGTAACTTCTCATGCCAATGTTTGTGGTTATCGATCATTTTACGCAATATCCTCTTGATGTTCTTATTTGCAGCTTCGACCACTCCATTCATCTGTGGTCTGTATGCTGTAGAATTTTGATGGTTGATCTTGAAGTTCTCACACAATGACCTCATCAAATCACTATTTAGTTTGGTTCCATTATCAGTGATGATTGACTCAGGAATCCCGAACCTACAGATGATATTATTTTTGACAAAATCATCCACAACCTTCTTTGTTACTGATTTATGAGATGTGGCTTCGACCCATTTGGTGAAGTAATCAATTGCAACCAGAATGAATCTGTGTCCATTGGATGCTGCTGGTTCGATTGGACCAATGACGTCCATGCCCCAAGCTGCGAAGGGCCAAGGTGAACTGGTAACATGGAGTTCGTTGGGAGGAACTCGAATCATATCCGCATGAGTTTGACATCGGCGACATTTCTGCACATAGTGAATACAGTCTGTCTCCATGTTTAACCAAAAATATCCCGACCTTAAAATTTTCTTTGCCAACGTAAAACCGTTCATATGAGGACCACATGTTCCCGCATGAATCTCTTCAATCAATCTGCTAGCTTCTCCAGCTTCGACGCACCTTAGCAACCCCAAGTCGGGAGTCCTCCTATAAAGGATTTCTCCGCTTAGAAAGAATTGATTCGCTAACCTCCGAATTGTACGCTTTTGTACACTCGTTGCCTCTTCCGTATACTCCCCATTCTTCAAATACTCTCGTATGTCATGGTACCAAGGCTTGCCATCAGGCTCCTCTTCAACATGAAAGCAATATGCTGGTTGCTCATATATGTGGATACAAATAGGATCAATATAATTATGATCGGGATGTTGAATCATGGAAGACAAAGTGGCTAATGCATCTGCGAATTCATTCTGGATCCTTGGCACATGCTTGAATTCTGCCTTGATGAACCTTTTGCACAACCTATGCACACATTCCACATAGGGTAACAACTTCCGATTCTTGGTAGCCCACTCGCCTCGAACCTGATGAATCAACAAGTCTAAATCTCCTATTATCAGCATTTCCTTAACATCCAAATCAATAGCACGTCGGAGCCCTAATATGCAAGCTTCGTACTCGGCCATATTATTTGAACAAAGGAACCTGAGCTTTGCCGATACCGGATAGTGTTGTCCAGTTGGTGAAATCAGGA